>CM033754.1:19917387-20255730 GCA_019671005.1 Hibiscus mutabilis
TGGAGATAATGATCTTATTGCAACTTGCCATGGCAACCGTTTGGCAATTGACTCGGTAATACGTCCTGCACAAAGAGAACAAAAACAATAGTGATTTCTCCACAAAAAATGCAAAATGGAAGGATAAACGGAAGAACTACAAATTTATGCATGAAAAACTAAAAATGCAACTAAATGGGCCTAAGTCTAGACAATAATCTAAGTAAAAAGGGTACAAAATATATTACTTTTTCACACTTATCACACCCCCAAACTCGAACATGACTTCAATATTGAGAACCATGGAAACAAAGAATTAATTAGCTTTTGACATTCGGAAGGCATAGAAAGTTACTCAAAAAATAGACTACAATGTCGGAGAAAGTGTGTGCAGCGTTGTGTACAAGTCAATAAGTAAGATTCCAAGAAAACCTTATTTTTCATTACATTGTTGAGGAAATTTATTCAGCTAGAGCCAGTTAGGCACCTCTAAGAAGTCCTCTCTTTTTTTAGGCTAATGCCAAATGGGCACCTCTAGCAATTTTCATCATTTTTTTGGATAGAGCCAGATGTGCACCTCTAGTATAATTTTTTTTCATTTTTAACAACCTAACTTTTACTGGGTCTCCCTAGATTGACAAGTCATAACAGTGTAAGTACTAAAAGCATCATAGCAAATTTCCAAGTTAATTTTATGCAGATCCTAAAGTCTAAATGTCGTGGCAATTAACTCATCATAGGATATCGCAATAGGTTCTAGCATTTAAGCATGCAGTTGTCATGGTAAGTAATATATGCAAACTACAATGAGACATACACAATAAATACAAGACAAACCCCTACAAACTCGAGAGAAACATTGTCCTCAATGCATGCAAAACAAATAAACAAAAAAGAAAAATGAAATGCAAATGAACTAATTTGAGAGGTCATCACCTCGAATTTGCATCTTTCTTTGGGCAGTTTGCTGCCTCGCCTTGGCTGTGGTTGTAGAGTCGATGCATGGTCACTCTTCTCTATTTCCTCGACCTTCTGAATTAGCTCACCCTTCTTCTCGGCTTCTTCCGGTGATGAGATTTACGCTTCGATGCTTTCTTTGATGGAACATCTGGAGGTGGGGACTTCAACGGTGCAAAGGTGGTGATGTAGAGCTTGCTTATCACGTTGGAGACTCCCTTTGATTACTTGGAAATAAGCCTAGGACGTTAGACTCAACAATTAAGAGAAATCAGAAGCTCTTGAATTTTCAATAGGCATGCAATGGATTTTTTTGAAAATTATGCAAATCAAGAACCAAATTTAAAGAAAAAGGGTTAAGAATCGATATTCAATAGTGAATAATAAGAAATCAATTAAAAGAAAACGAATGAATAAGGAAAAGAATTAAAGAAACAAATTTGGAAATTCCAGATTTGGAATTAATGGAGATGGCATGTTGGTTTGATGAAAATGGCTTGTGGAATTGAGGAATTTTCCCGCGGAACCCTCATAGTTGCGTCACTAGGCAACCTCCATGATATGGCTTAAAACCGACCCTTCTACCCGCAATTATATTGGCAACCCGTAGTGTGAAGATTCTCTCTCGCTCAACCCGGTCGAACACATTGAAGAAAGCTTCAAAGACACAAGTTTACTGACGCTTGCAAATATGTACTCAAAAGAATACCCTTTAATTTAAAAACTCAAATCTCATTTACAATAAAGTTCTCATCCTTTTATAGGGGAAGAATGATTAATCTAGTAGAAATTCCTAAATATAATTAAACTCTATTCCTAATAAAATAACATTAAAAGAAATAATAAAATAATATAAAACTAATATAATAATGTGGTGTATTGCAAAATATGAATTTCCATTGCTTAAGATTTCTTGTGCAGCAAGCTTCCTCCAAGGATAAGGGGGATGAAATTTAGGGCAACAAGCTTTATGGATAAGGCTGGTTTTGGGCTGGTTTGAATGGATTAACTGCCTTAGGCCATGTTGTATTTAAACTTTTGCATTTTGACCATGATTTAGACTTTTAAGTTTATATTCTAATTCAATTTAGTCCAAATTTAAGTTAATTCAGTTAAAATTTGGCCTTCAGACTATAGATTCTTTTAATTAGGTCCTAGGATTAATTAAGTTAAAATTAAAAAAAATAGTTTATTATATTTTCGAGCAGCTTGTGAGCTTTTTGAGTCGGGTATTAAGTAGCTCGGCTTGGCTCGTTAAGAACTCGAGCCTAGTTCGAGCTCGAATCGAGTCCAATCGAGTCGAGTGTTGACTGAGCTTTGACCGAGTCGAACTCGAGTAGCTCGCGATCTGTCTCGTCTCATTTACAGCCCTACACTTGTCCATCTCAATGGTTCAAGCTGGAGTAACGGGCATTTACCCACCTCTACGGTTTGGATGTATAATTCCACCAACGGGAGAAAATGAAACATTTACCCATATCAACCATTGCGGTTCTCATGGTGGAGAATACGGCAGACTCACAACCCCTCGACACACATGAGACAACTTTTTATCGTGCACTTAAACCCTATGGCTAGCCAACTATATCTGATAACATTTTAAAATCAGCCACTCCCAATATATTCAATAAAACAACATTACCTCACTGCTTTACATATGCATCAAATCAATCCAACTCAAATACACTAAACCATGTATTTTAGTATTCTCAAAAATACTTTCATAAACCATATACCATTCTCAAAAGTCATCATATATGATCATTATCAATATCTTTCATTTCTAAAACATGCATAATACAGTGAGTAAACAAAACCATAAGCATGAGCATGCGATTTCACTTTTGCAAAATCGAAATCAAGGGAAAGCTCAACCGATACTTACTTCTGAGCTTAGATAAGTGTTTCAAACTTTATCTAAACTCCCACAAATCCTTTCAAACCTTTTTATAGCAGTAAAACACTTTTCCACTCCCCAACAATCCATCGTTTTCTTGCCGATGTGCGAATCAATCTTTCGAAGCTTCCGCGCCTTCTCAAAAAGGTAAAGGATTCAACTCCACTACTTTACCCAAACAAAAATAGAGGATTAAAACACATCTCTGCATCACAAACCTCCAGCAACCAAAAAACACAACTTCGCCTCACAAGAATACATGAAACACCTCTCTAAATCTATCAAGAACATCACCAAACCTCATCTAAACATAGACCATCCAAAACCTAAAGATTCTAAAACCTTAAAGACAACAATTAACATAAAAAAACATCTTAATCACGTCCTTATACCTCTAGCATCTCTAACGCAACATGATCACACCAAAAGCCAACTATAAACAACCTAGAAAACTAACAATTCACGTAGTTTCGGGATTTCATTGATTAATCACTTCTTCCAACATTAAAATACATCCAAAAGAGATCTAAATCAATTAGATTAAACACCAAAACAGATCCAATTCAATTTCTAACAATTTTCCAAATAAAATTCAATTTAATCATCAAATCCTTGTTAAAATCATAATTCCTTAACATAAATCAATAACAAAGCATCAAGAACTTGGGAATTTCAACAAAGAACCTTTAATTAGAGGAGAGAAACGAAAATCACCTCTAATTATTGATTTCTCCCTTAATTGAAAAGCTTGATGAAAATCCAATGAGATTTTACAATAGGAATTGAAGAAATCAATTAGAAAAGTAAAAGGAAGTCAATAGGAATTGATTCCTGGGAATTTTGGAGTGGAAATCTTAGTTTGGTTGTTGAGAAAGTTGGGAGAAAAAGGTTGGAAGAAAAGTAATTACGTAAGAAAGTGATTTGTAAATTAAAAATCCTTTTAATAAATCTTATTTTATTTAATTATAAAATCATTTAAAACACTTTAAAAATAGCCTAAATTAAGAGAGAAATCTGATGAAAAAGATTGGTCAAATAGCTCCTCAAAGATTCTATGTTTTGACCCTTTTACGATTTAGTCACCAAAAATAGTTTTGAAAACTTTTCATTTTAGTCATTACACCAAAAATGTCCAAAAATTAGATTTAATTATGTAATTTCTATTATTTTTCCAAATTAATTAGTTTACCAAATTACTTAAAATATTAATTAAGTAATTTCTATCATTTTCCATATTTTATTTTGACCAAAATCAATTTGATAAAATTAAATTCTCGAAACTATTCAAATTGCCTAAATAGGTTCTTCCGAACCACCTAACGGATTCGGTCCACATCTAGGCCCAATTTTAGGGCGTTACAACTCTCCCCCTCTTAAGAAATTTCGTTCTCAAAATTTACCTGGCGGAAAAAATGAGGGAACGGTTTCGACATGTCCTTCTTGCTTTCCCAAGTGGCTTCCTCAACACCACGATGCCGCCACAATACCTTTACCAACTATATGATCTTTCCACGAAGAGCGTTGCTACTCAATATCCTCAGGTTGCATTATATGCGAAGGATCCGATCTATAGCTCCGAATCATTGATACATGGAAAACATCAAGTATCTTCTCTAACACTGCCGGCAACCTCAACTTGTACGCAACTAGACCTACATGCTCCAACAACTTATAAGGCCCAATAAATCTAGGACTTAACTTGCCCTTCCGACTGAACCTCATCACCTTCTTCCAAGGTGAAACCTTTATAAACACACGATCACCCACCCATTGTATACTCAATCTCCCTTCGCTTCAAGTCAGCATATGACTTTTGTCGATCCGAAGCCGCTTTCAATCGGTCACTAATAAGCCTCACTTTCTCATTGGTATCCTTCAACACATTCGATAACAAAACATACTTCTCCCTTGCCTTCGCCCAACAAAGTTGCGTACAACACCTTCTACCATACAAAGCCTCGTATGGTGCCATCTAGACTCTAGCTTGATAACTGTTATTATGAGCGAACTCCACAAACAACAACTACTTCTCCCATGACCCTTGAAAATCTATAATACAACACCGTAACATATCCTCTAACACTTGGATAACACGTTCTGGCTGACCATCCATTTGAGGATGATATGAGGTACTAAAGTTCAACCGTGTACCCAAGGCTTTATACGAACATCTCCAAAACCTTGCGGTGAAGCACGGATCTCTATCCGATACAATAAACTTTGGCACACTTTGCAACCTCTCAATCTCAACAATGTAGAACTCTACCAACTTATCCAAAGTATACGTCGTATGCACAGGCATAAAATATACACACTTCGCAAACCTATCCATAATCACCCAAACAAATTTCTTCTTTGAAGGCGTCAAAGGCAACCCGAACACAAAATCCATTGTGATTCTCTCCCACTTACATTTGGAAATCCTTAACGGTTGCAACAACCCTAAAGGAAACTGATGCTCCACCTTAACACGTTGACAGACCATGCATCAAGCAATAAAATCCGAAACATCCTTCTTCAAACTAACCCAAAAATACTCTTTCTTCAATTCCTAATACATCTTCGTACTCCCTATATGCATAGCAAAAGGACTCGAATATGCCTCAGTCAAGATAGTGTCTCAACTCTTCGTCACTCGGCACCACCACTCAACTTTTGAAACACAAAACCCCATCTTCGCTAAAACCATAATCCATTTGATTTCTATCTAAGATATCCTTAACATGCAGCACCAAAGAATCATCATAAGGTTGCTTCTCCTTAACCAACTACAACAACGATGGCTTCACTTGTAACTCAGCCAATAACCCACCATCAGACGACACACTCAACCGCGCAAACATTGCCCTCAACTCAACCACAACCTTTCTACTTAAAGCATCAACCACCATATTAGCTTTTCTCAGATGATATCCGAGTGGCAGATCGTAATCCTTAAGCAACTCCAACCATCTTCATTGCCTAGTATTCAACTATTTTTGCGACATCAGGTATTTCAAACTTTTGTGATATGTATACACCGTACACTTCTCACTATAGAGATAGGGTCACCAAATCTTCAAGTCAAACACCACTACCACAAGCTCAATATCGTGAGTAGGGTAATTGTGCTCGTGTACCTTGAACTGCCTAGATGCATAGGCGAAAAGTCTTCCTTCTTGCATCAACACGCATCCCAAACCCACGTAGGATGTATTGCTATACACAACAAACTCCTTCCTTGATTTAGGTTGAATCAAGATTGGAGCTTGCATCAAAGCTTCCTTTAGCTTATCAGATGCTTGTTGTCCACCATCCGTTCACTCAAAACTCACATCTTTCTGTAACAATTGCGTCAAAGGTGTAGCAATCCTTTACAAACCATCAACAAAACATCGGTGATATCCTGCCAACCCTAGAATACTATGAACTTCAGATACCGACTTCGGCTCCTTTCAATTCATAACAGCTTCAATTTTCTATGAACATGTTCAAGGATATACACCTCCTTTGTAACACCCTTAACGTATATTTGTAGACCGGATATACATTAAAGATGTTACGAAATCATTGGAAGAAATCTTGACTTGGAAATTTTTTATACCAAAATTTAATTTGTAGTTTAACCCTTTTTCATTTTTAAATTCAAAACTATGTCATCTAGGTACAACTAGTTTTGACCCTGAATTGGTTTACAAAATTTATAATTGAATTATTGAAATAAAAAAATAAATATTTCAGGGTGAAAACTACGTAAGCTGCCTAGACCCTTTCTTGATTTTATTTTTTTACGCGATTAGGGCTAAACAACATTTTAACCATACCAAAGATTTTGCTATTATTAACAATTCGTATTTCTAACCTTATCCATCCATAACAACATATAATTACGTTGTAAACTTATGTTGTAGACAGTTCAACTTTAGAATACTTACATGCCCACTAGTCTATCAAATTATGGTAAAGACGTACTTACTGAACTTATAGTAGTAACTTGATTTTCCCAAGTTTTTGCTCCTCCTCAATAGACGATTTCCAGGAAACCTACGTGTGACATAAGACACACGCTAAGTACGAACTTAGTGTGGCAATTAAACTTATTTATTTTAAAAACATGAAATAATGTAATACAGTATGTCATATATAAAAGTGCATTTCGTTTCCTCTATAACATGGCAAGTATATTACAATATACATATACCATGTATCAGAACTATCATATAAATCATGTTATTATTGCATAATATATTCTCTATCATGGACATTCTTTCATCATGTAGCCATTTACATATCATGTACTCTATCATGGCCATGCTTTCATTATGCAATCATTTGGATAACATGTATTCTATCATGGTCATGTTTTCATTATGCCATATTTGCATAACATGTATTCTATCATATATCATGTAACCTTTCTATCATGTATGATATAACATATGTAACAAGTAACATGTAACATCTGAATCATGTATCATCTTGTTATTATTATCATTGTGTCTGGCTAGAGGCCCATAGAAACCCCATAGCCTATCTGCACCGTAGTGCCATGTAGAGTACGTACTCGAGAGGACACTCTTTATTCCTCACATAAGGATGCTCTTTGCTCCTTATATAAACACCTCATTTGTGCATTTTGCACTATGGGCTTGGATCCCCAAGGTGTATCTTGTTTCATTTTAATCTTGTCATTTTCTTATGTGAAAATGATTTATCATTGTTTATGCAAACAGTAGTACGTACTTGTACTCCATCAAGCTTGCCATGTTGAATCATGCATCATATCACGTATTATAAAGAAATGCAACATAAATTTTAAATTAGGGTCAACTTATCTCAAGTCTTCCCTTTTCAACATAATGCAAACATATAGAAATGCACTCACCTTGGCCATTTATTAAGACGCCTCACTAAGCTCTATTGATCATTTCCTTTATAGTACCTCAAACCTTCTTTTGATTCGGATACAACTTTAATTATCACATGAATATAAATAAAAATTTGTTAGATTCACTTCTAACAATATTTCAATTAAGCTATTTAATCATTCATTATAAAAATTTTCCATAAATTTCTTTCCTTCCTTATAGTGTTCACAAACTCATTTTTGGTCCCTAAAAACCATTTTGATCTTCAAATAATTCCTCCAAGCTTTCTAACCAACAATAGACAAAAATTGTCTCAATTTCCATTTTCTGTCAACTTGCACTGCCATCAAATATTTATTTCTACATGGCAAAATACATACTGAATCTTATTCTTCTTTATACCGTATAAACTAAATTCGATAACGGTTCTAACGGTGTAATCCAAATAATTTAATAAAATCTACAAAAATTATGAAAATTCATCAAACTCCCGTTTACAGGGCTGTCCTAACAGAAATTGTTCAGTAATTTTTCTAACCTTTATCACATAAAAATTCATATCTTTTGATATATGAATCGAAATCAATCACCGTTTGTTTTAAACGAAACTAGACGAATAAATATTTACATCAATATAAAATTCACCATCTAACCAGTTTTTTAGAATTTATGGTGAATTTCCAAACTTACTGCCAAATCCAGTTTTTCCTACACAACTTCCATAAATAACTTCAAACTTTATACTAATTTCTCCTTACTTTGCTATTTGTCAATTTGGTCCCCTTACTTGATTGAAACCACTAATGTATCACTTTATTCATCAAATAATTAATCAAAAATAATTCCCTCTAATTTTTCGTTCTTTTAAAATAGTCACTAAAAATGCAAAGATAAGGATTCAAGCTTCTTAACTTTGAAAATTAGTCCTCAAATCAACATTAATACTTGAATTCTATTATTTCAACGAAAATCAGATTTAGTCCTTCTCTAAAACCCCATTTCTGAATTGGTCACTTAACTTTGACAATTTGTCAAAATGGTCACTAACTCGATTTAACATTGATCTTGCATTCTAACTTCAATTTCACACCTGCAACATCAATAATAACATAAATACACTTTTAAATCATAAAAATTAATTCGGTCCTCTAACTTTTAATATTTCTGAAATTATCCCTATCTAATAAATTTAGGGTTTTGCTTCCAAATAACAATTCAAGCTTACTAAATCATTAATCTTACATCACAAACCCCAAATTAAACTTCAATCCATAAGACCTAATTATATTCATAATAATCAAAACATGTAGAGTTTAAATCCCAACTCAATACCATGATTTTAACATCACAAAAGCTTGATTTCAACTTGAATTTCAACATGGAATCATAAAATCTCAAAAACCCCAATTGAGTCCATAAACCCTAATTCTTCTCATACAAAATTCTCATCAATCAAGCATGTTTTCCACGAATTATTTACACCAAAAGATAGAGCTTGATGAGTAGAATAACTTTGTAGTTCGAAAGATTGCCCGAAAATCGAGTTTCGGGGCTTGAATCGAACTTAGAAAATTTCTCCTTTCTTCCCCATCATTTTTGAAAATATGAAGATGAAGGAGACTTCATCTTTTGGCTCCTTTATTTTCCATTCCGTCCAATTATGCCACTTGTAAATATAAATAAATTTTAAATTCATTTAGATTGTGAAATTACTAAAATACCCTTTTAACCCAACGGTTGAGATTGATCTTATCATTAATATAGGGCCAAGATTTACTCTTCCATTTCCTTCTTCCAAAATCATCCTTGTAACTTTTTAAATATTTCAAAAATGTCTTTGGGGCAAAATGACCAATTTGCCCTCTAACTAGTTTTTATTTACTAGTTTGCCATTCTTGTAAAAAATTCAACTAAGTCTACTTGGAATCCAACCAACTATAATAAAATATTCATAAAATAGTATTTTATGACTTTCCCATGGCTTTTTGACCAGTCTCTAAAATTTTAGTTCGATCTGATTTCCCAATATTCGTAAAATACTTCTACTACGATTTTACCTTTTTCGAACTATCGGATTTATTCCAAAAATTCTATAATTCCATATTCGGGAAATAAACATTATCATCTCATAAAAACTTCTCTTCTTACGGACTTAGACTGAAATTTTTTTAACTCAGTCTATTATCCCGATAATTATCAAAAATCTTCATAGAATAAAATTTATCTTAGAAATCCTTTATCGATAATTCATTCGAATATTCTTTACTCTTACTGAGTCCAAAATATCAATCAATAACACTTTTATGGGACCTTCCCGAAGATCACCATCCTTGTATTTCCCTAGCCTGAGCACGCTTAACATTTTCCTTCGATCCAAATTAGGTACCTTTTTCTACATCTTAATTCTTAAAACCGATATCAAGGTATCTATTTCGATCGGATTAACTCTTATACTGAATAAAATTACTTGTTGGGGAAATTTACACTTTAGTCCCCAAACTTTTCCAAAGTTTATACTTTAACCCCCTAAACTTTCAGAATTTACAATTTAGTCACTAGCCAAAATTTGGGATATTACAATTCCTCCCCCTTAAGAAAATTCATCCTCGAATTTTCAATGCATACCTGTTCCAAACATTTACGGATATTATTTCCTTATTTTCTTCTCAGCCTCACAAGTGGCTTCTTCGAACTTGTGATTTTTCCTCAAAACTTCAGCCAATGAAATTTCTTATTCCTTAATTCTTTAATACCATAAAAAAATATTTCTACTAACTCCTCTTCATGTATCAAATCTAATTGCATCTCAATTTATTCAGGAATGTTGACATGTAAATAATTTAGTCAATGCCCCCAAAACATAAGTACATATACTATAGACTTTTTCTCACTTATGGAGATAAGACCCATAAATATACTCTTGGTCCAACTCTTTCAAGATTCCTTGAGGTATAATAGTTCTGAAACTAAGTTTACCTTTTTGACCTATACAAATCATCCTTTATTTTCAAATAAACAATCATAACTTCTCTTTTGCTCTAACATTTAAGGCTCTCAATAGCTTAAACATTTAAACAACCAATGCTTTATTATATACAGTTGCCGAAGATTACAACCTCTTAGGTATTTCTTGTTCTTGTACTTGAGCCCCCTACTGCACCAGTAGCTCAATCTAGGTAAAAATCGGAAAAAGTTCATACTTGATTTCATTGTTACTGCTACGGGTATCTTTATAACCCTTGTGATCCAAGGCTCTTGTTCTTGTCTATAAACATTTCTATGGAAATTTTAATTAGCCAGAACAATCCTCAACTAAACACTCTTCCTTTGACTTCATTAACAAACTAATTCCTTTTAAAAATTTAAATGTTTCTTCTTATAATCGCTTTTATCTTGTGCACAGATAACCAACTTATCTCAATTACACTTCAGATTCTCGAAAAGGTATCTTCAATCTAGAAGTTACTTGATGTTTGACTTTTACTTGTTAGCATGTCAAACACTTTTTCATAAATTCTGAAATTGTCCTTTTTCATTCCTCGCCACCAATACCGACTCTTTAGATCTTAATACATTTTGCTACTTCCAATGTACATAGTCAATGGACTGTGACAAACTTCAGTCAAAACTTCTTTCTTCAAATCACCATCATCAGGAAAGTAAACTTTTTCTTGATAATATAAGCAACCATTTGACTTAATTTCATAGTCATGTGTTTCTCTTGTTTCTACTTACTTCTTTTCTTTTCTTTTTATGAGTTTTGAGCTGCCTTAATGCATAGGCTACTACATTAATCTTATTGAAATGATAATCTATAACTACATTGTAGTCTCTTAGGAACTCAACCTATCTTTGTTACCATAGGTTCAATTATTTTTGCATTATTAGTTGCTTTAAACCTTTGTGATCAGTGTAACTAGGACACTTCTTACCATTCCAATGGAATACCTTTTACGGTAGTTGAGTAAGTAGCATAGTAATAATAGTTAAATTCTACACAAAACATTTATAATATTCAGCTAATTTCCAAGAAACTCTAAACTTTATAGATATTTTTGGTGCCTCCTATTCAAGAATAGATTGTACTTCCTTGGAATCCAACTCTTATTCCTTCAGCCGATACTACATGCTTAAGTAAAATTACTTCTAATAACCAAAATTTATATTCAGAAAACCTTAAATAAAGCTGCTTATCTCTTAATGTTTGTAATACCACTAAAAAATGGTAATCATGTTTAGCTTTTATCTTTAAGTATACCAGAATATTGTCCATAAAGACTACTACTACAAACTGGTCTAAGTAGTATTGGAATACCCTATTCATCAAATCCATGAATATAGCAAGGCCATTTGTAAGTCCAAAAGGCATTACCAAGAATTCGTAATGTCCATAACGAGCCCTAAATGCTGTATTTGATACATCTTTTTCTTTGACCTTGAGTTTATAATAACCCGATCGAAAATCTATCTTTGAGAACACTGTTGCACCTCTAAGATGATCAAATAGATCTTCAATCCTTGGTATTGTATACTTGTTCTTAATAGTTACATTATTCAACTATCGTTATTCTATACATAATTGTAGAGAACCCTCTTTCTTTTCTACAAATAATACCTGAGTAACCCATGGTGATACACTCGGTCAAGTGTAATCCCAGTATAGTAGTTCTTGCAATTGAGCTTTGTTAGCTCAACTGACACCATCCTATATGGTGCTATCGATACCGGTTCAATTATAAGATAGACATCAATCCCAAAATCTACCTCTCTATCCTAAGGTAATCTTAATAACTCATCAAAAAACACATTTGAAATTTTCCCAGAATCGGGATATTTTAATCTTTTAGGGTGACATTTGTATAATCACCACATAAATTAAACACGCCTTACATCCATTTACTTAACAACCTCTAAGTTGTTGTTGTAGAAATCACTGACTCTAAACAGTCAGTTATTTCTTTCACATTTACTTCAGAACCATCAAGTTCTTAAAGTACTAACCTTTTTTTTACACATCACTTATGCATCATATGCAGATAGCCAATTCATTCCAAGGATAACTTCAAATTCATGAAATGGAAGTTCCATTAAATTCATTGGGAACTTAATCCATTGAATTACTAATGGACATTTCTTATATATTCTAGTCACCCGTACACTATGTCCAAATGGATTACTAAAAATCACATCACTAAAAATCTTTCTTTGTGCCATTATCTTAGTACTAATGTATCAGTGAGTCAAATCCAGATCAATTAAAATAAATACAGGCTTTCTCCATAGCCTTGCTTTATTTAAAGAATTTTGATAAACCGATAAACTCATACCTAACAACATCTCTTTATTAAATTGATCGCCCATATATTTGGTTTTAAATGCTTTTTAAAAGAATTTCCAAATCACTTCCTTAATAGGTACTAAATTCGTGGCATTAGACCACTAAAAACGAATGTGTTCCCTTAGCAGGATACAACTTCTTCTAACTTCTTAGTATATATGCAATTTAATTCCTCTATAGCATGACTTTAACATCTTTATGCCACAAATTGGCAATTATCAGACCACTTTCTCCATTAAATTCAGGAGCTCCTAACTTTTAAGCTCTTAACAATCAACATCCTTACTAGTGCAGGTACCAGGATGGTGCAGGCACAAGGGTCTTAATTCTATTAACCACAACATTTAAAGCTCATACTAAGGTTTTATATATTTGTGCTAGAGTTCTTTTCTATACAAGTGGCTCTACTTAGGTAAGAGCCAGAGATGGAACATTTTGTACTTCATTACTTCTACTTTGGAACTCTTTTTGGTCTCAATTATTAGATGTCTAACACAATCCAACAATACATGACATTACTTATTTCTACTATAACTTATTCTTGTTATTGAGAAGCATAATCAAGTTACACAACAGTACGTCAGTAACATGACATCCTAAGGGCATGTATTTAACATCAAATCATATTAAACTTGGTTTAGCCTCCAGAATCGGCTAAACTTGTAGCTCTGATACCAATAAATGTAACACCCTTAACATATACTCGTAGACTGAATATACATTAAAGATGTTATGAAATCATTGGAGGAAATCTTGACTTTAATTTTTTTATACCAAAATTTAATTTGTAGTCTAACCCTTTATCATTTTAAATTTAAAACTATGTTGTCTAGGTACAACTAGTTTTGACCCTAAATTGGTTTACAAAATTTATAATTGAATTATTGAAATAAAAAAATATATAATTCAGGGTGAAAACTACGTAAGCTGCCTAGACCCTGTCATGATTTTAAAATTTTTACGCCATTAGGGCTAAACAACATTTTAACCATACCAAAGATTTTGCTATTATTAACAATTCATATTTGTAAACTTATCCATCCATAAAAGCATATAATTATGTTGTAAACTTATGCTGTAGACAGTTCAACTTTAGAATACTTACATGCCCACTAGTCTATCAAATTATGGTAAAGACGTACTTACTGAACTTATTGTAGTAACTTGATTTTTCCCAAGTTTTTACTCCTCCTCAATAGACGATTTCCAGGAAACCTACGTGTGACATAAGACACACGCTAAGTACGAACTTAGTGAGGCAATTAAACTTATTTTTTTAAAATATGAAATAATGTAATAAAGTATGTCATATATAAAAGTGCATTTCGTTTTCTCTATAACATGACAAGTATATCACAATGCACATCTGTCATGTATCATAACTATCATATAAATCATGTTATTATTGCATAATATATTCTCTATCATGGACATGCTTTCATCATGTAACTATTTACATATCATGTACTCTATCATGGTCATGCTTTCATTATGCAATCATTTGGATAACGTGTATTCTATCATGGTCATGTCTTCATTGTGCCATCATTTGCTTAACATGTATTCTATCATATATCATGTAACCTTTTATCATGTATGATATAACATATGTAACAAGTAACATGTAACATCTGAATCATGTATCATCTTGTTATTATTACCATTGTGTCTGGCTAGAGGCCCATGGAAACCCCGTAGCCTATCTGCACCGTAGTGCCATGTAGAGTACGTACTCGAGAGGACGCTCTTTGCTCCTCATATAAAGATGCTCTTTGCTCTTTATATAAACATCTCGTTAGTGCATTTTGCACTATAGGCTTGGATCCACATGGTGTATCTTGTTTCATTTTAATCTTGTCATTTTCTTATGTGAAAATGATTCATCATTTTTTATGTAAACAATAGTACGTACCTTGTACTCCGTCAAGCTTGCCATGTTGAATCATGCATCATATCACGTATTATGAAGAAATGCAATGTAAATTTGAAATTAGGGTCGACTTATCTCATGTCTTCCTTTTTTCAACATAATGCAAACATATAGAAATGCACTCACCTTGGCCATTTATTAAAATGCCTCACTAAGCTCTATTGATCCTTTCCTTTATATTACCTCAAACCTTATTGTGATTCGGATCCAACTTCATTTATCACATGAATATAAATAAACATTTGTTAGATTCACTTCTAACAATATTTCAATTAAGCCATTTAATCATTCAACATAAAAATTTTCAATAAATTTCTTTCCTTCCTTTTACTGTTCACAAACTCATTTTTGGTCCCTAATGATCATTTTGATCTTCAAATAATTCATCCAAGCTTGCTAACCAACATTAGACACAAATTGTCTCAATTTCCATTTTCCATCAACTTGCACTACCATCAAAGATTTACTTCGACAAGGCAGAATACATATTGAATCTTAATCTCCTTTATACCGTAGAAACTAGATTCGATAACGGTTCTAACGATATAAGCCAAATAATTTAATAAAATCTATAAAATTATGAAAATTCATCAAACTACCGTTTACAGGGCTGTCCTGACAGAAACTGATCTGTAATTTTTCTGACATTGATCACATAAAAATTCATATCTTTTGATATATGAATCGAAATCAATCACCGTTTATTTTAAACGAAACTAGATGAATAAATATTTACATCAATATAAAATTCACCATCTAACCATTTTTGTAGAATTTATGGTGAATTTTCAAACTTACTGCAAAATCCAGTTTTTCCTACACAACTTCCATAAATATCTTCAAACTTTATACTAATTTCTGCTTACTTTTCTATTAGTCAATTTGGTCCCCTTACTTGATTGAAACCACTAATGTATCACTTTCTTCATCAAATAATTATTAAAAAATAATTCCCTCTAATTTTTTGTTCTTTTCGAAATAGTCACTAAAAATGCAAAGATAAGGACTGAAGCTTCTTAACTTTGCAAATTAGTCCTCAAATCAACATTACTACTTGAATTCTATTATTTAAACTAAAATCAGATTTAGTCCTTCTCTAAAACCTCATTTCCGAAATGGTCACTAACTCGATTTAACATCGATTTTGCATTCTAACTTCAATTTCACACCTAAAACATTAATAATAACATAAATACACTTTAAAATCATAAAATTAGATTCGGTCCTCGGTAACTTTTAAGATTTCTGAAATGATCCTTATCTAATAAATTTAGGTTTTTGCTTCCAAATAACAATTCAAGCTTACTAAATCATTAATCTAACATCACAAACCTCAAATTAAACTTGAATCCATAAACCCTAATTATCTTCATAATAATCAAAACATGTAGAGTTTAAATCCCAACTCAATAACATGATTTTAACATCACAAAAGCTTGATTTCAACTTGAATTTAAACATGGAATCATAAAATCTCAAAACCCCCAATTGAGTCATAAAATACTAATTTCTTCTCATACAAAATTCTCATCAATCAAGCATGTTTTCCACGAATTATTTACACCAAAAAGATAGATCTTGATGAGTAGAACAACTTTTGGCTCCTTTATTTTCCATTACATCCAATTATGCCACTTATAAATATAAATGAATTTTAAATTTATTTAGATAGTGAAATTACTAAAATACCCTTTTAATCCAACGGATGAGTTTGATCTTATCATTAATCAAGGGCCAATATTTACTCTTCCATTTCCTTCTTCCAAAATTATCCTTGTAACATTTTAAATATTTCAAAAATGTCATTGGGGCAAAGTGACCAATTTGCCCTCCAACTAGTTTTTATTTACTAGTTTGCCATTCTTGTAAAAATTCAACTAAGTCTAGATGGAATCCAACCAACTATAATAAAATATTCATAAAATAGTATTTTATGACTTTCCCATGGCTTTTGGACCAATCTCTGAAATTTCAGTTCGATCCAATTTGTCAATATTTGTAAAATACTTCTACTACTATTTTGCCTTTTCCGAACTATCAGATTTATTCCAAAAATTCTATATTTCCATATCGGGAAATAAACATTATCATCTCATAAAAACTTCCTTTCTTAAGGACTTAGATTGAAATTTTTTTAACTCAGTCTATTATCCCGATAATTATCGAAAATCTTCATAGAATAAAATTTATCTTAGAAATCCTTTATCGATAATTCATTCAAATATTCTTCACTCTTAATGAGTCCAAAATATCGATCAAAAACACTTTTATGGGACCTTCCTGAAGGTCACCCATCCTTGTATTTCTCTGGCTTGAGCACCCTTAACAATTTCATTCGATCCAAATTCAGAACCTTTTTCTGTATCTTAATTCTTAAAACAAATATCAAGGTACCTATTTCGATCCGATTCACTCTTATACTGAATAAAGTTACTTGTTGGGGAAATTTACACTTTAGTCCCCAAACTTTTCCAAAGTTTATACTTTAACCCCCTAAACTTTCAAAATTTACAATTTAGTCACTAGCCAAAATTTGGGATATTACATCCTTGATCCAAAACTCACACTTGCTCAACTTTGCGTAAAGCTTGTTATCCATCAGAACTTGCAATATAATCCGTAGATGTCGATCGTGATCTTCCTAGGCATGAGAGTACACAAGAATATCATCGATGAACACTACTACAAAGTGGTCCAAGAATTCATGGAACACCCGATTCATCATATCCATGAATGCTGCAGGTGCATTGGTTAAACCAAACGGTATCACCAAGAACTCATAATGCCTATAGTGTGTACGAAAAGCTGTCTTCGGTACGTCTTTATCCTTCACCTTCAACTGGTAATACCCCGACCTCAGATCAATCTTAAAAAACACCTTAGCTCCCCGAAACTGATCAAATAGATCATCAATCCTCGGTAAATGATACTTGTTCTTAATAACCAATGCACATCCTCATCGTGCCACCTTTCTTTTTCACAAACAGCACCGGTGCTCCCCACGGTGATACACTAGGCCGAATGAAACCACGATCTAATAACTCTTGCAACTGCGTCTTTAACTCCTTTAACTATTTCGGTGCTATACGATATGGAGCAATTGAATTCGGAGTCGTATCCTCGTACGCCTCAATACAAAACTCCACCTCCCTATCTGGTGGCAAACCATGCAACTCTTCCGAAAACACTCATGGAAAATCGAAAATTGTGCGAATATCCTGGGCACGCACTTCCTTCATATTTGGGTTCATAACATAGGCTAGGTATGCTTGACCCCTACATTCTAACAACTTTTGCGCTTCCAATGCTAAAACCACATTTTACATGAACATAACATTTTCGCCCACAACCACAACTTCGTAATCCTTAACAAGTTTCAGCAAAACTTGCTTACCCTCAAAATCTACTATGGCCCTATGTCAAGACAACCAATCCATTCCCAAAATCACATCAAAACTGTGAAACGGTAACTCAAACACATGCCCTTGAACAATTAAGGGAAAACTTCTATACAACTTTCTAGCTACAACCATCTCACCAAAGGAACTGGTTACCCGCATACCAACATGTAACATCTCTACAGGTAAATTCAACAAACATACATGCTCGTGCAGAATGTAGGACTGCATAGAACTGAAATTAATCAAAGATAACAAAGGTATAGACTGCAAGTTAAAGGTACTTGCGATCACGTCGGTATCATTTCTCCCTACACAGTGAGGAAAAACCCTTGTCGGTCCACCGCTCTCTGGCTGAACCGCTATTGTATGCACTACCACTCTCTATCCTTTATCCCTACGCTGAAAATGTCCACGACCATGCCCACGACCTCTCTGCGCTATAGTAGTAGGTACAGGAGCCTGACCCTCTCTGACAAACTACGAACAATCCCTCCTGAGATGATCCCTCGATCCACAGCTCCAACAGGTACCCAAAACACCCCAACATTCCCCCGAATGGCGTCTGCCACATCCCCTACACTCGGGAACTCTAGTATAGGTATTCTAACCCTAAAATCCACATCTAGCACCATTTCCACCACATCTTTGATTTGAACAGTACCTTCTATCTCTGTGCCTCTTATAACGGTCCTTGCCAACGTCAGACTCTACAGTCCCCTTTCCCACCGAAGAACTCTCAGAATGAGTAGACAACCCCAAATTTTATTCTATGTCCTTAGCTCGAGAAACTAGGACATCAAACTCTGTGTAGTCTGTAGCTAGCATGCACATCTTCACCTCCTTAATAAACCCATAACGAAATCAATCACACCTCTGTCGCTCATCCAAAACCAGTTCAGGAGCATACTTTCTCAACCGAACAAGCTGAATCTAATACTTAAAAACATACATGTTTCCTTGTTCCAAGGCCATGAACTCCCTCTACTTCTCATCCTTATATCAGGTTTCCAAATACATATTTTTGAAAGCCCCACAAAAGAATTCCCACGTAACATTAGCAGGTTCGAAACCCGCGGTCACAATTGTCCACCAACTGTAAGCATCACCCTACAATAATGACACAATACAACCCAACTTGTGAATGGTTGTACACTCTATCTGACCAAGGATCCTCTCGGTAATAGCAAACCATTCCTCTGTAACGACCCAAATTTTGGATTGTAGGAGTTGGGTTAACTCGAGGCATGGGCTTCGCGTTTGGGCCGAGATATTGGGCTTAAGAGCCTTGCTGGGCTTGAAGGAAAGCTTTTGGGCTTGTGTTGTTGGGTTGTTGATGGGCTAGGAAGGAAGTAAGAAGGGTAAATGGGTAAAAGCATAATTAGAGACAAGGAGAGCTGATGGGGGCTTTATTTTCTGCAGAAAAGTAGGAGGGTGAAGTCACCCTTGTCCCCTTGTCTTCTTCCTTTTTCTCATATCTATCTTCCTACCTATGTTTAAAGTGAAAGGTGTAATCTTTGAGTGTTTGAGAGAGGATCACGTTTTGATGATGGAGGAAAGTTTGATGAGCAACAAAGGATCTACACACCAAGGTGAAGATGAGCTAAAATGGTGGAGATTGAGGTTTTGGTGGGGTTAGTGTGGATGAACGGGAATGAGTCTTTGAAGGCTTCTTCCTCAGCTCTAATTTGAGGTTAGTACACTACTGACTCTTATCATTTCCTATAACTCATAAAATTAGGCTTTGTGTGTGGTTTTGGTGTTTATGGTTTGATAAGCTTTGGTTGACCCTTTAATGGTAAAATGGAGATTTGATGTTGCTAAGGCTTAAAATTGGTATAAACCCACTTAATACCTTCACAATAACTTGTAGGACCGATTCGGGACTTAACCATAGAGGTTAAGGGTGAGATCGAAGTTACTCACATACCCACATTTAACACTTTTAAAGGTATATTAAGCAAGCGTGCATGTTCGCGCAAGATATATGAATGCATAGAACCATAATCTATCAAAGAATGTAATAACATGGACTGCAAAGTAAAAGTACCTACAATCACATCTATGTCATCCCTTCCCTCACAATGCGCATAGATCCTTGCAGGTCCACCATCTTCAGGTTGAACAGCCACTGCATGAGCAACAGTTCTCTGGCCTTCCTCCATACGCTAAAAATTACCTCGAGCGTGCCCACGACCTCTCTGCTGTATAACAATAGGCGTAGGATCCTGTACATCCTTAGCCAACTACGGACAATCATGCGTTATGTGATCTCACAAACCATAGCTCCAACATGTACCAAGAGTTCCCCAACACTCTCATGAATGTCGCCTACCAAACCACCCACACTCGAGTGCTCAAACATAGGCATTTTGATTGAGCTTTCCACGCTCAGTACTACCTCCACCATGTCTCTGATCAGGGTGATACTTTCTATCTCAGTGCTTCTTATACCGATCTCTACCAATATCCAACTCAGCGGTCCTCTTCCAGCACTATAACTCCTCGAACGAGAAGATAATCCAGATTCTTCTATATATCCTTAGCTCGAGTTACCAAGACATCAAAATTAGTGTAATCTGAAGCCAACATATCAGTCTTCACATCATTGACTGATAAGTGTTCAAAAGTACTATTTTTCTTACCCTTTTTACTCACATTATTGTTAGACTTAGGCTCATATTAGTTGCATAATTAGCCATTCATGCATTAATCCATGTTTCCTTCCATCGTTGAGCTTGATTACATAACTTGGTAGTTTTTGTGGGAAAAGATGCTGCTTTGGTGTGTTTTGTGTATGTGCAGGATCATTTGCCAAAGCAAGGCTAGAGCTAGTTTCCAGGGCAATACATGAAGGAGATGCCGAGCTAGTTGGTAGGGCAATGCATGAAGGAGACGCTGAGCCAGTTGCCAGGGCAATTACCGACAAGAGCAAAGGTGATATGGTAGTCGAAATTGATGACTAGACAAGCCCAAGATGACGTGGAGCAAAGCCCAATCCCAAAGGAATTTGATTTCCATGAAGAGATTAAAGAATAATTAAATTCCAAGAAGATAGGAGAAGTTCTAGTAGGAATATAATTATAATAAAGAATTATATTCTTTAAAGATAATTTAATTCCAACTTAACTTCCTCCTCAAAGAAGGACTTTGATCTAACCCTATAATTACAAGGCCATATCGTCAACTTCCAAAGAGAGAGAGAGAGAGAGGGGAATTTCGACAACTCCAAGGAGGGCAAGAGGAGAGAATTTTCGACAAGCATCTAGGGCAAGAAGGATTTCGACAAGCTTCCTTCTTCATCCTTTTCTTTCTTGTTCGATTGGGTTCATGCTAGGGATTATTTATCTTGTGTTTCTTTGGAACCTAGCCATGAACTAAATCTATTTGGCTATGGTTATTGTGTTTTGTGGTTGTGAGAAACTATTGGTTTTTGTTTAGGTAATAAGAGTTTGCACTTTTCTATTCAAGGTTTATTCATTCTTGGTTCTTATTCTTGTTTGCGAGTGAATTGGGAGAGGATCTCGTAACTTCATCTATTTATCTAATATCAGGAGAGTTAGATTCAAGAAACGAATGAATATGATCTTTATTCAATCTATTGATGGTGAAGATTAATCCGGCTTAGGAATAAGTTAAGGATTTCAACGGCTAAGAGGAGCGCAAGATTGGTTGTTGTTCACCCTTGACTCACGCAGGGATGTATTATCAAGGCATGCACAAGTAGCTAGAGTTTCGACTTAGGGATAAGAAGAAACCATTGAAGAACGCTCTGCCGAACCTTGAAGGTTGCTGCCCAGACGCCCAAGTAGTTGCCCAACTTGTTGCCCAGGAAACCATCGATTAGTTGCCAAGGCAACCCCGTTGTGCAAGTTGCCACGGCAATTGAGTTGCCCGTGCACTCTTTTACCAAGACGATCCAATCGGCTATCACACCTCAACTCACGATAACCTGGCCTATCTCTCTCCCATTTGATCTCATCTATTCATTTACTTTATTGCTTTCTAGATTAGTTATTAGTTAAACTCCTATAATCATTTATTTGTGTTTTTACCTTTTACAGTGCAAGAGACTAGATTCTTGAAGTGGCACCAATCCCTGTGGAGACGATATCTTTTATACTATAACTTGCAACGTGTATACTTGCACAATTGCGTAGCACTTATTACGCGCAACAGTAACTTCATAAAAAGAACTGATGCTTTTATTAACAGGACCGAGAAGAGATTGCAAAACCAAGAGGCAGCAATCAAATCATTGGAAAATCAAGTCAGACAGTTTGCTCAAAATCTGAATTCTAGACCGCATGGAGGTTTACCTAGCGATACTGAAGTCGCAAGAGGAACTGGCCATGAGCAATGTAAGGCAATCACCACTAGAAGTGGCCAACAACTTAAAGAGGCTCAAACCCGCTCATCAAACAAAACTCCACAAAAAGATCAAGACGAACCTAGCGGCAAGGCCTCAGATGCTGAACCAGGAATTGCCGCGGCAACCGGCAATAAGCATGCCTCGGCAACCGACGATAAGGATGCTTCGGCAACTTGTGATAAGCATGCCTCGGTAACCCCAATTGATAATGCCTCGACAACTCCAGTTGTCCCGGTAATGCTGTCAATCAGGTTCCAAACCAATGAAAGGATCAAAGATATCTGACTTCCACCACCATTCCCACAAAGGTTGAAGCGACAAAAGCAAGAATACCAATTCAAGAAGTTTCTTGATATCCTAAAGCAAGTCCACATCAACTTTCCATGGTGGAAGCAATTGAACAAATTCCAAACTATGCCAAGTTTCTTAAAGACATTGTGTCCAAGAGAACAAGGCTAGGAGAGTTTGAAACTTTTGTTGCAACAGAGGGATGCATGGCAATGTTGCACAATCGTATGCCACCCAAATTGAAGGATCCTGGAAGTTTAACAATACCCTATTCTATTGGAAATCTCTATGTCGGGAAAGCATTATGCGACCTTGGGGCTAGCATAAACTTGATGCCGAAATCGGTTTTCCAAAAACTAGGAATCGGGAAGGCAAGACCTACAACAGTTATGCTACAGCTAGCCGACAGATCCTATGTGCATCCAGAGGGAAAAATCAAGGACATACTGGTAAAAGTTGATAAATTTATTTTTCCCGCTGACTTTATTGTTTTGGATTGTGAAGCAGATGAGCATGCACCTATCATTCTCGGGAGACCATTCCTAGCAACAGGGAGAACCTTGATCGATGTTGAAAAGGGAGAACTCACAATGAGGGTGAATGACCAGCAAGTTAAGCTAAATGTGTTCCAAACACTAAGGCATGCCGATGATCCAGAAGAATGCCAACTTCTTCATGCCACAACAGAGTTTAACTTCGACGAGGAATTTAGTTGCCTCGGCAACTACATTGCCAATCAAGAGGAACCTGAGGAGTATGAAGAACCGGTCGATGAGGAACAACAAGAAGAGGCAAATTGGCTAGTCAATGGACCAGGTACATACTTTGAACCACTGGATTACTCAGGTAAGGAAGGTAAACTCGAAAAAACCCTCTACTGAACAACTACCGATTCTTGAGTTGAAACAATTGCTAGAGCAACTAAATATATGCATACTTAGGAACCAATAATACATTGCCTGTAATTATTTTTTCTAAGTTACAGCCTGAGCAGGAAAAGAAGCTGATCAAGATGTTGAAGCTACACAAAAAGGTAATAGGGTGGACAATTGCCGACTTGAAGGGAATTAGCCCGGCAGTGTGCATGCACAAGATTTTGTTGGAAGATGATCACAAACCTTCAATTGAGGCCCAGAGGAGACTGAATCATTCCATGAAATGGGTTGTAATGAAAGAAATCATCAAGTGGCTTGATGCCGGCATTATATACCGTATCTTTGATAGTACATGGGTAAGTCTGGTACAATGTGTACCAAAAAAGGGAGGTATAACGGTGGTAAGTAATGAAAAAAATGAACTCATTCCAACCAGGACTGTGACCGGTTGAAGGGTTTGTATGGATTATCGAAAGCTAAACAAAGCCACCAGGAAAGATCACTTCCCATTACCCTTTATTGATCAAATTCTTGACCGTCTTGCAGGTAAACCCTTTTATTATTTTCTTGATGGTTATTCAGGTTACAATCAAATTTCCGTAGCACCAGAAGATCAAGAAAAGACAACCTTCACATGCCCATACAGTACTTATGCCTTCCGAAGGATACCGTTCGAATTGTGTAACGCCCCGACAACCTTCCAAAGATGCATGATGACACTCTTTTCAGACATGGTCGAAGACTTCCTTGAGATCTTCATGGATGATTTTTCTATTTTTGGTAATGACTTCGACAGTTGCCTCGGCAATTTAGAGACGGTGTTCGTAAGATGTGAAGAGACTGATTTAGTCCTCAATTGGGAGAAATGCCATTTTATGGTTGATGAAGGAGTAGTGCTCGGGCACAAGATTTCATCCAAGGGAATTGAAGTAGACAAAGCCAAGGTGGACGTGATCGAGAGATTACCCCCACCAAATTCGGTTAAAGGAATTCGAAGTTTTCTTGGACATGCAGGTTTTTACAGGAGGTTCATTCATAATTTTCCTAAAATCACTAAACCCTTGTGTAATTTGCTTGAACAAGATAAAGTCTTCGATTTTGATGATTCTTGCACCCAAGCATTCGAAACCCTAAAGAAAAAGCTTGCCTCAGCACCCATTGTCGTTCCACCAGATTGGACACTACCTTTTGAGCTCATGTGTGATGAAGTGATTTCGCGGTAGGAGCAGTCCTAGGCCAACGCACAGGTAAGACCTTCCATGTGATATAATACGCTAGTAAAATTCTTAATAGTGCTCAAGTGAATTACACAACAACGAAGAAAGAGTTACTAGCTGTAGTTTTCGCATTTGACAAGTTCCGATCCTATTTGATTGGTTCAAAGGTAATTGTTCATACGGACCATTCGGCAATTAAATATCTATTTGCTAAAAAGGATGCCAAACCTCTTTTGATTCGTTGGATATTACTTTTACAAGAATTTGATATTGAAATTAAGGACATGAAAGGAACAAAAAATCAAGTGGCCGATCACTTATCACGTTTAGAACGCAATAGGGAGGAGGACGCGGACCTAGAGATATGTGGTCATTCCCGGATGAACAACTTTTAGTTGCCTCGGCAACCATGGACGCACATGCCTCGGCAACACTCGACGCCTCAGCAACCATGGACGCTCACGCCTCAGCAACTCTTGACGCCGCAGCAGCCTTTGACGCGCACGCCTCAGCAATTTTTGGTGCAGTCGCCACGGCAGCACATGACTCGGCAATACCCCGGTACTCGGATTTAGTTAATTTCCTTGTTTGTGGTATTTTACCTTATGGCATTACTCACCAACGGAAGAAGCAGTTCCGCCATGATGGTAAGCATTACTTTTGGGACGAGCCTCTTTTGTTTAAACAATGTGCAGATCAGGTTATACGCTGATGTGTCCCTGAATAAGAGCAACAAAATGTACTCTGCAATGCCATTCTTCACCCTATGGAGGACATTTTCGAGGAACTCGAACCGTGGCCAAAGTTTTGCAATCCGGTTTGTATTGGCCAACATTATACAAAGATGCCCAAGACTTTTACAAGCAATGTGATCGTTGCCAGAGGACGGGCAATATCTTTAGACGACATGAGATGCCGCTCCAGAACATCATCGAGGTGGAATTGTTCGATGTATGGGGGATTGATTTTATGGGACCTTTCCCATCTTCATTCGGCAACTTCTACATTCTACTTGCCGTCGACTACTTGTCTAAATGGGTTGAGGCAGCTGCAGTTCCCAACAACGATTCCAAGACCGTGCAACGATTCTTGCAGAAAAACATATTCAAGATCGCCACGGCATATCACCCACAAACCAACGGGCAAGCAGAAATTTCCAACCGGGAATTGAAGGGTATACTCGAGAAAGTTGTAAATCCCTCTAGGAAGGATTGGTCATTAAGACTAGATGACGCGCTTTGGGCATATCGTACTGCATTCAAAACACCCTTAGGTATGTCCCCCTTCCGACTTGTCTATGGCAAAACATGCCATCTACCGGTGGAAATCGAACACAAGGCATATTGGGCAATTAAGACCGTGAATATGGATTGGGAAAGTGTCGGACAGAAGCGTTTGTTGGACCTCAACGAGATAGAAGAATTTCGTGCACTCGCCTATAACAATGCACAAATCTACAAGGAGAAAACAAAGCAATGGCATGACAAGAAACTATTGCTGCAGCAATTCATTCCAGCTCAACTAGTTCTCTTATTCAATTCTCGGCTAAAACTTTTCCCGGGAAAACTGAAATCAAGATGGTCGGGACCATTCGAAGTCGTCAAACCATTCTCCCATGGTGCTGTAATAATCAAGTCCATCTCTGACAACCATGAATTCAAAGTTAATGGACAAAGATTGAAGCACTACAATGGTGCCCATGTGGAACGTAACAAAGAAGTGGTCACCTTAGGAGATGCATGAGCATGCTCTCCTTTCAATATTTTATTTTTCTTTTTATTTTTAAGAAATATTCTATTTTTCTTCGTTATCTTTAGTTTCTAGGTTTTCTTTGTTTTCTTTTCCACAACAAGACTCACAATCACTATGCTAAGGAAATTCACTCCCGACTACTTGCCACGGCAACCACAACAGATGATGTCGCGGCTACCTACATCGTGCCTGCACAAGCTGATGCCACGACAACCAACCCAAAAGATGCCACGACAACCAAAGCTAAAGACATCCCGGCAACCACTGGAAAAGCCAAAGGTAAAGCACATATGCCCGAATCAACTCCTACGTAATCATTTTCTGATATTTCAGATTCGAACGATTCCTCCATTGCACCAACAAAGACCACAAAAATTGAATCCTCCAAGTGAAAAGCCAATGACACTGATGAAGAGGATGATGAGGACAACCCCGTACGAGGATCGATTCCACCACCGGCAACAAGAAAACAACCATCACGTTCAAGCAAGAGAATCAAGACACCGACCAAAAGGAAACTAATAATCTACGATGATGAACTCTTGAAGTAAGTCCTCGTATGCATTTTATTTTTCATTATTGTTATTTTTCTTTAATGCATGCATTGAGGACAATGTCTCACTCGAGTTTGGGGGGGGATTGTTATTAGTAGTTACCATGTTTAGTTACATTCATCTTAAGTATTACATTTAGGATACATAAATTGCTTGCCATGCCTTTAGTTGGAACAAGAATTGCTTAGATTTGATGAATATCCGATGATGACTTTGCCAATGCACTTAATTGATAGAATTTTTATTCTAGGATAACCATGGAAAAACTTAGAATTTTACTATGATGCTAAATTTGATGAAACACTGTTGTTGTTTGATTGATTTAAGGAATTCTAGTGAACTTAGGTTGATATTTAACAAATTGGGGGATTAGAATAAAAGTTGGCTGAATGCTAGAGGTACCCGAAATTGGCTATAGCATATGCTAAAAAAATTGATCACTAGAGGTGCCCAAAACAGGCTCTAGTTAAAACATGTTAAAAAGAACCCAATGAAGTAATTTGAAAACCTCTTATTTGCATAGAATCTGAAAAATCAACTTGCACACAACTCCGCACACACTCACAAGCATTATAGTTTGATTCCGAGTAACTCCTAAGTTTTCCAAAAAATGAAATGCCAATCATAGTTTGTGCCCTGGTTCTGAGAATTGAAATCAAGTTCAAAGCTATGTTTGTGAAAATTGAAGTCTTGGCAGGTAATTGTTAGTTTGCATTGCTTGAGGACAAGCACTAGTTCGAGTTTGGGGGTGTGATAAGTGTTCAAAAGTACTATTTTTCTTACCCTTTTTACTCATATTATTGTTAGACTTAGGCTCATATTAGTTGCTAATTAGCCATTCATGCATTAATCCATGTTTCCTTCCATCGTTGAGCTTGATTACATAACTTGGTAGTTTTTGTGGGAAAAGATGCTGCTTTGGTGTGTTTTGTGTATGTGCAGGATCATTTGCCAAAGCAAGGCTAGAGCTAGTTGCCAGGGCAATACATGAAGGAGATGCCGAGCTAGTTGCCAGGGCAATGCATGAAAGAGACGCCGAGCCAGTTGCCAGGGCAATTGTCGACAAGAGCAAAGGTGATATGGTAGTCGAAATTGATGACTAGACAAGCCCAAGATGACGTGGAGCAAAGCCCAATCCCAAAGGAATTTGATTTCCATGAAGAGATTAAAGAAGAATTAAATTCGAAGAAGATAAGAGAAGTTCTAGTAGGAATATAATTATAATAAATAATTATATTCTTTAAAGATAATTTAATTCCAACTTAACTTCCTCATCAAAGAAGGACTTTGATCTAACCCTATAATCGTCAACTTCCAAAGAGAGAGAGAGAGGGAATTTCGATAACTCCAAGGAGGGCAAGAGGAGAGAAATTTCGACAAGCATCTAGGGCAAGGAGGATTTTGACAAGCTTCCTTCTTCATCCTTTTCTTTCTTGTTCGATTGGTTCATGCTAGGGATTATTTATCTTGTGTTTCTTTGGAACCTAGCCATGAACTAAATCTATTTGGATATGGTTATTGTGTTTTTTGGTAGTGAGAAACTATTGGTTTTTTTAGGTAATAAGAGTTTGCATTTTTCTATTCAAGGTTTATTCATTCTTGGTTCTTATTCTTGTTTGCGAGTGAATTGGGAGATGATCTCGTAACTTTATCTATTTACCTAATATCGGGAGAGTTAGATTCAAGAAACGAATGAATATGATCTTTATTCAATCTATTGATGGTGAAGATTAATCCAGCTTAGGAATAAGTTATGGATTTCAACGGCTAAGAGGAGCGCAAGATTGGTTGTTGTTCACCCTTGATTCACGCAGGGATGTATTATCAGGGCATGCATAAGTAGCTAGAGTTTCGACTTAGGGATAAGAAGAAACCATTGAAGAACGCTCTGTCGAACCTTGAAGGTTGCTGCCCAGACGCCCAAGTAGTTGCCCAACTAGTTGCCCAGGCAACCATCGATTAGTTACCAAGGCAACCCCGTTGTGCAAGATGCCACGGCAACTGAGTTGCTCGTGCACTCTTTTATCAAGACGATCCAATCGACTATCACACCTCAACTCACGATAACCTGTCCTATCTCTCTCATTTGTTCTCATTTATTCTTTTACTTTATTGCCTTCTAGTTTAGTTATTAGTTAAACTCCTATAATCATTTATTTGTGTTTTTACTTTTTACAGTGCAAGAGACTAGATTCTTGAAGTGGCACCAATCCCTGTGGAGACGATATCTTTTATACTATAACTTGCAACGTGTATACTTGCACAATTGCGTAGCACTTATTATGCGCAACATTGACCAACCCATATCAGAAATGATCACATCACTGATGATCATCGGGAACCAATTTAGGTGTATACTATCTCAGTCGAATAAACTTGACCTCGTATTATGATATGGTTTTGTTACCCTAAACCAATGCCATAAACTCGCACTTTTTTCATCTTGATATCGGGAACCCAAATATTTCTTCCAGAATGCAACACAAAAGAACTCCCACATCATATCCGTATGTGTCATACCCATGATAGTAGTCGACCTCCAACCGTAGGCATATTTCTGAAGCAAGGACACCGTACAACCCAACTTACGAGCATCCGTATATTTTATTTGATCAAAAATCCTCTTCGTACTTGTGAACCACTCATCAGCTACCTTATGAGCTAAACCCTTAAACTCAATACAGCCCAAACTACACAATTGCTCCAATAGAAGTCCTGTATTAATAGCTATTGTAGGTGCTGATACAGGTGCATGCACTCCAGCCATAGCTGCCTGAAATGCTCCAGTCATAGCCTGGATCAACGGTGTCATATCTCCAAAAATTGGCCCTTGCGGCGCATGAGGCATACCACCCTCTACTCTAGCACCAACAGAAGGAATCGATGGAGGAGGAGGTAACTCATTGTTATACCCAACCACAACGCTACCCATGTTAGCTCGCGTCACTCGTCTCAGTCCTATTCTAAAAAATATGAATCTAAAGCATGATAATGCAACAACAAAACACTTAGGCCAGCTTGAAACAAGAATCCAGGGTGCTCATGTTTCAAAACAAAAATCATTTCGTACTCGTAGTAATAAGGCAATTTGTCCCCAAGATTTCTACCCCAACATAACATATTTCAATCATATAAACATAAAATCAAACACTGTGCATGTCATTCCACAGTATCATTCAACAACAATATCTCAAACTGTCATAACCTACCTTTCAACAATCATAACTTAGATCTATACCACCAAATGTACCCCCTTGACCCGACCTAGATGCCAGATCAAACTGAGCGAGCTACATTGGGTTTACTAAGACAAAACTGGATGATTTACTTAAAGCAAGGCCTTTTTTTCTTTTATATTGCCTAAATGCATAATTACTCCCTACGGTGGACATGTTGGTAGCGGATAAATTATTGAGCGAAACGGACATCGATTAGACGTGTAATTAACTATAATTGCCATTTAGGGACCAAAATGCAATTTTAGAAAATTGAGGGGACTTACTTAAATCCAAGGTTGCAAAACATTAATTAATCAAGTTAGATGCAAGCCGATTAAATGTCAACTTAAAATAATCATCCAATATCATTTAATTGCATGTATAAGAAAACAGTGATTAATCTTCAAATATTCAAACTTCAACTGGGCCTGTAATGACCTCACGGGTTTCATTTTGCAAAGGGCATAGGTACAGTCCCCACGCGTATCGATACTAGTGGTGCAATTTCAAAATAAGAGATTTCAGTAGCAAAATCACGTATTGATACGGTTGCTCGTGTACTGACACCTAGTGTCTTTATCAGAGGGGCATACCAATACAGAGCTAGGTGTACCGATTCCCCTTTGCAATTTTGCCCACTTTTGAGCTGTAACAAACCCCGCGTATCGATCCTTGAGGATTTGTACCGGTACAACTGGGCCTGTAATGACCTCTTGGTCAAACATATGACACTTAGGCTCAATCAAACATGCTTCAATCAACATGTAAACATCAAACGAACTAATAAACTACAAAATACCACAAAGACATTGAAGCATGGGCATCATAGTAACAAAAGCAACCATCAATGTAGTCCTATAGGCATGATATCTACCCACATGCTTTAATCTTCCCAAAGCCTCCAATAAAAACCATAAACCAATTTACAAGTCCAAAACGCCAAATAGAACATATCCAAAACAGGGAGTAACCGAAACAATCCTACCAATTACAACTTGGTCACATTACCATTTATTACTGCAAAGTATTTATGAAACCGTACTTGTATTAGCTCAACCTTTGGATTCTTTCTTGCTTGCTCAATGTCTGAACGTTTACTTTTCTGCATTGATGAGAAAGGAAAGCATACGCATGTAATGCTTAGTGAGGGATACCCAAAAATACTCATCATTGCGTTTAAATAAACATTTGCTTTTAAACATATATTGAAGTTCATGCCAAAACATCTCATGCTTCTTTTGTCTTTCAAAAACATGCACATTAAATCTAATGCCACACATGTATCATGGATCTCTAGCATAAACATTATGCATTCCTCAATTTAAGCCTTCACATGCTAATTCATCTAATAGCAAAGCTTAAAGAGCACAACATGTGTAAATCACATTATACAAAACATAATCCACTTATCATGATACATTAATTCATATATTGGCATTAAGGTGACCCAAAACCAAATCTTTGTATTTGTAGAACACATTAAATACATGGATTTCCCAAGTGGTTTCTTCGACCACTTCATATACATCCTCGAACTGGAGCAAATGGTACTACTACCCCTCAATTTTTATGATGTAAAAATCTACCAGCGGGAGAATTTGGCACACTCTTAACCCCTCAACCGTTGTGATTCTCATGGTGGAGATATGGCACACTCTTGACCCCTCGACACACATGAGGTGACTTACTATAGTGCACTTTAAAACCTATGTCATGCCAACTATATTCGATAACATTTATTTCATTGTCACTTAGCCAATATACTCCATTAAAACATGTTGCCTCACTGTTTTTCATATGCATCAATCCAACTAATTTCCAATACAATAGTCCATGTATTTTAGCATTCTCAAAATCCTTTCGCAAACCATTTTTCAAACTTATGTATCATCAACATAAGATCATTTGTAACATCTTTCATCGCTAAAACATCCATCTAACAGTAGGTAATCAAAATCATAAACATGTGCATGAGAATGTATTTTGCAAAATCAAAATAAAAAAAAAAAAGAGGAGAACGTCAAATACTTACTTTCGGGCTTAGACAAGCATTTAAGCTTAATCTAAACTCCCAAAATCACTTTCAAACCTTATTTAAGCAGTAAACCTCGTTTCCACTCACTGACAACACAAAGCTCTACTTGCCGATACGAAATCAAGCGTCCGAAGCTACCGAAACTTCACCTCTCATTGTAGAATCAATATCCTTTGTTTTATCCATACAATAACATAGGATTAATGCATCATTATGTATCCATAATGCATAAACACCAACTCTCAACATCGCATCACCAAAAACCATAAAACGCCCCCTAAAACCAACCAAAAACATCACCAAACACAACCTAAACAAAGCCCAGTCATAAGCCAATGATTTAAACATCCAATCAACATCAATTAACATCTAAAAACACTTACAATTCCATCTTATACCTCCAACAAACTTCTAACACCCTAATCACCTCAAAATCTAAATATTCACAACCTAGAAAATTAGCAATTCAATTAGTTTTGGGATTTGTTTTGTAAATCTCTTCTCAAAACATTAAAACATACCTTAAATTTGATCTACCCCAATCAAGACCACCACAAATCAGATTTATAACAAAGATCTACAAATTCCTTGATAAAACTCACTTTAACCCTTTAATCTTGATTTATTCATCAACACATATCAAAAATCGATTGTAAAGGATCAATAAATTGGTAATTTTAGTAATGAATCTTTAACTAGAGAGAAATGAAAATCACCTCTAATGGTTGGATTTACCCTTAATTGGCAAGATTTGAGTGAAATATCCAAGAAAACAATGTTTGATGTAGAAATCAAAGGAATCAATTGAGGAATCAAAATGAAATAAAAAAGTGTTGATTTCTGATCATTTTAGAGTAAGGTAAGTAGTTTGGCTGCTGGGAAAGTTGAGATTGAAAGTGGTTACGTGAGAAAATAAATTAGCTATAAAAGTCATTTTAATTAAATCTATTTTATTTTTATTTAGTAACCACTTTAAAACCATTTAAAAAATAGCCTAAATTAAGGGAAAAGTATGATTAAAAACATTGGTAGATCAGCTCCTTAAATATTCTAAGTTTTGACCCATTTTATGATTTAGTGACCAAATAGTTTTGAAAACTTTATGTTTTAGTCACCAAGCCAAAATGTCATTTAATTCGAACTTATTTCATTAAATTGAGTTTACTAAAACCCTCAATATATTAATTAAACATTTTCCATATTTTATCTCACACAAAACAATTATTGTAAATTAATTCCCGAAACTAGTTCAAATCGCATAATCTGGTCCACCTGAACCGTCTATTTTATCTAGCTAACTTATAGGCTCAAATTCGGGACGTTACATTTGGAACTCACTTTTTGCGTTTCGAACCATTGCTTTAAAGCGTCTTTTCAGGTTTTCACTTTTGATTGCTTTTCAGGTTTTTCAAACTTATGGATTTGTTTACTTGTTGTATTATGCATGTTTTAGAAATGAAAGATGTTGATAATGATCATATATGATGACTTTTGAGAATGGGATATGGTTTATGAAAGTATTTTTGAGAATACAAAAATACATGGTTTAGCGTATTTGAGTTAGATTGAATTGATGCATATGTAAAACAATGAGGTAATGTTGTTTTTTTGAATATATTGGCAGGTGGCTGAGTTTAAAATGTTTTCGGATATAGTTCGCTAGCCATAGGGTTTAAAGTGCACTATAAAAAGTTACCTCATGTGTGTCGAGGGGTTGTGAGTGTGTCGTATTCTCCACTATGAGAACCACAGCGGTTGAGGTGGATAAATGTTCCGTTTTCTACCACTGGTGGCTTTATACATCAAAACTGTAGAGGTGGATAAATGTTATGTTACTCCGGTATGAACCATTGAGGTAGGCAAGTGTGTCGTTGCTCAGGTTGAGGTATGTATGTGAAGTGGTCGTATGAACTGTTGCGCATAATAAGTGCTCCGCAATTGTGCAAGTGTACACGTTGCAAGTTATAGTATAAAAGATATCGTCTCCATAGGGATTGGTTCCACTTCAAGAATCTAATCTCTTGCACTGTAACAAGTAAAAGAAAACACAAGTAGAAGATTATAGGAGTTTAAACTATTAACTAAACTAGAAAGCAATAAAGTAAAAGAATAGATGAGATCAAGTGAGAGAGATAGGCTAGGTTATCGTGAGTTGAGGTGTGATAGCCGATTGGATCGTCTTGGTAAAAGAGTGCAAGGGCAACTCAGTTGCCGTGGCAACTTGCACAACGGGGTTGCCTTGGCAACTAGTTGATGGTTGCCTGGGAGACTAGTTGGGCAACTACTTGGGTGTCTGGGCAGCAACCTTCAAGGTTCGACAGAGCGTTCTTCAATGGTTTCTTCTTATCCCTAAGTTGAAACTCTAGCTACTTGTGCATGCCTTGATAATACATCCCTGCATGAATCAAGGGTGAACAACAACCAATCTTGCACTCCTCATAGCCGAATTAATCTTCACCATCAATAGATTGAATAAAGATCATATTCTTTCGTTTCTTAAATCTAACTCTCCCTATATTAGATAAATAAATGAATTTATGAGATTCTCTCCCAATTCACTCGCAAACAAGAATAAGAACCAAGAATGAATAAACCTTGAATAGAAAAGTGCAAACTCTTATTACCTAAACAAAATCCAATAGCTTCTCACAACCACAAGACACAATAACCTTAGCCAAATAGATTTAGTTCATGGCTAGGTTCCAAAGAAACACAAGATAAAGAATTCCTAGCATGAACCTAATTGAACAAGAAAGAAAAAGATGAAGGATGGATGAAGCTTTGTCGAAATCCTCCTTGCCCTTGATTCTTGTCGAAAATTCTCCCTTCTCTCCTGGAGTTGACGGCTTGGTTATCTATTTATAGGGCTAGGTCAAAGTCCTCCTTTGAGGAGGAAGTTAAGTTGGAATTAAATTATCTTTAAAGAATATAATTCTTTATTATAATTATATTCCTTCTAGAACCTCTCCTATCTTCTTGGAATTTAATTCTTCTTTAACCTCTTCATGGAAATCAAAATCCTTTGGGATTTAGCTCTGCTCCATATCATCTTGGGCTTGTCTAGTCATCAATTTCCACTACCATATCACCTTATTCTTTGTAGACAATTGCCCTGGCAACTAGCTCGGCGTCTCCTTCATGCATTGCCCTGGAAACTAGCTCGACATCTCCTTCAGGCATTGTCCTGGCAACTAGCTCTAGCCTTTCTTTGGCAAGTGATCCTGTACATACACACAAAACACACCAAAGCAGTATCTTTTCCCACAAAACAACGAAGTTATGCAATTAAGCTCAATGATGGAAGGAAACATGGATTAATGCATGAATGACTAATTATGTAACTAATATGAGCCTAAGTCTAACAATAATATGAGTAAAAGGGGTAAGAAAAATAGTACTTTTGAACACTTATCACACCCCCAAACTCGAACTATTGCTTGTCCTCAAGCAATGCAGACTAATAATTACTTGCCAAGACTTCAATTTTCACAAACTTAGCTTTGAACTTGATTTCAAATCTCAGAACCGGGGCACAAAGTATGCTTGGCTTTTCATTTTTCAGAAAACTTAGGAGTTACTTGGAATCAAACTATAATGCTTGTGAGTGTGTGCGAAGTTGTGTGAAAGTTGATTTTTCGGATTCTATGCAAACAAAAGGTTTTCAAATTACTTCATTGGATTCTTTTTAACATGTTTTAACTAGAGCCGGTTTCGGGCACCTCTAGTGTATTGATTTTAGTTTCCTTTAGTTAATTAATTTATTTGACTAGAATCGGTTTTGGGCACCTCTAGCGAACAATTTTTAGCACATACTAGAGCCGGTTTCAGGCATCTCTAGGATCAATTTTTTAACACATACTAGAGCCAATTTCGGGCACCTTTAGCATTCATCCAATTTTTATTCTAATCCCCCAATTTTTTTAATTATCAACCTAAGTTCACTAGAATTCCTTAAATCAATCAAACCACAACAGTATTTCATCAAATTTAGCATCATAGTAAAATTCTAAGTTTTTCCATGGTTATCCTAGAATAAAAATTCTATCAATTAAGTTCATTGGCAAAGTCATCATCGGATATTCATCAATTCTACGCAATTCTTGTTCCAACTTGCATGGTAAGCAATTTATGTATCTTAAATGCAATACTCAAGATGAATGCAACTAAACATGGTAACTAACTACTAACAATCCCCCCAAACTCGAGTGAGGCATTGTCCTCAATGCATGCATTAAATATAAATAAAAGTAAAAAGCAAATGAGGACTTACTCTTAGAGTTCGTCACCGTAGATGATTAGTTTCCTTTGGTTGGCGTCTTGATTCTCTTGCTTGAACGCGATGGTTGTTTCCTTGTTGCTGATGGTTGAATCGATCCTCGTACGGGGTTGTCATCATCGTCCTCTTCATCAATGTCATTGGTTTTTCGCTTGGAGGAATCAATTGTTGCGGTCTTTGTTGGTGTAATGGAGGACTTGTCTGAATCTGAAAAATCAGACAATGATTTTGTACTAGTTGATTCGGGCATAGGTGCTTTACCTTTGGCTTTTGTAGTGGTTTCCGGGATATATTTAGATTTGGTTTCTGTGGCATCTTCAGGGTTGGTTGTCGTGGCATCATCTATTGCGGTTGCCGTGGCGACTGCTTCATTGGTTGTTGGTGCAATGAGCTCGACAAGAAAGATTGGGAACAATACGCGGCTGTCCGGGTACTTTTCTAGGATGACTTGGGTGATGGCATTGTTGTGCTCCATCATGTACCGCATGTACATTAGTAGCCGGTCTTCAATTTGCCTTAAGTGGCTCGCCAATGGTTGCAAGAGAGCTTCAAAGTGTCCTGGGGTTGATGGCCGAGTTGCCCGGGCGTTAGGTGCTTGGGAATTGGGGATTACCGGGGCGGCAGGAGTTGTTGCGGCAATTGGAGGCCTTGAGGATTTTTCTGGTGCCTCTCCCATTAGCTTTCAGATTTGTGCTTGATTCCAACCGGACTTTGGTAGGGCCTTTTCATCGGTGGACTCACTTGGGACATGCATCTCCTTGCAAAGATTAGAAATTAAGCAAGGGAAGAAAAGAGAACCGTTATCTTTTGAGCTACATACAAAAATCTCATCACAAATAATTTTTCCAATGTTAATGATGCGATTATGCTAAATAAAATGTATGAGCAAAAGACGTGGTATATCAACGGTAGTATTGTGTGTGGTGGCATTAAAGAAGTTTTAACAAACTTATTCCATAGTTTTACCTCGGGTTTAAGCTGAAGGCGATTTACCGTGGCCTTGCATTTAACGTTGTTCCAATGAGTTCCCGGTTGAGTGAGTTCTTGAAGCACCTTGTCGAGTTGCTTGGGCGTGATTTGATCAACAAAGGCTTGATGCTCGTCCTTCTCAATGTAAAGCCCGTAAAATGTGTTGATGTTTTCGGGGCTTATAAGTATGGCTTTGTCACGAACAAAAACATAAGGATTATCCGGGTTAGGTGAGTGAGCATAGAATTCTCTTACCCGTGAGATGTTACCCGGTTTCAATTGATGGAAAAAGATTTTCCACTTTTGATGTGCAATCCTCTCGAAGATGAATGGTTCAAGGCCGAAATCTTGATGAGAGTTGGAGTATTCAAAGCCTTGTTCTTTGTAAATCTTCCAGCTTTCAAACTTGGAGTGAAATCTTTCTTGAACCACCGGTGTAGCAAACTTCTTGTTTCTTGGTTCTTTGGAGGAACTTGGATGAACCAAAAATTTAATTTTGGATGCCATGGATGATCTTGGTTGTGAGTTTTGTAAAAACAAAGAAAAGAAAATAAAAGAAACTAAAGAGTTACAAGATGAAAAGTAGGAATAGGTTTCTTGGAAGTTAAGGGTGATGGGTTATATAGAAAAGATAGGTAGTAAATATGGTGAGTGGGATTAATTTTGGATAGAAAATAAAGGGGGTTTCGGTTTAGGGGAAGGGTGATGGAAAGGGGGTTTAATTAGGGTAAGTTGGAGGCTTTATATAAGCCTTAAATTCAGCCCATTAATTTCCTTATTGAAGATGTTTTCTTTCTTGGATCAAAATTCCTCTTTATCTTGAACTCTTTTCCTACAATTCAAAGAAAAATCAAATAAGGACTAAAATTAAAGATAAACTAATAAAAGAAAATAAATAAAGATGTGTAAAGGGATTCTTAAACTTAAAAAGATGAAAAAAGAAAATAAATCTATCATAAAAATATAATAATAATCGGAAATAAAAAAAATTAGTTCGAAAAAAATAAAATAAAAAAGTAATCGAAAATAATAAAAATAAAATAAAAATAAAATATCGAAGGGAGAGCATGCTCATGCATCTCCTAAGGTGACCACTTCTTTGTTACGTTCCACATGGGCACCATTGTAGTGCTTTAATCTTTGTCCATTAACTTTGATTTCATGTTTGTCAGTGATGGACTTGATTACCACGGCACCATGAGAGAATGGTTTGACAACTTCGAATGGTCCCGAGCATCTTGATTTCAGCTTTCCCGGGAAAGGTTTTAGCCGAGAATTGAATAAGAGAACTAGTTGCCCTGGCGTGAATTGCCGCGACAATAGTTTCTTGTCATGTAATTGCTTCGTTTTCTCTTTGTAGATTCGTGCATTGTTATAGGAGAATGCACGGAATTCTTCTATCTCGTTGAGGTCTAACAAATGTTTTTGTCTAGCACTTTCCCAATCCATATTCACGGTCTTGATTGCCCAATATGCCTTGTGTTCGATTTCCACCGGTAGATGGCATGTTTTACCATAGACAAGTAGGAAGGGGGACATACCTAAGGGTGTTTTGAATGCAGTGTGATATGCCCAAAGTGCGTCATCTAGTCTTAATGACCAATCCTTCCTAGAGGGATTTACAACTTTTTCGAGTATACCCTTCAATTCCCGTTTGGAAATTTCTGCTTGCCCATTAGTTTGTGGGTGCTATGCCGTGGCAATCTTGTGTGAAATGCCGAAGTGTTGCAACATCATGGCAATAAGTGTGTCGTCAAAATGCTTGCCTTCGTCACTGATAATTGCTCTCGGCATCCCAAACCGTGTAAATATGTTTTTCTGCAAGAATCGTTGCACGGTCTTGGAATCGTTGTTGGGACTTGCAGCTGCCTCAACCCATTTAGACACGTAGTCGATGACAAGTAGAATGTAGAGGTTGCCAAACGAAGATGGGAAAGGTCCCATAAAATCGATCCCTCATGCATCGAACAATTCCACCTCGATGATGTTTTGGAGTGGCATCTCATGTCGTCTAGAGATATTGCCCGTCCTCTGGCAACGATCACATTGCTTGTAAAAGTCTTGAGCATCTTTGTACAATGTTGGCCAATACAAACCGGATTGCAAAACTTTGGCCACAGTACGAGTTCCTCCAAAATGTCCTCCATAGGGTGAAGAAAGGCATTGCTGGAGTACATTCTGCTGCTTCTCTTTAGGGACACATCGGCGTATAACCTAATCTGCACAATGTTTGAACAAAAGAGGCTCGTCCCAAAAGTAATACTTAGCATCATGGCGGAACCGTTTCTTCCCTTGGTGAGTAATACCATAAGGAAAAATACCACAAACAAGGAAATTAACTAAATCCGCGTACCAAGGTATTACCGAGGCATGTGCTACCGTGGCGACTGCTACCAAAATTGCCGAGGCGTGTGCGTCTAGGGTTGCTGAGGTGTCGAGGGTTGCTGAGGCATGAGCGTCCATAGTTGCTGAGGCATGCGAGTCAAGGGCTGCTGCGACGTCGAGAGTTACCGAGGCGTGCACGTCCATGGTTGCTGAAGCGTCGAGGGTTGCTGAGGCAAGCACGTCCATGGTTGCCGAGGCATGCGCATCCATGGTTGCTGAGGCAACTAAAAGTTGCTCATCCAGGAATGCATCGCATATCTTTAGATCCGCATCCTTCTCCCTATTGTGTTCTAAACGTGATAAGTGATCGGCCACTTGATTTTCTGTTCCTTTCCTGTCCGTAATTTCAATATCAGATTCTTGTAAAAGTAATATCCAACGAATCAAACGAGGTTTGGTATCCTTTTTAGAAAATATATATTTGATTGCCGAATGGTTCGTATGAACAATTACCTTTGTACCAATCAAATAGGATCGAAACTTGTCAAATGCGAAAACTACAACTAGTAACTCTTTCTTCGTTGTTGTGTAATTCACTTAAGCATTATTAAGAGTTTTACTAGCGTAGTATATCACATGGAAGATCTTACATGTGCGTTGGCCTAGGACTACTCCTACCGCGAAATCACTTGCATCACACATGAGCTCAAAAGGTAGCGTCCAATCTGGTGGAACGACAATGGGTGTCGAGGAAAACTTTTCCTTTAGGGTTTCGAATGATTGGGCGCAATAATCATCAAAATCGAAGACTTTATCCTGTTCAAGCAAATAACACAAGGGTTTAGAGAATTTAGAAAAACTATGAATGAACCTCTTGTAAAAACCTGCATCTCCAAGAAAGCTTTGAATTCCATTAACCGAACTTGGTGGGGGTAATCTCTCGATCACGTCCACCTTGGCTTTGTCTACTTCAATTCCCTTGGATGAAATCTTGTGGCCGAGCACTATTCCTTCATCTTCCATAAAGTGGCATTTCTCCCAATTCAGGACTAAATCAGTTTCTTCACATCTTGCCAACACCATCTCTAAATTGCTGAGGCAACTGTCGAAGTCATTACCAAAAACAGAAAAATCATTCGTGAAGATCTCAAGGAAGTATTCTACTATGTCTGAAAAGAGTGCCATCATGCATTTTGGAAGGTTGTTGGGGCATTACACAATCCGAACGGCATCCTTCGGAAAGCATAAGTACCGTATGGGCATGTGAAGGTTGTCTTTTCTTGATCTTCTGGTGCTATGGCAATTTGTTTGTAACCTGAATAACCATTAAGAAAACAATAAAAGGGTTTACCTGCAAGACGGTCAAGCATTTGTTTAGATTTCGATAATCCATACAAACCCTCCAACTGGTCACAGTCCTGGTTGGAATGAGTTCATTGATTTCATTACTTAGCACCGTTATACCTTCCTTTTCCGTACACGTTGTTCCGGACTTACCCATGTACTATCAGAGATAAGGTATATAATGCCGGCGTCAAGCCACTTGATGATTTCTTTCATTACAACCCCTTTCATGACATGATTCTGTCTTCTTTGGCCTCAATTGAAGGTTTGTGATCATCTTCCAACAAAATCTTGTGCATGCACACTGCCAGGCTAATTCCCTTCAAGTCGGCAATTGTCCACCCTATTGCCTTCTTGTGTAGCATCAACATTTTGATCAGCTTCTTTTCCTGCTCAGGCTGTAAGTTAGAAGAAATAATTATAGGCAATGCATTATTGGTTCCTAAGTATGCATATTTTAGTTGCTCTGTCAACTGTTTCAACTCAAGAATCGGTGGTTGTTCAATAGAGGGCTTTTCGAGCTTACCTTCCTTACCTGAGTAATCCAGTGGTTCAAAGTATGTACCTGGTCCATTGACTAGCCAATTTGCCTCTTCTTGTTGTTCCTCATTGACCGGTTCTTTAAACTCTTCAAGTTTCTCTTGATCGGCAATGTAGTTGCCGAGGCAACTAAATTCCTCGTCGAAGTTAAACTCTACCGTGGCATGAAGAAGTTGGCATTCTTCTAGATCATCGACATGCCTTAGTGTTTGGAACACATTTAGTTTAACTTGCTGGTCATTCACCCTCATTATGAGTTCTCCCTTTTCAACATCGATCAAGGTTCTCCCTGTTGCTAGGAATGGTCTCCTGAGAATGATAGGTGCATGCTCATCTGCTTCACAATCCAAAACAATAAAGTCAACGGGAAAAATAAATTTATCAACTTTTACCAGTATGTCCTCGATTTTTCCCTCTGGATGCACATAGGATCTGTCGGCTAGCTGTAGCATAACTGTTGTAGGTCTTGCCTTCTCGATTCCTAGTTTCTGGAAAACTAATTTAGGCATCAAGTTTATGCTATCCCCAAGGTCGCATAATGCTTTCCCGATATAGTGGTTTCCAATGGAACAGGGTATTGTGAAACTTTCGAGATCCTTCAACTTAGGTGGCATACGATTGTGCAACATGGCCATGCATCCCTCTGTTGCGGCAACTATTTCAAACTCTTATGGCCTTTTTCTCTTGGACACAATGTCTTTAAGAAACTTGGCATAGTTCGGCATTTGTTCAATTGCTTCCACCAATGGCAAGTTGATGTGGACTTGCTTTAGGATATCAAGAAACTTCTTGAATTGATATTCTTGCTTTTGTCGCTTCAACCTTTGTGGGAATGGTGGTGGAAGTCGGATATCTTCGATCCTTTGATTGGTTTGGAACCTGATTGACGACATTGTCGGGAAAACTAGGGTTGCCGAGGCATGCTTATCGCAAGTTTCTTAGTCATCCTTATCGTCGGTTGCCGAGGCATGCTTATTGCGGTTGCCGCGGAAATTCCTGGTTCAGCATCTGAGGTTTTGCCGCTAGGTTCGTCTTGATCTTTTTGTGGAGTTTTATTTGATGAGCGGGCTTGAGCCTCTTTAAGTTGGTGGCCACTTCTAGTGGTGATCGCCTTACATTGCTCATGGCTAGTTCCTCTTGCGACTTCAGTATCGCTAGCTAAACCTCCTTGCGGTTTAGTATTCAGGTTTTGAGCAAATAGTCCGACTTGATTTTCCAATGATTTGATTGTCGCCTCTTGGTTTTGCAATCTCATCTCGGTCCTGTTAATAAAAGCATCAGTTCTTTTTATGAAGTTACTATTCTCAGCCATATAAGATTCAGTTTTCAACATAAAAGCATTTAGTGAATTTTCCAAAGAACTAGATGTTGTCGGTTGTTGCTGCGGCAACTGTCGTCGTGGCATATTATGTTGGAATCCCGATGCTTGTGCATTCTAATTGTTCTATTTAGATCATTGTTGGGATTACTCCATGAAAAATTTGGGTGCTTCTTCCAAGCTGGATTGTATGTATTGGACATCACATTGTTGCCCCGGTTGTAATTCCCCACATAGAAGTTGGATTCCGGATTCTGCGTACATTCAAAAGAATCATGGTTACCGCCACATAACTCACAAAAAGAATCCATTACCTTGACCTCATGTGTGTTGTTTGGTTTCTGCATGTTCTGGACCATCTTGGTTAAAGTGGCCAATTATGCCGAAATTGAGTCTGATGATCCTAGTTCATGTATTGTGGCTTGGCATCTAACTCCTCTTCTTCTAGTAGAGGGGAATTGATAATCATTCTTGGCAAGCCTGTTTAGAATTTTCATTGCTTCCTCCGGCGACTTATCTAGGAGTATGTCGTTTGCCGAGGCAACTAGTATCATCCTTGTTGGTGTATTCACGACGTTGTAAAACATTGTTACTTGTGTCCACACTGGGAATCCGTGTAGGGGGCATATGTGTAGAAGTTCTCTATATCGCTCCCAAGCCTCGTACATGGATTCATCATCTTCTTGCCAAAAAGAAGTAATATCATTACGAAGCTTATCCGTCAAATTTGTAGGATTAAACCGAGCAAGAAAATCAAGAAAAAGATCGGTCCAAGATCCTATTGATCTGGTAGGAATGCTATTCAACCATGCTATTCAACTTAGTGAATAGGGGAATAATCTTATTCGTAAAACATTGGGGGTGACTCCGTGTATTTTGAATGAGCATCTTCAGTTGCTGAGCCGCCAAATTGACCAATTGTGTTGATCATATTAAACATCACCGGTTTCAACTCAAAGTGGTCGGCTTCACTTTCAAGTGCGACAACTCCTGGATTAAGTCCATCAAGATCTTCTTCAAGATAGTCTCGAATAGTTATGTTTTGTGCAAGAATCACTCCTCCTCCTGCTGGAACATCTTGATTTATATTGTCGTCTTGATTAGCCATTGCTACTCTTAACCTTCGTCTAAGTCTTTGTAAGGTTCGTTCGATTTCTAGATCAAAGGGATATTCTGGTGTAATCGGTCTCGCCCTGGTCATATACCAATGCAAAACCAAAGTTTGTTATCCCTTTGAATTTTAAACAAGAAAAATAAAAAGTGCAAGAAAATAAAAACAAAGTCAATATTGCCAATCCCCGGCAACGGCGCCAAAAACTTGTTGCACGTAATAAGTGCTCCGTAATTCTGCAAGTGTACACGTCGCAAGTTATAGTATAAAAGATATCGTCTCCACAGGGATTGGTGTCACTTCAAGAATCTAATCTCTTGCACTGTAAAAAGTAAAAGAAAACACAAGTAGAAGATTATAGGAGTTTAAACTAATAACTAAACTATAAAGCAATAAAGTAAAAGAATAGATGAGATCAAGCGAGAAAGATAGGCCAGGTTATCGTGAGTTGAGGTGTGATAGCCGATTGGATCGTCTTGGTAAAAGAGTGCAAGGGCAACTCAATTTTCGTGGCAACTTGCACAACGGGGTTGCCTTGGCAACTAATTGATGGTTGCTTGGGCGACTAGTTGGGTAACTACTTGGGCGTCTGGGAAGCAACCTTCAAGGTTCGGCATAGCGTTCTTCAATGGTTTCTTCTTATCCCTAAGTCAAAACTCTAGCTACTTGTACATGCCTTGATAATACATCCCTACGTGAATCAAGGGTGAACAACAACCAATCTTGCGCTCCTCTTATCCATTGAAATCCTTGACTTATTTCTAAGCCGGATTAATCTTCACCATCAATAAATTGAATAAAGATCATATTTATTCGTTTCTTGAATCTAACTCTCCCGATATTAGATAAATACATGAAGTTACGAGATCCTCTCCCAATTCACTCACAAACAATAATAAGAACCAAGAATGAATAAACCTTGATTAGAAAAGTGCAAACTCTTATTACCTAAACAAAATCCAATAGTTTCTCACAACCACAAGACATAATAACCTTAGCCAAATAGATTTAGTTCATGGCTAGGTTCCAAAGAAACACAAGATAAAGAATTCCTAGCATGAACCTAATTGAGCAAGAAAGAAAAAGATGAAGGATGGATGAATCTTTGTAAATCCTCCTTGCCCTTGATGCTTGTCGGAAATTCTTCCTTCTCACCTGGAGTTGAGGACTTGGTGATCTATTTATAGGGCTAGGTCAAAGTCCTCCTTTGAGGAGGAAGTTAAGTTGGAATTAAATTATCTTTAAAGAATATAATTCTTTATTATTATTATATTCCTTCTAGAACTTCTCCTATCTTCTTAGAATTTAATTATTCTTTAACATCTTCATGGAAATAAAACTCATTTTGGATTTAACTTTGCTCCACGTCATATTGGCTTGTCTAGTCATCAATTTCGACTACCATATCACCTTATTCTTTGTCGACAATTACCCTGGCAACTGGCTCGGCGTCTCCTTCATGCATTGCTGTAGAAACTAGCTCTAGCCTTGCTTTAGCAAGTGATCCTGCACATACACACAAAACACACCAAAGCAGCATCTTTTCCCACAAAAACAACCAAGTTATGCAATCAAGCTCAACGATGGAAGGAAACATTGATTAATGCCTGAATGACTAATTATGTAACTAATATGAGCCTAAGTCTAACAATAATATGAGTAAAAAAGGTAAGTGTTGCGTGTGATAAGTGCTACGCAAATGTGCAAGTATACACGTCGCAAGTAATAAAGTGATATGAGTATCGAGTATCGTCTCCACAGGGATTGGTTTGGGCCACTTTGCTTAAGTTATGCTTTGTGAAAATAAAAACACAATTGATAATAGAGGTTTTAATTAACGAGAAAAGTAAAAGCAATAAACTAAAAGAATAGATGAAAGAAAAAGAGAGAGATAGGCCAGGTTATCGTGAGTTGAGGTGTGATAGCCGATTGGATCGTCTTGGTAAAAGAGTGCACAGGCAACTCAGTTTCCGTGGCAACTTGCACAACGGGGTTGCCTTGGCAACTAATCGATGGTTGCCTGGGCAACTAGTTGGGCAACTACTTGGGCGTCTCGGGCAGCAACTTCAAGGTTCGGCAGAGCGTTCTTCAATGGTTTCTTCTTATCCCTAAGTCAAAACTCTAGCTACTTGTGCATGCCTTGATAATATATCCCTGCGTGAATCAAGGGTGAACAACAACCAATCTTGCGCTCCTCTAAGCCATTGAAATCCTTAACTTATTCCTAAGCCGGATTAATCTTCACCATCAATAGATTAAATAAAGACCATACTCATTCGTTTCTTGAATCTAACTCTCCCGATATTAGATAAATAGATGAAGTTACGAGATCCTCTCCCAATTCACTCGCAAACAAGAATAAAAGCCAAGAATGAGTAAACCTTGAATAGAAAAGTGCAAACTCTTATTACCTAAACAAAATCCAATTGTTTCTCACAACAACAAAACACAATAACCCCAACCAATCAAGTTAGTTCATGGTTGGGTTCAAAAGATATACAAAGAATAATCCCCAAACCATGAATCTAATGGAAGCAAAGAAGAATAAGAAATTGAACTCTCTCCCTCCTTGCTATCTTGTCGAAATATCTTCCTTCTTGCCCTTTGGAGTTGTCGAAAATCCTCTCCTATTGCTCTCCATAGAATTGTCGAAATCTCATTTTTATTTATAGGGCTAGGCCAAAGTCCTTCTTTGAGGAGGAGTTTAAGTTGGAATTAAATTATCTTTAAAGAATATAATTCTTTATTATAATTGTATTCCTACTAGAACTTCTCCTATCTTCTTAGAATTTAATTCTTCTTTAATCTCTGCATGGAAATCAAATTCCTTTGGGTTTGGGCTTTGCTCCACGTAATCTTGGGCTTGTATAGTCATCAATTTCGACTACCATATCACCTTTGCTCTTGTCGACAATTGCCATGGCATCTGGCTCGGCGTCTCCTTCGTGCATTGCCTTGGCAACTAGCTCAACGTCTCCTTCATGCATTGCCCTGGCAACTAGCTCGACATCTCCTTTGGCAAATGATCCTGCACATACACACAAAACACACCAAAGCAGTATCTTTTCCCACAAAAACTACCAAGTTATGTAATCAAGCTTAACGATGGAAGGAAACATGGATTAATGCATGAATGACTAATTATGCAACTAATATGAGCTTAAGTCTAACAATAATATGAGTAAAAAGGGTAATAAAAATAGTACTTTTGAACACTTATCACATAAACTTGTTGCGTGTGATAAGTGCTACGCAAATGTGCAAGTATACACGTCGCAAGTAATAAAGTGATATGAGTATCGAGTATCGTCTGCACATGGATTGGTTTGGGCCACTTTGCTTAAGTTACTGCACTGTGAAAATAAAAACACAATTGATAATAGAGGTTTTAATTAACGAGAAAAGTAAAAACAATAAACTAAAAGAATAGATGAAAGAAAAAGAGAGAGATAGGCCAGGTTATCGTGAGTTGAGGTGTGATAGCCGATTGGATCGTTTTGGTAAAAGAGTGCACGGGCAACTCAGTTGCCGTGGCAACTTGCACAACGGGGTTGCCTTGGCAACTAATCGATGGTTGCCTGGGCAACTAGTTGGGCAGCTACTTGGGCGTCTGGGCAGCAACTTCAAGGTTCGGCAGAGTGTTCTTCAATGGTTTCTTCTTATCCCTAAGTCGAAACTCTAGCTACTTGTGCATGCCTTGATAATACATCCCTGCGTGAATCAAGGGTGAACAACAACCAATCTTGCGCTCCTCTTAGCCGTTGAAATCCTTAACTTATTCCTAAGCCGGATTAATCTTCACCATCAATAGATTGAATAAAGACCATACTCATTCGTTTCTTGAATCTAACTCTCCCGATATTAGATAAATAGATGAAGTTACGAGATCCTCTCCCAATTCAATCGCAAACAAGAATAAAAGCCAAGAATGAGTAAACCTTGAATAGAAAAGTGCAAACTCTTATTACCTAAACAAAATCCAATTATTTCTCACAACAACAAAACACAATAACCCCAACCAATCAAGTTAGTTTATGGTTGGGGTCAAAAGATATACAAAGAATAATCCCCAAACCTTGAATCTAATGGAAGCAAAGAAGAAGAAGAAATTGAACTCTCTCCCTCCTTGCTATCTTGTCGAAATCTCTTCCTTCTTGCCCTTTGGAGTTATCGAAAATCCTCTCCTCTTGCTCTCAATGGAATTGTCGAAATCTCCTTCTTATTTATAAGGCTAGGCCAAAGTCCTTCTTTGAGGAGGAGTTTAAGTTGGAATTAAATTATCTTTATAGAATATAATTCTTTATTATAATTGTATTCCTACTAGAACTTCTCCTATCTTCTTAGAATTTAATTCTTCTTTAATCTCTGCATGGAAATCAAATTCCTTTGGGTTTGGGCTTTGCTCCACGTCATCTTGGGCTTGTATTGTCATCAATTTTGACTACCATATCACCTTTGCTCTTGTCGACAATTGCCATGGCAACTGGCTCGGCGTCTCCTTCATGCATTGCCCTGGCAACTAGCTCGGCGTCTCCTTCATGCATTGCCCTGGCAACTAGCTCGGCATCTCCTTTGGCAAATGATCCTGCACATACACACAAAACACACCAAAGCAGCATCTTTTCCCACAAAAACTACCAAGTTATGTAATCAAGCTTAACGTTGGAAGGAAACATGGATTAATGCATGAATGACTAATTATGCAACTAATATGAGCTTAAGTCTAACAATAATATGAGTAAAAAGGGTAATAAAAATAGTACTTTTGAACACTTATCACACCCCCAAACTCGAACTATTGCTTGTCTTCATGCAATGCAAACTAACAATTACCTGCCAAGACTTTAATCATCAAAGACATGCTTCAAACTTGAATTTAAACCTCAGAACCGTGGCACAAAGTATGATCACCTTTTAAATTTTTCAGATAGCACAAAAATTTCCCGGAACAAAACTATAATGCTCGTGACAATGTGTGTGCGTAGTTGTGTACAAGTTGATTTTCAAGATTCTATGTGAACAATAGGCTTTTATCAATTTATTTATCGAGGCATTATTTTTATTTTCACTAGAGCCAATTTCGGGCACCTCTAGCAAAGTAAGCAATTTCTCATTTTATTTTAGTCGACTAGAGCCAATTTCGGGCACCTCTAGCGATTCTTTAATGTGCATTAACTACTAGAGCCAGTTTCGGGCACCTCTAGCAAGAAATTAACTTTTAATTTTCAATTTTAAATTTACCCTAATTTTAGGCAACCTAAGTTCACTAAGTTTCTTTCAATCAACAAGCCACAACCGTGTAAAAAAAAATAGCATCATAGTAAAATTCTAAGTTCTTTTCATGTAATCCTAAAATTAAAGGTTCTTTCAATTAAGTGCAGTGGCAAAAATTCATCATTGGATATTCAGCAAGTCTTAAGCAATTAAATCAAATTAAAGGCATGGCAAGTAACATATGCAACCTATATGTGATTGCTAAAGATGAATGCAACTAAACATGAAACTAACTAGAAACCAACACCCCCCAAACTCGAGAGAAGCATTGTCCTCAATGCACGTAAAAGTTAAACAAAATTTAAAAGAAGCTAAATGAAATGAGTTAGTCAGAGAGGTCATCACCTCGAGTGATGAGTTTCCTTCGTGCCGTTTGCTTGATTCAATTTTCGGTCAGTGGTTGAATGCTTGTGGCTGGTACCGCGTGAATAGCATTGCCTTGATTTGATCCATGTTTGCCGATGTAGGTTTACTTGCATGTGCATCAGTAGTTGCCGAAGCCATTGTTGTTGCACAGGCATCTTGATTTACATTGTGGTTCTTTGTGGCAAGTAGTCGTGAGTAAATTTCCTTAGCATAGTGGTTGTGAGTTTTGTTGTGGAAAAGAAAACCTGGAAACTAAAGATAATGAAGAAAAATAAAATATATCCTAAAAAATAAAGAGAAAAAAATAACCGAAAATAATAGAACAAAATAGTTCGAAAAATAAAAAGAAAAAGAAAAATAAATAAAAATAAAATATCAAAATGAGAGCAAGCTCATGCATCTCCTAAGGTGTCAACTTCTTTGTTACGTTCTACATGGGCACCGTTGTAGTGCTTCAATCTCTGTCTGTTAACTTTGAATTCATGTTCGTCGGTAATGGACTTGATTATCACGGTACTACGGGAGAATGGTTTGACAACTTTGAATGGTCCCGATCGTCTTGATTTTAGCTTTCCCAAGAAAAGTATTAGCCGAGAATTGAATAAGAGAACTAGTTGCCCTGGCATGAATTGTCGCGGCAATAGTTTCTTGTCGTGCCATCGCTTTGTTTTCTCCTTGTAGATTCGTGCATTGTTATAGGCGAGTGCATGGAATTCTTCTATCTCATTGAGATCCATCAAACGCTTTTGTCCGGCACTTTCCCAATCCATATTTACGGTCTTGATTGCCCATTGGTTTGTAGGTGATATTGCCCATCCTCTGGCAACGATCAGATTGCTTGTAAAACTCTTGGGCATCTTTGTATAGTGTTGGCCAATACAAACCGGATTGCAAAACTTTGGTCGCGGTACGAGTTCCTCCAAAATGTCCTCTATAAGGTGAAGAATGGCATTGTCGGAGTACATTCTGTTATTCCTCTTCAGGGACGCATCGGCTTATAACCTAATCTGCACATTGTTTAAACAAAAGAGGCTCGTCCCAAAAGTAATGCTTAGCATCATGGCGAAACCGCTTCTTCCCTTGGTGAGTAAGGCCATAAGGTAAAATACTACAAACAAGGAAATTAACTAAATCCGCGTACCAGTGTATTACCGAGGCATGTGCTGTCGTGGTGACTGCTCCCAAGATTGCCGAGTTGTGTGTGTCTAGAGTTGTCGAGGCATACGCATCCATGGTTGCCGAGGCGTGTGTATCAGGAGCTGCTGTGATGTTGAGGGTTGCCGAGGCATGCGCATCCATGGTTGCCGAGGCATCAAGGGTTGCTGCGGCATTGAGGGTTTCTGAGGCAAGCTTTTCCTTTAGGGTTTCGAATGCTTGGGCGCAAGAATCATCAAAATTGAAGACTTTATCTTGGTGAGGGTAGTCTTTCGATCACGTCCACCTTAGCTTTGTCTACTTTAATTCTCTTGGATGAAATCTTGTGGCCGAACACTATTCCTTCATCTACCATAAGATGACACTTCTCCCAATTGAGGACTAAATCGGTTTCTTCACATCTTGCCAACACATTCTCTAAATTGTCGAGGCAACTGTTGAAGTCACTACCAAAAAAGGAAAAATCATCCATGAAGATCTCAAGGAAGTCTTCGACCATGTCTGAAAAGAGTGCCAACATGCATCTTCTAATGTTAGTGCATATACGAGAAAACTTGAGGATGGTCGTTTTCGATACTTCTTATAGTCCATCCGAACCCTCCATCGGGTGACAATATTGCCCAAAAAGAGTTTGGCCAATGTGCTTGCCACTACTCCCTTTTGCATTACCATGGTGGAGGTGTTTTTCTTCTTTGTTCGCTTGTAGTCCAAGTATACTCTCCACCTTGCTACTATTCCTGAAGGCACAAATATATTAATAGGAAAAATTATATCCATTCTCAACCATTCAATTACCTCATTCTTGTCGACTTCTATCATGGTTGGATGTAGCCTTTGTTGTCGTGGCAATTACTGCTCAAGCCAATTGCCGTGGCAATCAGTTGCCAAAATTTGCTGTAAGTAAAGGGAAGAACCAAATTTCTGAAAAGCTTTACGAATCCAAACACCGTTTTCTTTTGGCCTCTCAAAAATCTCCATCAGTAGAGATTTCGATGGCTTTAAATCTACCAACATCGGTTCCTCAAGACAGACCTGCAATGGACGAGGTGAGTTTTTAAAGAATTCAAAAGGTTCAACCATTACCTGCTCATATTCCATTGGCAAAGTATTATCATCTAGTTGATCTTGCATGTGGTCGTTTAATTGCCGTGGCGATTGTAGATGAGAGCAATCTACAGATTCCTGCTTCAACATCAATGTTGTAACCTTATGGGCATCAGGTTCCTCATAATTTGCTGTAGTATTGTTGTTCTCAGCTTCATCAAGTGTTGTCGCGGCATTGCTCTGTTCAGGCTCCTCAATCATTACCGAGGCAATTTGTTGTTCAAGCTCATCATGTGTTGGGCAGTCTCTTTCATTGGCATCCTCTTGACTTTGAGGTTCTAGTTGTTCCTCACACATCGGAGAGATTTCTTTGCATTGCTCCTTATCCTCTTGCCTTGGGACGTCAGTATCCCTAGGAATGAATTGTTGGTGCATGTTATCCATGACATATCTGGATCTCCCCAATTGATCTTCTGAATCCCCTAAGGTTGCATCCCACTGAGCTATCCTCGTATCCATAGATTTTGATAGCTCTCGAATCTCTTCAGTTGATCCGTCAAGTCTAGCCAAGGAAGCTAGTAACGTTTCCTCCAAGGAATTGGAATGCTCTTGAAAAGGACTACATTGCCATGACATATCTGTTGCTGCGGCAAAATTGTTATGGTAAAAATTTTTTTTAGCTTTTTGAACATACCATGAAGAATTTTGCTACTGGTTCCCTCTATGGTCCTCCATATAGTTATATGTACTGAAAATATGAGGGCAATTTTCAAACACATGATGTTCTCCACACATAGCACAAGATTTTTCCACGGTATAAGTTCTTTGAGCTTTTCTCGGTTGGTATAGGTAATCATCAAAGGGTGCAAGAAAATCTTGATTGGATTGATTCATATCTTCCAACATCATCTCTCGAATAGATTGGCTTTTATTTTCTGACATGTTGATGTCCCTTAACTTGTAGCGCACCTAATTTTTTTTTCGATAAAACAAACAAAAAGAAAAGTTAGTAAAACTAAGAGAAAAAAAATGCAATAACAAAAACAACTAACACCAATTGCCAATCCCCGGAAATGGCGCCAAAAACTTGTTGCTTGTGATAAGTGCTACGCAAATGTGCAAGTATACACGTCGCAAGTAATAAAGTGATATGAGTATCGAGTATCGTCTCCACAGGGATTGGTTTGGGCCACTTTGCTTAAGTTACTGCACTGTGAAAATAAAAACACAATTGATAATAGAGGTTTTAATTAACGGGAAAAGTAAAAGCAATAAACTAAAAGAATAGATGAAAGAAAAAGAGAGAGATAGGCCAGGTTATCGTGAGTTGAGGTGTGATAGCCGATTGGATCATTTTGGTAAAAGAGTGCACAGCAACTCCGTTGCCCATGGCACTTACTACAACGGGTTGCCTTGGCAACTAATCGATGGTTGCCTGGGCAACTAGTTGGGCAACTACTTGGGCGTCTGGGCAGCAACTTCAAGGTTCGGCAGAGCGTTCTTCAATGGTTTCTTCTTATCCCTAAGTCAAAACTCTAGTTACTTGTGCATGCCTTGATAATACATCCCTGCGTGAATCAAGGGTGAACAACAACCAATCTTGCGCTCCTCTTAGCCGTTGAAATCCTTAACTTATTCCTAAGCCGGATTAATCTTAACCATCAATAGATTGAATAAAGACCATACTCATTCGTTTCTTGAATCTAACTCTCCCGATATTAGATAAATAGATGAAGTTACGAGATCCTCTCCCAATTCACTCGCAAACAAGAATAAAAGCCAAGAATGAGTAAACCTTGAATAGAAAAGTGCAAACTCTTATTACCTAAACAAAATCCAATTGTTTCTCACAACAACAAAACACAATAACCCCAACCAATCAAGTTAGTTCATGGTTGGGTTCAAAAGATATACAAAGAATAATCCCCAAACCATGAATCTAATGGAAGCAAAGAAGAAGAAGAAATTGAACTCTCTCCCTCCTTGCTATCTTGTCGAAATCTCTTCCTTCTTGCCCTTTGGAGTTGTCGAAAATCCTCTCCTCTTGCTCTCCATGGAATTGTCAAAATCTCCTTCTTATTTATATGGCTAGGCCAAAGTCCTTCTTTGAGGAGGAGTTTAAGTTGGAATTAAATTATCTTTAAAGAATATAATTCTTTATTATAATTGTATTCCTACTAGAACTTCTCCTATCTTCTTGGAATTTAATTCTTCTTTAATCTCTGCATGGAAATCAAATTCCTTTGGGTTTGGGCTTTGCTCCACATCATCTTGGGCTTGTATAGTCATCAATTTCGACTACCATATCACCTTTGCTCTTGTCGACAATTGCCATGGCAATTGGCTCGGCGTCTCCTTCGTGCGTTGCCCTGGCAACTAGCTTGGCGTCTCCTTCATGCATTGCCCTGGAAACTAGCTCGGCATCTCATTTGGCAAATGATCCTGCACATACACACAAAAACACACCAAAGCAGCATCTTTTCCCACAAAAACTACCAAGTTATGTAATCAAGCTTAACAATGGAAGGAAACATGGATTAATGCATGAATGACTAATTATGCAACTAATATGAGCTTAAGTCTAACAATAATATGAATAAAAAGGGTAATAAAAATAGTACTTTTGAACACTTATCAGTAAGAAAAATAGTACTTTTGAACACTTATCATGAACCACTTGAGAAATCTGTGTATCCGATGTGTTTTAAGAAATGAAAGGTTGCTGGTTTTGATTCACTTGAAAGCCAATATATGAGATAATGTATAATGAGAGATGGATTATGTTTGTATAATGTGATTTATACATGTGGTACTCTTTAAGCTTAGTATAGAGATGTTGAGATATAAAGCTTAAATTGAGGTAGAGATAGAATCCATGATACATGTGGAGGAGTTGGACGCTTGAGGACCATATCGATACGGTATTTGTCTTTTAGCCCTGTTGCCATACAATAGACACCTGTACTGGTATGCTAGCCATTAAATCAGTTAAGATGCTCTCTTATGTTCGATATACTTGCGTTTTGGTCCCTGGTTCTTAATTTTGCGATTAAATGAGTTCGGATGGTTCTTATGATTTGAGATCTAACCTGGATGTATGTAATATGACTAATTGAGGATTGGTAACGTTAATTTCATAAAAGTCCTTGTAATTAATGGAAGTTATGTTTTAGTCCATGAGATGCGAATTCAAGCAATTGGATGACGAATTAACGCCCAATTGGGTTGTACCTTTAATCATAATTAGTATGATCACCTTAGGACTTAAATACGCATTTAGATAACATAAAAGAAAAAAAATAAACCATTTCTAATGTTATTCTTCCAGGTTTGCTTTGGCAAAACCTAATGTAACTCGCTCAGTTCGATCTTGCGACTAGACCAGGTCAAGAGGGTTACATTTGGTGGTATCAGAGCCATGTTATGATTGTTGGGAGATGGGTTATGGTTGTTTGATTGATTGATATTGTATAAATATGTTGTTTGACATGTATGGTGATTGAATTTGGGAAATTGTGTTTGATATGTGGTATGTCTAGGTGTTTTACTTGGGGTCACATTGCCTTTTTACTACTTAAGTTAAATAAATTATTAAACAAAAGTAACTTGGATTCTTTGTGCGAGTTGGCCTAATTGATTTGTTTTATTGCATTATCATGTTTTATACTCGTATTTCTACGTATGGGACCGAGACGAGAGTCTAGAGCTCTCATGGGGAGTATGGTAGATACACATGGTGATGAGTTGCATCCTTATCCACCGATTCCTCATGCTAGAGTTAGAGTGGAGGGTGGTGTGTTGCGCGTAATAAGTGCTCCAAAATTGTGCAAGTGTACACGTCGCAAGTTATAGTATAAAAGATATCGTCTCCACAGGGATTGGTGCCACTTCAAGAATCTGGTCTCTTGCACTGTAAAAAGTAAAAGCATAAATAGGTGATTGTAGGAGTTTTAACTAAAAACAAAACTAGAAAGCAATAAAGTAAAAGAAGATGTAATCAAAAGACAGAGAATAGGCCAGGTTATCGTGAGTTGAGGTATGATAGACAATTGGATCGTCTTGGTAAAAGAGTGCAAGTTCAACTCAGATGCCGAGGCAACTTGAGCAGTAGGGTTGCCTTGGAAACTAATCGACGGTTGCCTGGGCAACTGGCTGGGCAACTATTTGGGTGGCTGGGAAGCAACTTCAAGGTTCGGCAAAGCGTTCTTCAATGGTTTCTTCTTATCTCTAAGTTGAAACTCTAGTTAATTGTGCATGCCTTGACAATACATCCTTGTGTGAATCAAGGGTGAACAACAACCAATCTTGCGCTCCTCTTAGCTGTTGAAATCCTTAACTTATTCCTAAGCCGGATTAATCTTCACCATCAATAGATTGAATAAAGACCATACTCATTCGTTTCTTGAATCTAACTCTCCCGATATTAGATAAATAGATAGAGTTATGAGATCCTCTCCCAATTCACTCGCAAACAAGAATAAAAACCAAGAATGAGTAAACCTTGAATTGGAAGTGCAAACTCTTATTACCAAAACAAAATCCAATTGTTTCTCACAACCACAAAACGCAATAACCTTAGCCAAATAGATTTAGTTCATGGCTAGGTTCCAAAGAAACACAAAACAAAGAATCCCTAACATAAACCTAATCGAACAAGAAAAAGATGAAGAATGGTTGAAGCCTTTTATCAAAATCTCTCCCCTTTTGCTCTCTTGGAGTTGGCGGCTTGGTCTCCTTTAAATAGGAGATGGCTAGGTCAAAGTCTCTCTTGAGGAGGAAGTTAAGTTAGAATTAAATACTTTAAAAGAATATAATTCATTATTATATTTAAATTCCTTCTAGATCTTCTCCTATCTTCTTGGGATTTAATTTCTATTTGACCTTTTCATGGAAATCAAACTCCTTTGGGATTTAACTTTGCTCCACATCATCTTGGGATTATCTAGTCATCAATTTCGACTGCCATATCATCTTATCCCTTATCGACAATTACCCTGTCAAGTAGCTCGGCATCTCCTTCATGCATTGCCATGGCAACTGCGTCAGCATCTCCTTCATGCACTGCCCTGGCAAATGGTTCCATCCTTGTTTAGGCAAGTGATTATGCACACACACAAAAACAACTATCGGCAGCACCCTTTTTCTACAAAATTAAGCAAAATATAAGCTTAACCACCAAGGAAACAATGCAAACATTCATGAATGGCTATAATGCAACTAATATGAGCCTAAGTCTAGTAATAACATGAACAAAAAGGGTGAATAAAATAGTACTTTTGGACACTTAACACACCCCAAACTCGAACTATTGCTTGTCCTCAAGCAATGCAAACTAATAATTACCCACCAAGACTTCAATTTTTACAAATTTAGCTTTGAACTTGATTTCAATTCTCAAAACCGTGGCACAAAGTATGATTGGCTTTTCCTTTTTTGAAAAACTTAGGAGTTACTCGGAATCAAACTATAATGCTTGTGAGAGTGTGTGCGGAGTTGTGTGCAAGTTGATTTTTTGGATTCTATGCAAACAAGATGTTTTCAAATTACTTCCTTGGGTTCTTTTAACATGTTTTAACAAGAGACAGTTTTGGGCACCTGTAGTGTTTTGTTTTTAGTTTTCTTAAGCTAATTAATTTATTCGACTAGAGCCGATTTCGGTCACCTCTAGCGATCAATTTTTAGCACATACTATAGCCAATTTTGGGCACCTCTAGCATTCATCCAATTTTTATTCTAATCCCCCAATTTCTTAACTATCAACCTAAGTTCGCTAGAATTCCTTAAATCAATCAAGCCACAATAGTGTTTCATCAAGTTTAGCATTATAGTAAGATTCTAAGTGTTTCCACATTTATCTTAGAATAAAAAGTTCTATCAATTAAGTACATTGGCAAAGTCATCATCGGATATTCATAAAATCTAGGCAATTCTTGTTCCAACTAAAGGCATGTCAAGCAATTTATGTATCCTAAATGCAATACTTAAGATGAATGCAAGTAAACATGGTAACTAACTAATAACAGTCCCCCCCAAACTCGAGTGAGGCATTGTCCTCAATGCATGCAACAAATAAAAATAAAAATAAAGAAAAGTAAAATGCAAAAGAGGACTTACTCCGAGAGTTCATCGTCATCCATGAACATTAGTTTCCGGTCTTCAATTTGCCTAAGGCGATTCTCCAACGGTTGTAAGAGTGCTTCAAGTTGTCCCGGGGTTACTGTCCGAGTTGCTCGGGCATCAGTTGCTTGGGCATTAGGAGTTGCCGAGGCGGCAGGAGTTGTCGCGACAATTGAAGGCGTTGGGGATTTTACCGGTGCCTCTCCCATTAGCTTTCGAATTTGTGCTCGATTCCAACCGGACTTTGGTAGGGCCTTTTCATTAGTGGACTTACTTGGGACATGCATCTCCTTGCCAAGATTGGAAATTAAGCAAGGGAAGAAAAGAGAACCCTTGTCTTTTGTGCTACATACAAAAATCTCATCACAAATAATTTTTCCAATGTTAATGATGCGATTATGCAAGATAGAATGTATGAGCAAAAGACAAGGTGTATCAACGTTAGTATTGTGTGTGGTGGGCATTAAAGAAGTTTTAACAAACTTATTCCATAGTTTTGCCTTCGGGTTTAAGCTGAAGGTGATTTACCGTGTCCTTGTATTTACCGTCGTTCCAATGAGTTTCCGGTAGAGTGAGTTCTTGAAGCACATTGTTGAGTTACTTGAGCCTGAGTTGATCAACAAAGGCTTGATGCTCTTCCTTCTCAACATAGATCCCGTAAATGGTGTTGATGCGTTCGTGGCTTATGGGTATAGCCTTGTCACGAACAAAAACATAAGGATTATCCTGGTTAGGTGAGTGAGCATAAAATTCTCTTACCCATGAGATGTTACCCGGTTCCGATTGAAGGCAAAAGATTTTCCACGTTTGATGTGCAATCCTTTGGAATATGAATGGTTTAAGGCCAAAATCTTGATGAGAGTTGGAGTATTCGAAGCCTTGATCTTCGTAAATCTTCGACTTTCAAACTTGGAGTGAAATCTTTCTTGAACCACCGCTGTAGAAAACTTCTTGTATCTTGGTTCTTTGGAGGAACATGGATGAACCAAAAATTTGATTTTGGATGCCATGGATGATCTTGGTTGTGAGTTTGGTAGAAACAAAGAAAAGAAAGCAAAAGAAACTAAAGAGTTGCAAGATGAAAAGTAGGAATAGGTTTCTTGGAAGTTAAGGGTGATGGGTTAAATAGAAAAGATAGGTAGTAAATATGGTGGGTGGGATTAATTGGAAAGAAAGAAAACAAGGGTTTTGATTGGGGGAAGGGGACGGCTAGGGGATTTGGGGAAGGAGAAGGGTTTGGCCGGCTATGTAGGGTTTATTTAGGGTAAATTGGAGGCTTAATATAAGCCTTAGATTTAGCCCATTAATTTCCTTATTGAAGAAGTTTCATTCTTGAATCAAATTCCTCTTTATCTTGAACTCTTTTCCTACAATTAAAAAACAAATAAAATAAGGATTAAAATTAAAGATAAACTAATAAAAGAAAATAAATAAAGATGTGCAAAGAAATTATTAAACCTAAAAGTTCAAAAAATTAGATAATTATGAAAGAAAGATCTTAAAGAAAATAAATAAATTTATCCTAAAAAGAGAAATAACCGAAATTAATAAATAAAAATATTAAATAGTTTGAAAAAAATAAAAATAAAAAGAAAATATCGAAATGAGAGCATTCTCATGCATCTCTTAAGGTGACCACTTCTTTGTTAAGTTCCACATGGGCACCGTTGTAGTGCTTCAATCTTTGTCTGTTAACTTTGAAGTCATGTTTGTCAGTGATGGACTTGATTATCACGGCACCATGGGAGAATGGTTTGACAACTTCGAATGGTCTCGACCATCTTGATTTCAGTTTTCCCTGGAAAATTTTCAGTCGAGAATTAAATAATAGAACTAGTTGCCCTAGCATGAATTGCCGCGACAATAGTTTCTTATCATGCCATTGCTTTGTTTTCTCCTTGAAGATTCGTGCATTGTTATAGGCGAGTGCACGGAATTCTTCTATCTCGTTGAGGTCCAACAAATGCTTTTGCCCGGCACTTTCCCATCCCATATTCACAATTTTGATTGCCCAATATGCCTTGTGTTTGATTTCCACCGGTAGATGGCATGTTTTGCCATAGACAAGTCGAAAGGGAGACATACCTAAGGGTATTTTGAATGCAGTGCGGTATGCCCAAAGTGCATCATCTAGTCTTACTGACCAATCCTTCCTAGAGGGATTTACAACTTTCTCGAGTATACCCTTCAATTCCCGGTTGGAAATTTCTACTTGCCCATTGGTTTGTGGGTGATATGCCTTGGCAATCTTGTGAGATACACCAAAGCGTTGTAACATGGTGATGAGTTTGTTGTCGAAGTTCTTGGCTTCATCACTGATAATTGCTCTCGGCATCCCAAACCGTGTAAATATGTTTTTCTACAAGGATCGTTGCACGGTCTTGGAATCGTTGGCGGGAACTGTAGCTGCCTCAACCCACTTAGACACGTAGTCGATGACAATTAGGATGTAGAGGTTGCCGAATGAAGATGGGAAAGGTCCCATAAAAACAATCCCCCATACATCCAACAATTCCACCTCAAGGATGTTTTGGAGCGGCATCTCATGCCGTCTAGAGATATTGCCCGTCCTCTGGCAACAATTACATTGCTTGCAAAACTATTGTGCATCTTTGTACAATGTTGGCCAATACAAACCGGATTGCAAAACTTTAGCCGCGGTACTTGTTTCTCAAAAAATGTCCTTCATAGGGTGAAGAATGACATTGCCGGAGTACATTCTGCTACTCCTCTTTAGGGACACATCGGTGTACAACCTGATCTGCACATTGTTTAAACAAAAGAGGCTCATCCCAAAAGTAATGCTTAGCATCATGGCGGAACCGCTTCTTCCCTTGACGAGTAAGGCCATAAGGTAAAATACAACAAACAAGGAAATTAACCAAATCCGTGTACCAGGGTATTGTCGAGGCATCCGTGGTTGCCGTGGCAACAACTTCTGTGGTTACCGAGGCATGCGCGTCTAGAGTTGTTGCGGCATGCGCGTCAAGGGTTGTCGAGGCATGCACATCAGTGGTTGTCGAGGCATACGCGTCTGGAGTTATTGAGGTGTGCGCGTCAAGGGTTGCTGAGGCATGCGCGTCAAGAGTTGCCGAGGCGTCGAGGGTTGCTGAGGCATGCGCATCCATGGTTGCCAAGGCAACTAACAGTTGCTCATCCAGGAATGCATCGCATATCTCTAAATCCGCATCCTCCTCCCTATTACGTTCTAAGCACGATAAGTGATCAGCCACTCGATTTTCTGCTCATTTCTTGTCCTTAATTTCAATGTCAAACTCTTGTAAAAGCAATATCTAACGAATCAAACGAGGTTTGGCATCCTTTTTAGCAAATAGATACTTAATTACCGAATGGTCCGTATAGACAATTACCTTTGCACCAATCAAATAGGATCGGAACTTGTCAAATACGAAAACTACGGCTAGTAACTCTTTCTTCGTTGTTGTGTAATTCTCTTGAGCACTATTAAGAGTTTTATTAGCGTAGTATATCACATGAAAGGTCTTACATGTGCGTAGGCCTAGGACTGCTCCTACCGCAAAATCACTTGCATCATACATGAGCTCAAAAGGTCACGTCCAATCAGGTGGAACGACAATGGGTGCAGAGGCAAGCTTTTCCTTTAGGGTTTCGAATGCTTGGGGCGCAAGAGTCATCAAAATTGAAGACTTTATCATGTTCAAGAAAATTGCAAAAGGGTTTAGTAATCTTATAAAAATTATGAATGAACCTCCTATAAAAACCTGCATGTCCAAGAAAGCTTTGGATTCATTTAACCGAACTTGGTGAGGGTAATCTCTCGATCACGTCCACCTTGTCTTTGTCTACTTCGATTCCCTTGGATGAAATCTTATGGCCGAGCACAATTCCTTCATCTACCATAAAATGGCACTTCTCCCAATTAAGGACTAAATTGGATTCTTCGTATCTTGCCAACACCTTCAATAAATTGCCGAGGCAACTGTCGAAGTCATTACCAAAAATGGAAAAATCATCCATGAAAATCTCAAGGAAGTCTTCGACCATGTCTGAAAAGAGTGCCATCATGCATCTTTGGAAGGTTGTTGGGGCATTACACAATCCGAACGGCATCTTTCGGAAAGCATAAGTACCGTATGGGCATGTGAAGGTTGTCTTTTCTTGATCTTCTGGTGCTATGGCAATTTGATTGTAACCTGAATAACCATCAAGAAAACAATAAAAGGGTTTACCTGCAAGACGGTCAAGCATTTGATCAATAAAGGGTAAGGGGAAGTGATCTTTCGGTAATCCATACAAACCCTCCAACCGGTCACAATCCTGGTTGGAATGAGCTCATTATTTTCATTACTTTCCACCGTTATACCTCCCTGTTTCGATACACATTGCACCGGACATACCCATGTACTATAAGAGATAGGGTATATGATGTCGGCGTCAAGCCACTTGATAATTTCTTTCATTACAACCCCTTTCATGGCATGATTCAGTCTCCTCTAGGCCTCAATCGAAGGTTTGTGGTCATCTTCCAATAAAATCTTATGCATGCACACTATCGGGCTAATTCCCTTCAAGTCGGCAATTGACCACCCTATTGCCTTCTTCTGTAGCATCAACATTTTGATCAGCTTCTTTTCCTGCTCAGGCTGTAACTTAGAGGAAATAATTACAGACAAAGTATTATCGGTTCCAAAGTAAGCAAATTTTAGTTGCCCTAGAAACTGTTTCAACTCAATAATTAGTGGGTATTCAATGGAGGGCTTTTCGATTTTACCTTCCTTACCTGAGTAATCCAGTGGTTCAAAGTATGTACCTGGTCGATTGACAAACCAATTTGCCTCTTTTTGTTGTTCCTCATCGATTAGTTCTTCATTACTCCTCAAGTTCCTCTTGATCGGCAATGTAGTTGCCGAGGCAACTAAATTCCTCGTCGAAGTTAAACTCTGTCGTGGCATGAAGAAGTTGCATTCTTCTGGATCATCGGCATGCCTTAGTGTTTGGAACACATTCAGTTGAACTTGTTGGTCATTCACCTTCATTGTGAGTTCTCCTTTTTCAACATCGATCAAGGTTCTCCCTGTCGCTAGGAAGGGTCCAAGAATGATAGGTGCATGCTCGTCTGCTTCACAATCCAAAATAATAAAGTCAGCGGGAAAAATAAATTTATCAACTTTTATCAGTATGTCTTCGATTTTTCCCTCTGGATGCACATAGGATATATCGGCTAGCTGTAGCATAACTATTGTAGGTCTTGCCTTCCCGATTCCTAGTCTCTAGAAAACCGATTTAGGCATCAAGTTTATGCTTGCTCCAATGTCACATAATGCTTTCCCGACATAGTGGTTTCTGATGGAATAAGGTATTGTGAAACTTCCGAGATCCTTCAACTTGGGTGGCATGCGATTGTGCAACATGGCCATGCATCCCTCTGTTGCGGCAACTGATTCAAAGTCTCCTAGCCTTGTTCTCTTGGACACAATGTCTTTCAGAAACTTGGCATAGTTCAGCATTTGTTCAATCGCCTCAACTAATGGCAATTTGATGTGGACTTGCTTTAGGATATCAAGAAACTTATTGAATTGACATTCTTGCTTTAGTCGCTTCAACCTTTGTGGGAATGGTGGTGGAAGTCGAATATCTTCGATCCTTTCATTGGTCTGGAACCTGATTGATGGCATTGCTGGGGCAACTGGAGTTGCCAAGGCATCATCAACTGGGGTTACCGTGGTGTGCCTATCGTTGGTTGCCAAGGCATGCTTATCGCTGGTTGTCGCGGTAATTCCTGGTTCAACATCTAAGGCTTTGCCGCTGAGTTCGTCTTGTTCTTTTTGTGGAGTTTTATTTGATGAGCGAGCTTGAGCCTCTTTAAGTTGTTGGCCACTTCTAGTGGTGATCTCCTTACATTGCCCATGGCTAGTTCCTCTTGCGACTTCAGTATCGCTAGGTAAAACTCCTTGCAGTCTAGTATTCAGGTTTTAAGCAAATTGTCCGACTTGATTTTCCAATGATTTGTTTGCTGCCTCTTAGTTTTACAATCTCATCTCGGTCCTGTTAATAAAAGCATCAATTCTTTTTATGAAGTTACTATTCTCATCCATAAGAGATTCAGTTTTCAACATAAATGCATTGAGAGAATTTTCCAAAGAACTAGATGTTGTCGGTTGTTGCTGCGGCAACTGTTGCCGTGGCATATTCCGCTGGAATACCGATGCTTGTGCATTCTGATATTCTAGTTTAGAGCATTGTTGGGATTTTTCCATGAAAAATTTGGGTGCTTCTTCCAAGCTAGATTATATGTGTTGGACATCACATTGATGTTCCGATTGTAATTCCCCGCATAAAAGCTGGATTCCGAATTCTTCATACATTCAGAAGAAGCATGGTTACCACCGCATAACTCACAAAAGGAATCCATTACCTTGACCTCATGTGTGTTGTTTGGTTTCTGCATGTTCTAGACCATCTTGGTTAGAGTGGCCAATTGTGCCAAAATTGAATCTAATGATCCTAGTTCATGTATTGTGGCTTGGTTTCTAACTCCTCCTCTTTTAGCAGATGGGAACTGATAATCATTCTTGGCAAGCCTGTTCAGAATTTGCATTGCTTCTTTCAGCGACTTATCTATGAATTTGCCGAGGCATCTAACATCATCCTTCTTAGTGTATTCACAACGTTGTAAAACATTGTTACTTGTGTCAACACTAGGAATCCGTGTAGGGGCATTTGTTTAGAAGTTCTCTATATTGCTCCCAAGCCTCGTACATGGATTCATCATCTGCCTACCGAAAAGAAGTAATTTTGTTACGAAGCTTATCAGTCAAATTTATAGGATTAAATCGAGCAAGGAAATCACGACAAAGATCGGTCCAAGATCCTATTGATCCTGGAGGAATACTATTCAACCATGCTTTCGCCCTATCCCTCAGTGAATAAGGGAATAATCTTAGTCGTAGAAAATTGGGGGTGACTCCTTGTATTTTGAATGAATTGCAAATCTTGAGGAAATATTTAAGATGTTGTCGTGCATCTTCAGTTGCTAAGCCGCCAAATTGACCAATTGTGTTGATCATATTGAACATCACCGGTTTCAACTCAAAGTGGTCAGCTTCAATTTCAGCTGTGACAACTCCTGGATTAAGTCCTTCAAGATCTTCTTCAAGATAGTATCGAATAGTTATGTTTCGTGCAAGAATCACTCCTCCTCCTGCTGGAACATCCTGATTCATATTGCCGTCTTGATTAGCCATTACTACTCTTAACCTTTGTCTGAGTCTTTTCATGGTTCGTTCGATTTCAGGATCAAAGGGATATTCTGTTGTAATCGGTCTCGCGCTGGTCATATACCAATCCAAAACCAAAGTTTGTTAACCCTTTGAATCTTAAACAAGAAAAATAAAAAGTGCAAGAAAATAAAAACAAAGTTGCTATTGCCAATCCCCGACAACGGCACCAAAAACTTGTTGCGCGTAATAAGTGCTCCGCAATTGTGCAAGTGTACATGTCGCAAGTTATAGTATAAAAGATATCGTCTGCACATGGATTGGTGCCACTTCAAGAATCTAGTCTCTTGCACTGTAAAAAGTAAAAACACAAATAGGTGATTGTATGAGTTTTAACTAACAACTAAACTAGAAAGCAATAAAGTAAAATAAGATGTAATCAAAAGAGTAAGAATAGGCCAGGTTATCGTGAGTTGAGGTGTGATAGCCAATTGGATCGTCTTGGTAAAAGAGTGCAAGGGTAACTCAGTTGTTGTGGCAACTTTCGCAGTGGGGTTGCCTTGGCAACTAATTGACGGTTGCCTGGGCAACTGCTTGGGCGGCTGGGCAGCAACTTCAAGGTTCGGCATAGTGTTCTTCAATGGTTTCTTCTTATCCCTAAGTCAAAATTCTAGCCAATTGGGCATGCCTTGACAATACATCACTGCGTGAATTAAGGGTGAACAACAACCAATCTTGCGCTCCTCTTAACCGTTGAAATCCTTAACTTATTCCTAAGTCAGATTAAATCTTCACCATCAATAGATTGAATAAAGACCATACTCATTCGTTTCTTGAATCTAACTCTCCCGATATTAGATAAATAGATAGAGTTACAAGATCCTCTCCCAATTCACTCGCAAAAAAAAAAACCAAGAATAAGTAAACCTTGAATTGAAAGTGCAAACTCTTATTACCTAAACAAAGTCCAATTGTTTCTCACAACCACAAAACACAATAACCTTAGCCAAATAGATTTAGTTCATGGCTAGTTTACAAAGAAACACAAAACAAAGAATCCCTAACATAAACCTAATTGAACAAGAAAAAGATGAAGAATGGTTAAGCCTCTTGCCGAAATCTCTCCCCTTTTGCTCTCTTGGAGTTGACGGCTTGGTCTCCTTTAAATAGGAGATGGCTAGGTCAAAGTCTCTCTTCAGGAAGAAGTTAAGTTGGAATTAAATACTTTAAAAGAATATAACTCTTTATTATATTTAAATTCCTTCTAGATCTTCTCCTATCTTCTTGGGATTTAATTTCTCTTTGACCTCTTCATGGAAATTAAACTCCTTTGGGATTTAACTTTTCTCCACGTCATCTTGGGCTTACCTAGTCATCAATTTCGACTGCCATATCATCTTATCCCTTATCGACAATTGCCCTAACAACTAGCCCGGCATCTCCTTCATGCATTACCCTGGCAACTGCGTCGGCATCTCCTTCATGCACTGCCCTGGGAACTGGTTCCAGCCTTGTTTAGGCAAGTGATTCTGCACACACACAAAAGCAACTATCTGCAGCACCCTTTTTTCCACAAAATTAAGCAAAATATGAAATCAAGCTTAACCACAAGGAAACAATGCAAACATGCATGAATGGCTATAATGCAACTAATATGAGCCTAAGTCTAGTAATAATATGAACAAAAAGGGTGAATAAAATTGTACTTTTATGCACTTAACATGGTGCACGTCATGAACCACAAGGACCTATTTTCGATGATATGACACCGTTAGTGCAAGTGATGACGGGAGCTTTCCAAGCAGCCATAGCTGGATTGCATGTACCTGTACCGGGACCTACAACTGTTAATACCGGGTTACCTTTAGAGCGTTTACGTAGCCTGGGTGTCATTGAGTTTAGAGGTTTGGCTACTAAAGCGGCCGAGGATGTAACAACCTCAACCCATATATCACCTTTGGGCCTCAAGCCCAAACCATTACCATAAAATTTTGACCTAGTTTAGCCCAATCCACAAATCCATTAGGAAAATCCATTTAGTTACAACCCAATAAAACATAATAAATATTTGAAAACATGTACAGTGGAGCTCCCTTTTAAAATTACATTATAAACCTTTGACTCGATTATTTGAAAATCCAATTACAAATTACAAAATACAATAGCTCCTACGAATACATAGCCCAATGACCTAAATACAGTACTATGATGAAACGATGCGCTGGAATCCTTCCTTGATGGTGCTCCTCCAAGAACAGGACAAACCTACTAACCTGCGAACGAAAACAAAGCTAACAAAGCTCAGTCGATACACCACCACTCAACCATGTTTCATGCAAATCATAAATAAAGCAATGCAACATGAATGTTATCATAGCAAGATAAAAATGGCGCTACCATAACTGCCTAAACACATAGCATTATGAATGTATAATTACGCACACAACTCATACAAGTACCTCATACGACTACCTAGCATCACACAGATAACACAAACAACATTAAGTGAGGCCTGCGTCCACAAAGCATCGGAATCCTGCACTTGAGTGAGGCCCCCGTCCACATAGCATCGGGATCCTTCACTACGAGTAAGGCCCGCGTCCACATAGCATCGGGATCCTATACTCAAGGGGATGAGGCCCGCATCCACATAGCATAGAGATCCTACATCAATGCTCGGGATCTCTTATCAAGCATCTGTGAATGAGGCTCGCATCCACATAGCATCGAGATCCAACATTCGGGAACTCTTCAAGGTGTTGCAACACACTTAGGGTATCCAATCCTAGCAATAAGGGATGACTCGACTATCTAGGTGTCTCATCAGCATACAACAAGGACCCTAGTAACCACACAACTCTAAACCTCGACACAAGGGTCTTGCCGCACACAGCTGTAACACCTTTACCATAGCCTTATGGTTCTTATCTGTTATTATATCATCCTGTTGAACTATCTAATCATTAGCATGTTTATAAAGTACACATTAGCCACTCTGATTAATTTATTTCATTATTCAATATGACTCAACCTTATAGGCGTCCCTTTTTTTCACATAGCAAGGGCCTAGATTACCACACAGCAACAACGATCCACCTAGGATCTCTATGGGTTCCATCACATACAATTTACCCGATATTTACCACGTTATTAGCCCATTATTCTCATCCAGGGATAAAATCTCCATTTCTCACCTTTAATGTTCATTTTACACCTTAACAGAACCCTATGGCGCTTTTCCTCGAATTATAGAACCCCTAAACATAAACTTAAATTTCTTGGGCAGAATGCCAAGCTAGTATCGATACTCCAAGGTGAGTCTCGGTACTGCCCTCTGGGTATCGATACTCCCCTATGAGTACTGATAAAACTAAATAGGTTCGAATGAAATAGACTCCAAGCCGTACCCGTATGCCTCATCGGTACTAGGATCGGTATGTACCGATCCCTAACCGTACCGATACTCATACCTTGTGTACCGGTACGCTAAGCCCTACCTAGGCAATGTAACAGTAGGTACCGATACGCCCCCTTGCGTACTGGTACGCCAAAGCACTACTGGAATCCTTATCTTGCAAGGGGTACCGATACACAGGGAGCAGTACCGGTACGCCCCTCACAACTTTTCCCCCAACTTACAAAGGACTACTGGTACACAGCCACCCCGTACCGGTACTCGATCCTAGATTTCAAAACCTAAAGCTCGGAATTTCACCACTCCTACCTTAACCTCTATGGTTAAGTCCCAAATCGGTCCTACAAGTTATTGTGAAGGTATTAAGTGAGTTTCTACCAAAGCTTATCAAACCATAAACACCAAAACCATGCACAAAAGCCTAATTTTATGAGTTGTAGGAAACGATAGGAGTTAGAAGTGTACTAAGCTCGAATTAGAGCTGAGGGATAAGTCTTCAAAGACTCATTCCCTTTCATCCACACTAACCCCACCAAAACCTCAATCTCCACCATTTTAGCTCATCTTCACCTTGGTGTGTAGATCTTTTGCTGCTCATCAAACTTTCCTCCATCGTTAAAATGTGATCCTCTCTCAAACACTCAAAGATTACACCTTTCACTTCAAACTTGGGTAGCAAGATAGATATGAGAAAAAGGAAGAAGACAAGGGTGACTTACCCTCCCACTTTTTTGCAGAAAATAAAGCCCCCCATTAGCTCACTTTGTCTCTAATTATGCTTTTACCCATTTACCCTTCTTACTTTCTTCCTATCCCATCAACAAACCAACAACACAAGCCTAAAAGCTTTCCTTCAAGCCCAACAAGGCTCTTAAGGCCCAATATCTCTGCCCAACCGCGAAGCCCATGCCTCGGGTTAACCCGACTCCCAGAATCCAGAATTTGGGTCGTTACAACTCTCCCCTCCTTAAAGAAAATTTTGTCCTCAAAATTTAGATGGATACAAGAGATATGTAACCAAAACAGACCTAACCACTTCACCATTCAAACAAGATCACCCAGATTAGGAAGAGTTTCCTCCCTCAATCTACCATAAACAGAACCATAGGATTAAAACACACGCTCTCCACACTTTCCTCAAGATTTTCCACGACACTTACGATGAACCGCTAAGCATGATAACACCACCAACATCGACCCACGCTATTCATACATCAACTTAATGAACTCACTTTTAAGGGATTCTACCTCAGCTAACCAACCCTTCTACCAGCATCCGTCAGCCAAAACTAAGCTTAGACTTTATCTACATCTAAAACACTACACCACATCCACAAAACATTGTTAGAAATGCATCACGCCTAACAACCATATCCCGGTCAAAACACTAAAGGACAAGCAGAGCCCTAACAACTAGTTATTAACATCTATCTACCTTGCACTAACAGCTCCTTTCTCCAGACTTGACCCACCAAGTCGGAACTTAAAACTTCGCTTTATCAAACTTGCTTTTAACATGATCGAAACTACTTACGATTAAATTACTTAGTTCTGAGAGATGGCCACCGCCACATACGGGCTCGCACAAGCAATCCAAAACTAACCATTCTATTTGTGAAGGTCTAAACACCTTTTTCTAACCCTTGACTCAGTCCAAACAATTAGACGCAAAGAGCCATCTGACTGTCCTCGAAGATCTCCAACTGGCTCGTCTAAAAACATTTCTTTGCACCACAACCATTCCGTTACTCGCAATACAGCTATTGATCCACTTTTTCGTTGTGCTACTCTAATAACTTACACCTTAATTTTCTTAACCGATACTAACTTTGGTTGAACTCAATTGGGCAATCCTCTAAATCACCGAGATCTAGCTCAATAGGTGTACAAGCTGAGCAACTATAATTGCGTTTCGCCTTTAAGACCTCAACCATTTTCATCACAACCTTCAATTACCCTTTCTTACGGTACCTTACTCGACAAACAACACACGAAGGTCTCACCTTCTATGGCCACAACAAAGTCCCCAAACTCTTGCGGAAACCGGCAACAGTCTCCTACCGTTACACTACGGTCCAACACATCCAGAACAACCATACAAGCTATTCTCTCGCAGATGCGATCTCAACGAATCGCTTAGCAACAACACCCAATCGGTCACTTGCACAAGTGTGCCTCCAACAAAGAGTTCGCTAAGTATCATACCACAGGGTGATGGACACTAACAACGAACTCAACCTTACCTTTATCGCAGCTCTAAACCACAATCAATCGGTAAGATTGCTCGTTTACCAAGGGTACCCCTATACCCTCAAAACACCCATAACCCTAAGACTAGTAACTCTCAACCCTTGCGTCTACAATGGAATCTAAGAACATCTTGCAACATACATAATCTTCCTCGAGCTAGCACTACAGAGCACAAAATCCACTTTAGAGAGGTTAAGATTCTTCTCATCTAACACTAATAGCTAGATTCTAGCAATCTAAAACTTCTCGACTTTCCACTCACATCATACGACACTCATGCACTCTCAACAACCGTCTACGATAAAACCTTATCTAGCAAAGGATGCAATTCTATTTACCCTATAAAGTAACAACAAACCAAAGATTTACCAAGTTACACCTCACAAAAACTGGTCTATTACACAACCAAAGAGCTAAACGGATAACACAACAGCTGAAACCAACACAAAACTTAATTACCTGACATATCCTCGGTCACAATGCTGTCAACTCTAATTTGTACAGCAGATTGCCTAGAAACACCTCTCGCGCCAAACCTAGCAGTGGATCTCATAAGACCTCTACCCCGATGACCTGACGGTGTCCTAGCCCTACCACCTCTAGCAAAACTCTGATCATGCCGGGAAACAGCCAACATCTGAAAAAAAACTGATGTATCCTTATCCAAAACTGGGCAGTTCCTTGCCATATGCCCCGGTGCCCAGCACTGATAGCAACCCTCCGCATACTCTAAGGTGATGTCAGCCAAAATGCTCATATGCCGATGGAAGTGATACTCCAACAATCATTATCACATCCCTCACGACCGCAATCGAATCCATCTTAATGTCCCAACCAGTGACACACGCGAACACATGACACACTATCCAGATTCCAGTCTTGAAAGAGTATAACTTAGACACACGGGCTCGTAATATCTAGACACCTATTCCTGACTCCTAACCACCCTAGGGTTTTCCTAAAATCGGCTAAGCCTAGGCTCTAATACCAAATGTAATAGCCTCGACCCAGTATCACCTTTGGGCCTTAAACCCAAACCATTACCATAAAATTTTGACATAGTTTAGCCAAATCCACAAATCCATTATGAAAATCTATTTAATTACAACCCAATAAAACATAATAAATATTTGAAAACATGTACAATGGATCTCCTTTTTAAAATTACATTATAAACCTTTGACTTGATAGTTTGAAAATCCAATTACAAAATACAATAGGCTCCTATGAATACATAGCCCAATGACCTAAATACTGTACTCTGATGAAACGATGCACTGGAATCCTTCCTTGATGGTGCTCCTCCAAGAACAAGCCAAACCTACTAACCTGCGAACGGAAACAACGATTCCGAACACTGAGCTAATAAAGCTTAGTGGATACACTGCCACTCAACCATGCTTCATGCAAATCATAAATAAAGCAATGCAACATGAATAATATCATGGCAAGATAACAACGGCGCTACCATAACTGCCTAAACACATAGCATTATGAATGTATGATTACACACACAGATCATACAAGTACCACATATGACTACCTAGCATCACACAGATAACACCAATAACATTAAGTGAGGTCTGCGTCCACAAAGAATCAGAATCCTACACTTGAGTGAGGCCCGCGTCCACATAGCATCGAGATCTTACACTACGAATAAGGCTCATGTCCACATAGAATCGGGATCATATACTCAAGGGGATGAGGCTTGCATCCACATAGCACCGGGATCCTACATTCATACTCGGGATCTCTCATCAAGCATCTTCGAATGAGGCCCGCGTCCACATAGCGCCAGAATCCAACATTCGGGAAGTCTTCAAGGTGCTGCAACACACTTAGGGTATCCAATCCCAACAATAAGGGATGACTCGACTATCTAGGTGTCCCGTCGACACACAACAAGGACCCTAGTAACCACACATCTCTAAACCTCGACATAAGGGTCTTACCGCACACAGCTCTAACACCTTTACCATAGCCTTATGTTTGTTATCTGTTATTATATCATCCCATTGAACTATCTATTCATTAGCGCGTTTATAAAGTACACATTAGCCACTATCAATAATTTATTTCATTGTTCAATAAGACTCAACCTTATAGGCATCCTTTTTTCACACACAATAAGGGCCTAGATTATCACACAACAACAATGATCCACCTAGGATCTCTATGGGTTCCATCACATACAGTTCACCCGATATTTACCACGTTACTAGCCTATTATTCTCATCTGGGGTTAAAATCTCCATTTCTCAGTTTTAATGTTCATTTTACACCTTAATGGACCCCTATGGCCCTTTTCCTCGAATTATAGAACCCCTAAACATAAACTCAACTTTCTTGGGCATAACGCCCAACGAGTATCGATACTCCAAGGTGAGTATCGGTACTACCCTTTGGGTATCGATACTCCCCCATGAGTATCGATACACTAAACAGGTTTGAAAGAAATAGACTCTAAGCTGTACTGATATGCTACGTGCCGTATCGGTACGCCCCATCAGTACCAGGATCACCCTATACCGATCCCTAACCGTACCAATACTCATACCTTGTGTACCAGTACACTAAGCCCCACCCAGGAAATGTAACAGTGTGTACCGATACGCCCCCTTGCGTACCGGTATGCCAAAATACTTCTGGAATCCTTATCTTGCAAGGGGTACCGATGCACGGGGAGGAGTACCGGCACACCCCTCACAACTTTTCCCCTAACTTACAAAGGACTACTGCTACAAAACTAGCCCGTTCTGGTATAGTTCTTTTAGAGAGACTGTAGTTGCTAGGAGGTTGTTTAAGAGATGTCCTTTGATGGTTCAAGATCATGTGTTTGCAGTAGATTTCATGGAGTTGTCGTTTCATGGTTTTGATGTAATCTTGGGTATGGATTGGTTAATCGAGCATCGAGCTTTGGTCAATTCTATAACCAAGCGAGCTTCGCTAAAACTAGCTGATGATTACGAAGTGGTGATGATTATGAACTGACATTGCCACTGGCTGCACCACCAAAGACGAAGCGTAAAGCTTCGATCATTTAAGAGGCCGGTCAAGAGAATACATCAAGCGATGAGGTTGCAGAAGTAAGGTTCAAGCCGCACCACCAGCCACACGCATTCAACCACCACGAACCAGAAAAAGAATCAAGTAAACGGCTCGAAGGAAACTCATCATTCAAGGTGACAACCTTTCCAATTAACTCATTTGCATTTTAATTTTTTACTTGCACGTATTGAGGACAATGCTTCTCTCGAGATTGGGGTGTTTGTTTTTATTTAGTTTCATCTTTAGTTGCATTCATCTAGTTGTCTCATATAGGTTGCATGTATTACTTGCCATGCCTTTGATTGGATTTAATTTGATTGCATTAATTGAAAGAACCTTTAATTTTAGGATTTGCATGGAAAGAACTTAGAATTTCACTATGATGCTGAATATAAATTGACACAGTTGTGTCTTGTTGATTAAGGGAGACTTAGTGAACTTAGGCTGCTTAAAAATTGGGTAAATTGAAATTAAAAATTTCTTGCTAGAGGTGCCCGAAACCGGCTCTAGTTAAGAATCACTAGAGGTGCCTGAAACCGGCTCTAGTTGTTACACATTAAAGAAACATTGGAGGTGCCCGAAATTGGCTCTAGTCGACAAAAATTAAAACAAGAAATTGCATGCTTTGATAGAGGTGCCCGAAATTGGCTCTAGTAAAAATAAAATTTAAATGCCCCGGTAATTAATTTGATAAAAACCTATTGCTCGCATGGAATCATGATAATCGACTTGTACACAACTCCACACACACATTGTCACGAGCATTATAGTTTGGTTCCGAGTAATTCCTGTGCTATCCAAAAAAAATTGAAGGGTAATCATACTTTGTGCCATAGTTCTAAGGATTGAAGTCAGGTATGAAGCAAATTCTTGATGGTCGAAGTCTTGGCAGGTAATTGTTAGTTTTGCATTGCTTGAGGACAAGTAATAGTTCAAGTTTGGGGGTGTGTTAAGTGTTTAAAAGTACTATTTTTATTGCCCTTTTACTCATATTATTGTTAGATTTAAGCTCATTTTAGTTTCATATTTAGTCATTCATGAATAATTTCATTGTTTCCTTCACCGACATGCTTGATCACATAAATTGGTTAATTTTCATAGAAAAAGGTGCTGCTAGTGTGTGTTTTATGTGTGCAAGATCAAATTGCCCAAGTGAGTAGAAAATTGCCGAAGCAATTGTCGCGGCAATTAAGAACAAGAAGATATGGCTGCCGATTTATGGGAATAAATCATAGAAGAATTGAAATTCCATGAAGAAATCAAAAGGAGAATAATTTCCCAAAAGTTCAAGAGGAATATTTGGAAAGTAAATCAATAAAATAGATGTATCTCTTTTACATTCAATGACAACCTATACTCATACTTTCCAAAAGTAAGAAGAATTTGACCTAGCCATCCCCTATATAAAGGAAGCAAGTCCTCGCAAGCTGAGAAGAGAGAGGAAGTTGAATTAAGAGATTGAGGGCTGCTCTATTTCTTGTTCTTTATTCTAGTCATGTTGGGTAGATTTTATTGTATATTCTTTTCACGCTCAGCCATGAACTATACTTGTTTGGCTTGGGTTATTGTTTTTGTGGTTGTGAATTGTTTGGATTTGGTTTTGGTTTTTGAGTTGCAATTCAATTTTCAAAGTTTGTTAATTCTTGGTTCTTAACATTGATTGCGAATGAATTGGAAGAGGATCTCAGAATTCAATCATCTATTTATCTAATATCGGGAGAGTTAGATTCAAGAAACGAATGAGCATGGTTTTCATACAAACGGAAGTTGGTGAAGACTAATTTAGCTTAGGGATAAGTTACAAATTTCAACGGCTAAGAGGAGCGCAAGATTGGTTGTTTTTCACCCTTGGTCCACTTAGGGATGTATTATCAAGACGTGTGCAATTAATAGTATTTCGCGATAGGGATAATGAGGAATCATTGAAGAACGTTTCGCAGAACTTTGGAAGTGAATGCTTGATTGCCCAGGAAATCGACCAATTCTTAATTACCCAGGCAATCGCGGGAGCATTGGCCAGGCAATCCAATCAGACAACGCGGGTGAATCGCCCTGGCAACTGACCAGGCAACACGTCAGAATTGCCCTGGCAATCCGGTTGCTACTCAATCACCACGATGAACCATTCGATCATCACTCCACAACTCATGATAGTCCAACCTAACCTCTTATCCTATCTTTATTTCTTTGTTATTTTATTTTAATTGTTAATTCATCATTATTATTTAATTATTGAAACATTTGCAGTGACTTAAGAAAAGTGGCCCAAACCAATCCTTATGGAGACAATACTCGATACTTGCCATATCACTTTATTGCTTGCGACGTGGATACTTGCACAATTTGCGTAGCACTCAAAACAAGCAACAATGGCAATCAGACGAATTTTTATTTTAGTGATGAAGGTGTTTTGTGTTTCAAGAGTCAAATGGTTGTGTTGAAAGATAAGGAACTAAGGCACATAATCTTAATTGAGGTTTATTTGACTCCTTTTGCTATGCATCTGGGGTGTACAAAGATGTATCAAGATTTGAAAAATGAGTATTTCTGGGTTGGTTTAAAGAAGGATGTAGCGGATTTTGTTGCTTGATGTATGGTATGTCAGCGTGTTAAGGCTGAGTATTAGTTTCCTTCTGGGTTGTTGCAACCGTTAAGGATTTCGCAATGGAAATGGGAGAGAATTATCAGGGATTTTGTGACCGGTTTGCCTTTGAAGCCATCAAAGAAAAATTTTGTGTGGGTGATTGTGGATAGATTTATGAAGTGTGCACATTTTCTGGTTCTGCATACGACATATACTTTGGATAAGTTAGCAGAGTTGTATATTGTTGAAATTGCGAGGTTGCATGGGGTGCCTAAGTCTATAGTATCGGATAGAGATCTTCTCTTTATAGCAAAGTTTTGGGAGTATTTGCATAAGGCTTTGGGTACGCAATTGAACTTCAATCTTTGTATCATCCTCAAACAGATAGTCTGATTGAACGTGTTATCCAAGTGTTGGAAGATATGTTACGGTGTTGCTTCATTGAATTTCAAGAATCATGGGAGAAGTTGTTACCTTTGGTGGGGTTTGTCTATAACAATAGTTATCAGGCTAGTATCAAGATGGCACCGTATGAAGCTTTGTATGGTAGAAGGTGTTGCACGCCACTTTGTTGGGCAGAGGCAAGAGAAAAGTATGTTTCTTTGCCTGATGTGTTGAAGGATACCAATGAGAAGGTCAAGCTTATTAGTGATCGATTGAAGACAGCTTTGGATCGGCAAAAGTCATATACTAATTTGAAGCGTATGGAGATTAGGTTTGTTGTTGGTAATTGAGTGTTTCTTAAGGTTTGGCCTTGGAAAAAGTGATGAGGTTTGGACGGAAGGTCAAGTTGAGTCCAAGGTTCATTAGGCCTTATGAGGTGTTGGAGCGTAAGTGTCTAGTTGCTTATAGGTTGATGTTGCCTACAGAGATGGAAAAGATACATGATGTTGGGGAAAGACCCTAGAGTTGGTAAAAGTGTTGTGGTGACATTGTGGTGTTGGGGAAGCCACCTAGGGAAGCAAGGAGGAAATGTTGAAGCAATTTCCTTACCTTTTTCCACTAGGTAAATTTCGAGGATGAAATTTCTTAAGAGGGAAGAGTTGTAACGCCCTGAATTTGGGCCTAGATGTTAGATAGATCGATTAGACTGTTCTGGAGAATCGAATTAGGCAATTCTAGCTAGTTTCGGGAATTAAATCTTAATAATTATTTTTGGTTAAAATAAAATATAGAAAAATACTAGAAAATATTTAATTAATATTTTAAGGATTTTTGTAAATTAAATTTGAAGGAATTAAATCAGATTTTGGGATATTTTGGTCTGGTGACTAAAATGTAAAGTTTTCAAAACTATTTTGGTGACTAAATCGTAAAAGGGTCAAAACTTAGAATCTTTAAGGAGCTAATAAACCAAACTTTTTCATCAGATTTTCCCCTTAATTTAGGCTATTTTTAAAATGGTTTTAATATTAAAATAAAATAGAATTGACAAAAAAGATTTTAATTAACCAACTCCATTTTCTTACGTAACAACTTTTCTCTCAATTTTCTCAGCAGCCAAACTATCAATTTCATTCCAAAATTCTCAAGAATCAATCTCTTTTGATTTCTTTTCGGTTTCATACTTGATTCCTTTGATTTCTACATCAAAATCTACTTGGTTTCTTGAAGTTTTCATCCAATCTTTGCCAATTGAGGGAGAAATCAGCAATTAGAGGTGATTTTCATTTCTCTCCTATAATTAAAGGTTCTTTATTGAAATTCATAAGTTCATGATCCTTTACAATTGATTTTTGTTATGAAATTATGATTAAATTATGAATATGGTATTTAAATTGAGTTTTGATGTGGACATGGATAGATCATGATATGGAACTATTTTGTATTGAATCTAATTTATTTAGATCACTTGAAATATGTTTTCTAATGTTAAGAGAAGAGATTAATTAAAGGAATCCCGAGACTACATGAATTGCTAATTTTCTAGGTTGTAAATAGTTAGATTTTGAATTGATCATGGTGTTGTAAGGTTTCTGCAGGTATAAGGATGTTATAAAGATTTTTTGGATGTTAATTGATGTTAAGATGTTAGATTGGTTAGGTTTTGGCTGAGCTTTGTTTAGATTGAGCTTAGGTGTGCCAAATCTCCCGCTGATGGATTTATACATCATAACCATTAAGGGCTGCTCTGGTTTGAGGACGTTTGTGAAGTGGTGGAAGGAACCACTAGGGAAATCCGTGTATCTGATGTGTTTTTGTAAAATATAATGGAACTTGGTTTTTCAGTCACTTGAATGCCAATATATGATAGATTGTATCATAAGAAATGGATTATGTTTTGTATAATATGGTTTATACATGAGATTCTCTATAAGCTTGTTATTTAGACATTTTGGCATATGAAGCTTAAATTGAGGTTTATGATACAAATCTATGTTACATGTGTTGCAAATGATTTAAATGTGCAAATTTCGAAAAAAAAATTAGAAGCATGAGATGGTTTTAACATGAGCATGTTATACTTGATTTGAAATAAAATGGTTTTAAATGCATTGATGAGTGTTTTTAAGATTTTCTCACTAAGCTTATAGCTTACGCTCTCCTTTCTCATTAATGTAGATAAATAAACACTTTCGGACAGCAAGTAGGCAAAAGGAGACCCAAGAGGCAAAGTATTTTCAAGTATGATTTTACAAACACTTAGTAGTAATAAGGGGCAATATGACCAAGTTGTAATTGGGAGGGTTACTTGGTTACTCTCAATTTGTACAAGTTATATTTGATGTTTTGGACTTGTATGGTGCTTATATCTTGCTTTGAGGGATTGGGATTTTTTATGCATGCTTTGGTAGAGATCATGCCGATAGGGAATTGGTTTGATTATGCTATGATGTGTATGATCCTCTACCGTGCTCACATGATTGTGGAATTGATGTTTGAGGTGTTATAGGATGATTAGGAAGTGTTTAAGGTGTGTTAGAATGAGCCAAAATGTATTATTTTAAGCAATAGGTCATTAGAGGTATATCCACACCGGTACGAGTCCTTAGGGATCGGTACACGAGAACCTATCTCAGCTCAATCTGGTAACCATATCGATATGAGTAGCTAGGAAATAAGCCTAGAGTCGGTACACGGGAAACTATATCGGTATGCCCTTTAGCCACTAGAATCCATATTTTCAAAAACACATACTCATATCGGTACGCCCGAGGACCATACTGATACGCCATTGTAATTTACATCCGTTGCGATCGAAAAGTGGCCGTACTGGTAAGCCAGCTGTTATTTATGGTAATATGCTTTCTTAAGTTTGTATTCTTTGAAGTTTAGTCCTTGTTTCTTGAATATGCAACTAAATGAGTTTGGATGATTATTTTAAGTTGAAATTTAACCTAATTGTATGAAATATGACTAATTAAGGATTGGTAACTTTAATTTTAAACAAGTCCTCATAATTATCTGTAATTTGGTCCTTGAAATGAAATCTTGTGCAATTGGATGTCAAATCGATGCTCGTTTGAGTTTTAAATGTCACCGCTACTAGCATAATCACCTTAAGACTTAATTATGCATTTTGAAAAGATAAAATGAAAAAATGGGTTGTTTTCTAAGTAATTCTTTTGGGTTTTTCTCGGCAAACCCAATATAGCTCACCTGGTTTGATCTGGCGACTAGACTGGGTCAAGGGGTTACAAACTTCAAGAGTTGCTGGATCATGGTTTCATCCAACCTAGTGTGTCACCATGGGGAGTACCAGTGTTGTTCATGAAAAAATATGGCACTATAAGAATGTGCATTGATTATCATGAACTGAACATGTTGAAAATTAAGAATAAGTATCCTTTGCCATGAATTGATGATTTGTTCAATCAATTTCGGGGTGTTGTAGTGTTTTCCAATATTGATATGAGATCTGGATATTGTCAATTGAAGGTAATAGATAAAGATGTGCCGAAGATAGCTTTTTGCTCACCTTATGGGCATTATGAGTTCTTGCTGATGCCGTTTGGGTTGACTAATGCACCACATATTTCATGGACATGTTGAATTCGATATTCCATGATTTTTTAGATCAATTCGTGGTAGTGTTCATTGATGACATTCTCGTGTACTCTCGTATTGAGAAGGATCATGATCCACACTTGCGAATTGTGTTGCAAGCCTTGTTGAGTAATCAATTATATGCTAAGTTGAGCAAGTGTAAGTTTTGGATTAAAAAATGGTCTTTCTTGGTCATCTTGTTTTAGCGTGTAACGCCCCGAATTTGGGCCTAGCTATTTTGTGGCTTGTTAGACGGTCCGGTGGACCGGGTTAGGGATTCGAGTCAGATTCGGGAGTAAATATTTTTCGGTAAGATAAAAATATGGAAAATGGTTAAAAATCATATTTGAACATATTATTAATATTGATGAAAACAATTTTGGAAAATTGGTTTTGGAAGTGTGACATTTTGGTTAGTGACCAAAATGTAATTTTTGAAAGCTGGTTTTTAAAGGTGACTAAAATGAAAAGGATCAAATTCTTAGAATCCTTAAGTAGCTATTTTACCAAGTTTTTTTCTGGTGATTTCTCCTATCAATTAAGTCTTTTTAACATGTGTTTTAAAAATTAATTGAAAGGGAATTTGGTTATTAAAAAGTTAGTTATCACTTTAAAGAAAATTGACGTAACTTTTCTCTCAACTTTTCTCTCCACTTCTCTTCTGCCAAACACTCAAGTTTTCATTACAAATCAGAGGTGAGAGATCATTTTACTCATATTATTGATTTGTAATTGATTCTTTAAATTTGATTTACAAAACTTTATTGAAATTTTGTGTTTTCTTAGCTTTAAACAAGTAAATTGAGGGAGAAGTCACACAATAGGGGTAAGGTCTGTGATCTCCTCTATTGAATGGTTCTTTATTGATATTACCAAGTGTTTGATCCTTGATTTATGGTTTATAATCTGATTTTGTTTTTTTATATTGAATTAATGGATTTAATTGGGTAAATTTGATGAAATAGTGAAAGATCGGTATTGGATATGTTTTCCAGTGTTGAAGATTGGTTTTAATCATATTTTGGATGTATTATTATTTTGATAAGTTGTTTTTAACAATGGACACCCGAAACTCTTGAATCCCTAGTTGTTTAGGTTGTTAGATTTGTGTTATTGAGAAGTTGTGGTGGCTGATTAATTCCTGGAAGTATTTGGATGAATTAATCCTGTTTTTGAGTGTTAATTGATGATTATGGAAGTGTTAGATTTTTAGATTGTGGCTGGATTGTGTTTGGAAAGGTTTAGGTGGTGATTTATGTTGTTGTGGTTAGGTAATTTTGAGAGGATTGTGGAAGTCCATGAGGAATTATTGTTGCAGTGTTTTGAATGCATTAAGATGCATTAATCCTCTGTTGTAATGTGATTAAAATAGGGGAGGTTGATCCAGAAGTGATCTGTGAAGCTTTGTGGAGGCTTTAGATGCTTGATTTTGTATCGGTGAATCGAGGTTTCACATATCGGTGAGTGAGAACGTGCTTTCTAGCTTTAGAACGTTTTAAAGGTGGTTTATGGGAATTTAAACTTAGCTTGATATGCTAGTTTAAACTCAGAAGTAAGTATTGAGTGGTTTTCTCTCTCGGTCGTGTTAGCATGATATGGTTTAATGCACTTGTTTTGATTTACATAATATATATTGTTAAAGCATGTTGAAAGTATGTGAAATACTATTTTTAAGCATAAAATGCTAAAGGATGCACATGGTAAGTGATCCTTGTAAGTATATTGTATATACTTGTGTTTTAAAGCATGGTTACTGCTTTGGAAAATTGGTTTGGTTAATGCTTGTTAAAAACAGTGAGGTAAATGGTAAATGGTTAATTATATTAGCACGTGATGTGTTTTTAAAATTGTTATCGAATATAGTTGGCCGGTCATAGGATTGATAGTGCACTATAATAAGTCGCCTTGAATGTTGAGGGGTTTAGATCCGTGTACCAAAAACTCTATCCAAGTACCCTAACGGTAGAGGGTTATACAGTACCATTAACTCCCGTTAGTGGATTAAGCATCTAATCGAGGTAAGGGGTTGGTGTCCCCATGGGTTGAAAGTGTAACCGATTGTCTAGGTACCACGATTGTGATTGTATCGTTATTCCGGTTGAGAAGGCTTGAAGTGTTGGGAGAACACTTGTTGAATATGTGTATCCAATGAACTATTTTGGTAAGGAACTTGGTTAATTATCACTTGTCGGCCAATATAATTGTTGATGTATCATTGGAAGGTTTATGTTGTAAAATGTGATCTATACCTGTTTACTCTTTAAGCTTTGCATATGGTTGTTATGCATGGGAAGGCTTAAATTGAGGTTGAGCAATGGGATTTGTTGTTTATTAGTGATACATGTTGCATATGGTTTATTATGCTGGTTTTAAAAGATTTTAAGTGCATGGTTTTCAAGGCATGATAATGTTTTAAATGATGATTGAAATGAGATTTCAATGTAATGTTGAGAAATGGTTTTAATGCATTGATGGTGTGTTGTTTTGAGCAATCCTCACTAAGCCTAGTGTGCTTACGCTCTCTTTGTCCATCAATGCAGAGAATTAAGAGCTTGAAGGCAGGGGGAAGCAAGGGATCACAACAAGACTTTATGGCCAAAGTATGTTTTTGGTATAGACTATAAATAATAAGAGCAATGGGGGTTCCGTTGTTATTTTGGGATGTGTTTTGTTAAACTCCTTGTTTGAGCAAATTTGTTTTGTTGCTCTTGGTTTGTAAATGGCCATTAATGATTGTTTGTGGTGATGGTTTGAAGTTTCATGCTTTGCTTGATTGGTTTTCTAGGAAGCATGCCTCTAGATTTTCTTTTGAAGTATAATACCATGAATTGATATTGAAGTTAGATTGTCTTGGTGTGGTTTGATTCTTGAATATGTTGGATATGTGTAAGGGGCATGTTAGGTTGTTTTGGAGTGATCAAAAGCTTGTTTAACCCGTAAAAATGGACATTTTAGATCCAAGCATACCAATACGGTTGTCCTTATTTCGGTACGGGTAAGCCATTTCAGGCTTAGCGTACCGGTATGCGAGCACCTATTCTGGTATGCGCCAAGGCAATTTTTAGCTAGCGTTTCGGTACGCGAGTACCTATTTCGTGCGGCATGGTGTTAAATGGAGGGGTGTTTCAATACGTGGGGGCATATCAGAACAGATTTTGGCTACTGGAAAATTGGGGATTTGAATCAGCAACGGCGTACTGAAACATGAGTAACTATACCGATATGGCTACCGTTAAATCAGATGTTTGGGATGTTCTTAAGTTCTGGTTTCTTATGTTTTGGTCCCTGAATGTTGTGGATGCAATTAAATGAGTCTGGATGGTCTTTTTGACTTTATTTTTTCACATGTGAGCATAAAACCTACTTAATTAAAGGTTGGTGATATAAAAATGAGTTAAGACCCTGCAGTTTTCTAAATTTGCATTTTGGTCCCTAAATTGCATTTGAGATCAATTGAATGTCAATTCGACGCCGGAATGATTTGGGTTTTCATTAAAAATTAGTATGTACATGTAGGATAATAATTTTGTATCTAGATAAGATAAAAGAAAAAAATGGTCAGGTTTCGAGTTTAATTCTTTACGATTTACTTTGGTAAACCTAAGGTAGCTCGCTCAGTTTGGTCTTGCATCTAGGTCGGGTCGAGGGTGTTACATTTTGTGGTATCAGAGATAGGTTTGTGATGGTTGGAAATTGGTTTCATTATTGTGATGTTATTGTGAGTTGTTATCTGATGTTTGTTATGCACGGTGATTGTAATATGCACGGTGGTTGCTGTATTCCATGTTGGGGGAAATTTTGGGGAAATCCATTATCGTATTACTATAGTCTGAAATGTTATGATTTTGAAATGGAAGTCTTGGATCCTTTCTTGAAGCTGGCCTAATTGTTTTGTATTTGAATGATTATCATGCCTTAGATATATTGTTAGCACAATGGGACCGAGAAGAGAGTTGCAATCTGGCATGATTGTTGCTTCCACTGGGTAGGAAATCGAGGAAAATGTTATACCTCCTAGAGGGTTACCAACACCCCGCCTAATCTACCCTTGGTAGTGGAGCAAGTACCACCTGCGCCAGCTGGGCCAGGGATGGGTGATATGGCATCGTTGATTCAGGCCATGATCGGTGCTTTTCATACAGTAATTGTAGGTGTTCATGTGCCAGCACCACCAGTAGTTGGGTAGGGTTTGCCGCTAGAGTGTCTTTTTAGTTTGGGCGGAGTTGAGTTTCGAGGTTTGTCACCTGAGGCATATGAGGGATTGTTAGCCAGTACTGAGAGGATATTAGGCCAGATGGGCTATTCTGATGCCCGTAAGCTGGGTTGTATTGTGTCCCTATTAGATGGTTATGCGTATACATGGTGGACTACCACAATATCTGGTATTGTGACAAAAGATGTAACTTGGGAGTTTTTTTGTGGTGCTTTCCGGAAGAAGTACCTGAGAGTCTAATATTAGGACGATAGGAAACGTGAGCTTATGGCTTTGGTGCAGGGCAGTATGTCTGTTATTGAGTACGAGGTGTAGTTCGTAAGGTTGAGCTAGTATACACCTGAGTTAGTTTTTGACGAGCGTACGCGATGTGATCGTTTCTACTACGGGCTCATGCAGGAGGTTAAGACATACATGCTTGCTGTTGATTACACAGATTGTGATGTGTTGGTTTCACGAGCTAAAGATGTTGAGCAAAATCTAGGTATGGCTTCTGGGTCTTGGGGCTTTAGCTCTGGTAAGAGAGCAACTGATTCTAGTGTTGGTGGTAGTCAGACCAAGAGACACCGTGGTCAAAGGTTTCACTCGGAGCCGAGGCATGGCAGAGGTGTTGTTGGACGTGGAGTCCAGGGGCAGGGTGCCCAGGTTAGAGTTCCATTTAACACATGTTGGGTTTGTGGATCCTGAGATCATCTGAGGCAAGACTGTCAACGTTTGGCCTAGGATGGTCAGGCACTTGCGTCTGTTGTCGCCAATGCTTGTTGAAGTTGTGGTCCGCGACTATTTGAGACGTGATTGTCCTTTATTGGCTGAAGGTGGGCAGTGTGTTGCACCTATTGTTGCTCCGCATAGAGGCCGTGGTCGTGGTCGTAGACCATTTCAGCATAGAGATAGTAGGCAGATGACTATGGCTCATACCGTTTCTATCCAGCTTGTGAGAGGTGGACCGGCTAGGGTGCATGCTCATCGAGAGGGTCGCAATGACACCACTGTGATTGCAGGTACATGCTATTTACAGTCTCTACCGCTGTATTCGTTGGTTGATTCTAGTTGTACCCATTCATACATCTTGAGTGAGCATGCACAATTGCTTGATATACCTGTTGAAATTCTTAATGTGAGTGTTAGAGTGACTAGTTATCTTGGGGAGACAGTCGTGGTTATTAGGTTTATTGTAGGTGTCTGCTGATGGTTTAGGGACATGAATTTGTTGTGTACTTGATGGAGTTACCATTCCATGGATTTGATGTGATTTTGGGTATAGATTGGTTAACCGAACACAGGGCTATGGTGGATTTTGAGACCAAACGGATATCCATGAGGTTCTCGAATGATTTTGAGGAGGTGGTTGTTGGTGAGAATGCTAACTTCTTGTCTAATGCTCTTTCAGCTTTGGAAGCAAGTCGAATGTTGGATTCTGGATGTCAGACTTTCTTGGCCTACGTTATGAATCCTGGTTCGAAGGAATTAAGGGTGCAAGATATTCGCACTGTATGTGAGTTTTTGGGTGTTTTTCAGAAGAGTTATTGGGGTTGCCACCAGACCGTGAGGTTGAGTTTGGCATCGAAGTCTTTGCAGATATGGCACCAGTGTCTATTGCTTTGTATCGTGCAGCCTCGAAGGAGTTAAAGGAGTTGAAGACACAACTGCAAGAGTTGCTTGATCAAGGTTTTATTAGACCTAGTATTTCACCGTGGGGGTACACCGGTGTTGTTTGTAAAGAAGAAGGATGGTACGTTGTGGATATGTATAGACTATCGACAACTGAACAAGTTGATGATAAAGAACAAGTATATTTTAACACGGATAGATGATCTGTTTGATCAGTTTAGGGGTGCCTCGGTGTTTTCTAAGATAGATTTGAGGTTTGGGTACTATCAGTTGAAGGTGAAGGATGTTGATGTGCCCAAGATAGCTTTTCATACGAGGTACGGGCATTATGAGTTTTTGGTGATGCTGTTTGGTTTGTCCAATGCACCGGCTGCTTTTATGGACATGATGAATCGTGTGTTCCATGATTTTTTGAACCAGTTTGTGGTTGTGTTTATTGACGATATCCTTGTGTACTCTCGTACCGAGGAAGATCATGATTGACATTTGTAGATTGTGCTTCAGACGTTGTTGGCTAATCAGTTGTATGCAAATTTAAGCAAATATGAGTTTTGGCTTAGGGAAGTTGATTTCCTTGGGCATGTTGTGTTGGCCGAGGGAATTCGTGCTGATCCGTACAAGGTTGAGGCTGTGGTGAGTTGGAAGGCGCCTAAATTTGTTCAGGATTTCGGAGTTTCCTTGGTTTGGCATATTATTATCATAGGTTTACTGAGGGGTTCTCTAGCTTAGTTTCTTCTTTAACCAAGTTGTTGCAGAAGAATGATCATTTTGAGTGGACGGATGATAGGCAGCTGGCTTTTAAAAGTTTGAAGGAAGCTTTGACACGAGCTATAGTCTTGGTTCAACCTGAATCAGGAAAAGAGTTCGTTGTTTACAGTGATGCGTCATATGTTGGGCTTGGTTATGTATTGATGCAAGAATGTAAGATAGTTGCATATGCATCTAGGTAGTTGAAGGTGCATGAACGTAATTACCCTACTCATGATATTGAGCTTGTCGCGGTTGTGTTTGCCTTGAAAATCTGGAGGCATTATCTTTATGGTGAAAATGTGTAATTTATACGGATCATAAAAGTCTGAAGGATTTGATGTCCTAGAAGGAACCGAATCTTAGGCAATGAAGGTGGTTAGAGTTGCTTAAAGATTATGATTTGTCTATTGAGTATCATCCAGGCAAATCTAACGTAGTGGCAGATTCTTTTAGTAGGAAGGTTGCTGTGGAGTTGAGAGTTGTGTTCGCTCGGTTGAGTGTAACGTGTAACGGTGGGTTGATAGCTAAGTTGCAAGTAAAATCGTCCTTGTCACAGTTGATTAAGGAAAAACAACCGCATGATGAGAGTTTGATGCCGCATGTGAAGGATATCATGGATGGGAATCCTATATATTTTCATTTTAATGATGATGGAGTGTTGTGTTTTAAAGGTCGAATTGTGTGTGTCGAAGATGATGAGTTGAGGCATACCATTCTGACCGAAGCGCATGCTAGTCCTTTTGCTATGCATCCCAGTAGTACTAAGATGTATCATGGGTTGAAGGAAGAGTACTATTGGATTGGACTGAAGAAAGATGTGGCTGATTTTGTTTCTTGATGCATGGTTTGTCAGCGGGTAAAGGATGAGCATCAGTTTTCATCCTGGTTATTGCAACCGTTGAGAATACCGGAATGGAATTGGGAAAGAATCACTATGTATTTTGTGTTTGGGTTACCTTTGACGCCAACCAAAAAGGATTCCATTTGGGTGATTGTTGATTGGTTTACGAAGTGTGCGTTGTGCCAGTGTATACGACGTTTACCTTGGATAGGTTGGTTGATCTGTACATCTCTGAGATTGTGCGTTTGCACGGGTTGCCTAAGTCTATAGTGTCGGATAGAGATCCGCATTTCACGATAAGGTTTTGGGTGTGCTTGCATCGTGCTCTGGGAACGTGGGGAAAATAGTTGCCTTTGGTAGAGTTTGTTTATAATAATAGTTATTAGGCTAGTATTCAGATGGCACCGTATGAGGCATTGTATGGTAGGTTGTGTCGTACGCTTGTATGTTGGGCTGAAGTTGGGGAGAAGCATCTTTCTTTGCCTGATGTATTGAAAGGCACGGATGAGAACGTGAAGTTGTTATAAGAGCGCTTGAAAAGGCTTCAGATCATCAGAAATCCTATGCGGATTTGAAGCGTAGGCATATCGAGTATGATGTTGGTGATCGAGTGTTTTTTAAGGTGTCACCTTGGAAGAAGGTGATGCATTTTGGGCAACAAGGGAAGCTTAGCCCAAGGTTTATTGGACCTTACGAGGTTGTTGAGCGTGTGAGTCATGTTACTTACCGTTTGAGGTTACCTCATGAGTTGGAGAAGATTCATGATGTGTTTCATGTTTCAATGTTGCGGAGGTATCGGTCGAATCCCTCGCATGTTATGCCAGTGGCGGATCCGGTAGAGGTTCTTGATACCAGCAGTAAGGTTCTGCGAGGCAAGACGGTCGAGCTTCTTAAGGTGTTGTGGAGGCATCGCGGTGTTGAGGAGGCCCCGTGGGAATACAAGTCGGATATGTTGGAACAGTTTCCGCACCTGTTTCCTCCAGGTAAAATTTTGAGGATGAAATTTCTTAAGTGGGGGAGAATTGTAATGCCCCGATTTTGAGCCTAGCAGTTTTGTGGCTTGTTAGACGGTCCGGTGGACCGAGTTAGGGATTGAGAGTAATTTTTTTTGGTAAGATAAAAATATGGAAAAATGGTTAAAAATTATATTTTAATATATAATTAATATTGGTGAAAAAATTTTGGAAAATGGGTTTTGGAAGTGTGACATTTTGGTTAGTGACCAAAATGCAATTTTTGAAAACTGACTTTTAAAGGTGACTAAAATGAAAAAGGATCAAATTCTTAAAATCTTTAAGGAGCTATTTTACCAAGTTTTTGCTGTTGATTTCTCCTATCAATTAAGTCTTCTTAACATGTGTTTTAAAAGTTAATTAAAAGGGAATTTGGTTATTAAAAAGTTAGTTATCACTTTAAAGAAATTTGACGTAACTTTTCTCTCCACTTCTCTTCTGCCAAACACTCAATTATTCATTAAAAATAAGAGGTGAGAGATCATTTTACTCATATTATTGATTTGTAATTGATTCTTTAACTTTTATTTAAAAAACCTCATTGAAATTTTGTGTTTTCTTAGCTTTAAACAACCCAACTAGGGAGAAATCACACAATAGGGGTAAGGTCTGTGATCTCCTCTATTGAACGGTTCTTTATTGATATTCCCAAGTGTTTGATCCTTGATTTATGGTTTATAATCTGATTTTGTGTTTTTATATTGAATTAATGGATTTAATTGGGTGAATTTGATGAAATAGTGAAAGATCCGTATTGGATCTGTTTTCCAATGTTGAAGATTGGTTTTAATCATATTTTGGATGTATTATTATGTTGATAAGTTGTTTCTAACAATGGAATCCCGAAACTCTTGAATCCCTAGTTGTTTAGGTTGTTAGATTTGTGTTTTTGTGAAGTTGTGGTGGATGATTAATTGTTGGAAGTATTTGGATGAATTAATCCTATTTTTGAGTGTTAATTTATGATTATGTAAGTGTTAGATTCTTAGATTGTGTCTGGGTTGTGTGTGGAAAGGTTTAGGTGATGATTTCGGTTGTTGTGGTTGGGTAATTTTGAGAGGATTGTGGAAGTCCGTGAGGAATTATTGTTGCAGTGCTTTGAATGCATTGAGATGCATTAATCCTCTGTTGTAAGGTGATTAAAACAGGGGAGGTTGATCCGAAAGTGATCGGTGAAGCTTTGGAGGCTCTGGACGTTTGATTTCACGTCGGCGAATCGAGATTTCGCGTATCGGTGAGTGAGAACAAGGATTCCAGCTTTGGAATGTTTTAAAGATGGTTTATAGGAGTTTAAACTTAGCTTGATACACTGGTTTAAACTTGAAAGTAAGTATAAAGTGGTTTTCTCTCTCGGTCGTCTTTGGTTTAATGCTCTTGTTTTGATTTACATAATACCTACTATCAATGCATGTTGAAAGTATGTGAAATATTGTTTTTAAGCATGAAATGCAGAATGATGCACATGGTAAGTGATCCTTGTAAGTATATGGTTTATACTTGTGTTTTAAAGCATGGTTGTTGCTTTGGAAAATTGGTTTGGTTAATGCTTGTTAAAAACAGTCAGGTAAATGGTTAATTATATTAGCAAGTGTTGTGGTTTTAAAATTGTTATCGGATATAGTTGGCCGGCTATAAAATTTATAGTGCACTATAATAAGTTGCCTTGGATGTTGAGGGGTTTAGATCTGTGTACCGAAAACTTCATCCAAGTACCCTAACGGTAGAGGGGTTATATAGTACCGTAAACTCTCGTTAGTGGATTAAGCATCTAACCGAGGTAAGGGGTCGGTGTCCCCATGGGTTGAAAGTGAACTCGGTTGTTTAGGTACAGTGAATGTGATTGTATCACTATTCCGATTGAGATGGCTTGAAGTGTTGGGAGAACACTTATTGAATCCGTGTATCTGACGAACTATTTTGGTAAAGGAACTTGGTTAATTATCACTTGTGAGCCAATATAATTGTTGTTGTACCATTGGAAGGTTTATGTTGTATAATGTGATTTATACATGTTTACTCTTTAAGCTTTGCTTATGGTTGTTATGCATAGGAAGGCTTAAATTGAGGTTGAGCAATGGGATTTGCTATTGATTAATGATACATGTTGCATATGGTTTAACATGCTGGTTTTAAAAAGAAGTTAAGTGCATGGTTTTCAAGGCATGATAATGTTTTAAATGATGATTGAAATGAGATTTCAATCTAATGTTGAGAAATGGTTTTAATGCATTGATGGTGTGTTGTTTTGAGCACTCCCCACTAAGCCTAGTGTGCTTACGCTCTCTTTGTCCATCAATGCAGAGAATTAAGAGCTTGGAAAGCAGCGGGAAGCAAGGGATCACAACAAGACTTGATGACCAAAGTATGTTCTTGGTATAGACTATAAATAATTAGGGCAATGGTGGTTCTGTTGTTATTTTGGGAGGTGTTTTGTTAAACTCCCTGTTTGAGCAAGTTTGTTTTGTTTCTCGTGGTTTGTAAATGGCCATTAATGATTGTTTGTGGTCATGGTTTGAAGTTTCATGCTTTTCTTGATTGGTTTTCTATGAAGCATGCCTCTAGATTTCCTTTTGAAATATAATACCATGAATTGATGTTGAAGTTAGGTTGTCTTGGTGTGGTTTGATTCTTGAATATGTTGGATATGGGTAAGGGGCATGTTAGGTTGTTTTGGAGTGATCAAAAGCTTGTTTAACCAGGAAAAATGGACATTTCAGGTCCAAGCATACCGATACGCGTTTCCTTATTTCGGTACAGGTATGCCATTTCAGGCTTAGCATACCTGTACGCGGGCAACTGTTTCGGTACGGGCCAAGGCAATTTTCAGCTAGCGTTTCGGTACGCGGGTACCTGTTTCGGCACGTCATAGTGTTAAATTGAGGGGTGTTTCGATACGCGGGGGTGTATCAAAATAGATTTAGCTACTGGAAAATTAGGGATTTGAATGAGCAAGGGCGTACCAAAACAGAAGTAACCATATCGATACGGCTATCGATAAATCAATTATTTGGGATGTTTTGAAGTTATGATTTCTTATGTTTTGGTCCCTGAATGTTGTGGATGCAATTAAATGAGTTTGGATGGTCTTTTGACTTGATTTCTAACATGTGAACATAAAACCTGCTTAATTAAAGGTTGGCAATATAAAAATGAGTTAAGACCCTATAGTTTTATGAATTTACAATTTGGTCCCTAAATTGCATTTGAGATCAATTAGATGTCATTTCGATGCCCGAATGATTTGGGTTTTCACCAGAAATCAGTGTGTACATGTAGGATAATAATTTTGCATCTAGATAAGATAAAAGAAAAAAATTGTCAGGTTTCGGTTTTAATTCTTTACGGTTTACTTCGATAAACCTAAGGTAGCTCGCTCAGTTCGGTCTTGCGGCTAGGTCGGGTCTAGGGGGTTACACGGAAAAAGGTATTCGTGTGGATCTATAGAAGATTGAGGCAGTTGTGAATTGTAAGCAACCTATGTTGGTGACGGAGGTTCATAGTTTCTTGGGGTTGGCAGGTTATTATCGTTGTTTTGTGGATGGTTTCTCGAAGTTTACTACTCCTTTAACTAAGTTGTTACAAAAGGATGTACGTTTTGAGTGGACGGAGGGTAGACAACAAGTTTTTGAGAAGTTGAAGGAAGCTTTGACGAAAGCTCTGATCTTGATTCAACCTGAGTCAGGGATAGAGTTTGTATTGTATATTAATGCATCTTACGTTGGTTTGGGGTGTGTGTTGATGCAAGAGGGGAATTTGTGGCTTATGCATCTAAGCAGTTGAAGGTGCACGAGCCCAATTATCTTACGCATGATATAGAGCTTGCTGCGGTGGTGTTTGCGTTGAAGATTTAGAGGAATTATTTGTATAGTGAGAAGTGTACTGTGTATACGGATCACAAGAGTTTGAAGTATCTGATGTCGCAGAAAGAGTTGAATCTTAGGCAATGTGGGTGGTTGGAGTTGCTCAAGGATTATGATTTGACGATTGAGTATCATCCTAGTAAGGCTAATGTGGTAATCGATGCCCTGAGTAGGACGATTGTAGTAGAGTTGAGGGCAATGTTTGCGCAGTTACGTGTGTCGCGAGACAGTGTTTATTGGCTGAGTTGCAAGTGAAACCATCATTGTTACAATTGATCAAGGAGAAGCAATCGTATGATGATTCGTTGGTGCCACATGTTAAGATATTATGGACAGTAATCTGATAGATTTTTTGTTTTAAAGATAAGGGTGTTTTATGCTTCAAGAGTCGAATGGTTGTGCCGGAAGATGGTGTGTTGAGGCATACTATTTTGATTGAGGCTCATTCTAGTCCTTTTGCTGTGCATCCGGGAAGTACAAAGATGCATCAAGATTTGAAGAAAGAATATTTTTGGATTGGTTTGATGAAGGATATAGCTGATTCTGTTGCTCGATTTATGGTATGTTAGCGTGTTAAGGTTGAGCATCATTTTTCTCTAGATTGTTACAACCATTGAGGATTTTGGAGTTGAAGTGGGAGAGAACTACCATGGATTTTGTAATCGGATTGCCTTTGACATCGTTGAAGAATAATTCCATTTGGTTAATTGTGGATCAGTTTACGAAGTGTGCATATTTCATGGCTATGCATGCGACGTATATGTTGGATAAGTTGGCAGATGTGTATATAGCGGAGATTATGAGGTTGCATGGGGTGCCTAAGCATATAGTATCGGATAGGGGTTCGCGCTTTACAACGAGGCTTTGGGAGTGTTTATATAGGGCCTTGGGTACACGATTAAATTTCAGTACTTCGTATTATCCTCAAACACATGGTCAGTTTGAATGCGTTATCCAAGTGTTAGAGGATATGTTGCGGTGTTGCATCATTAATTTTCAAAGAACGTGGGAGAAGCAACTACTGTTGGTAGAGTTTGCTTATAACAATAGTTCTCAGGCGAGTATTCAAATGGCTCTGTATGAAGCTTTATATGGTAGGAGGTGTTGTACGCCACTTTGTTGGGCTGAGGTAGGTGAGAAGTATGTTTCTTTGCCTGATGTGTTGGAAAGCACCAATGAGTAAGTGAAACTTATCAGTGATCGGTTGAAAACGGCTTTGGATATGCAGAAATCTTATGCGGATTTGAGGCGTAGGGAAGTTGAGTTTGTGGTTGGTGATTAAGTGTTTCTAAAAGTTTTGCCTTAGAAGAATGTGATATGGTTTGGACATAAGGGCAAGTTGAGTCCAAGGTTTATTAAGCCTTATGAGGTATTAGAGTGTATTGTTCCAGTTGCTTATAAATTAAGGTTACCGCTGAGTTAGAAAAGATACAAGCTGTTTTCCATGTACCGATGCTTTAGAGGTACAGATCGGACCCATCGCATGTGATGCCTGCTGAAGAGATTGATTTCAATTCAGATTTGACATATGATGAGGAACCGGTGAAAATCTTGGAATCTAGCAGCAAGGTTCTTCGGGGGTAGACCATTAAATTGTTAAAGGTGTTGTGGCGACATCGGGTATAGAGGAAGCCACGCAGGAAAGTAAGGAGGACATGAAAAAGCAGTTCCCTTACCTCTTTCCGTCGGGTAAATTTCGAGGATGAAATTTCTTAAGTAGGGGAGAGTTGTAATGCCCCGAATTTAGGCCTAGAAGTTATCTAAATAGAATTGACGGTTTGGGTGAATCAGATTAGGCGATTCGAACTAGTTCGTGAATTAATTCACAATAAATGTTTTAGTGTGATAAAAATATGGAAAAATGTTGGAAAATTTTTAATTAATATATTGAGGGTTTTGGTAAACTCGATTGAATGAAATAAGTTCGAATTAAATGACATTTTGGTTTGGTGACTAAAATGTAAAGTTTTCAAAATTGTTTTGGTGACTAAATAGTAAAAGGGGTCAAAACTTAGAATCTTTAAAGAGCTAATCAACCAATGTTTTTAATCAGACTTTTCTCTTAATTTAGGCTATTTTTAAATGGTTTTAAATTTATTATTAAATAAAAATAAAATAAATTTAATTAAAACGAGTTTTAATAGCTAATTCATTTTCTTACGTAACCACTTTTACTCTGAACTTTCCCAGTAGCCAAACTACTTACATTACTCTAAAATGATCAGGAATCAACTCTTGCTGATTTCATTTTGATTCCTCAATTGATTCATTTGATTTCTACGTCAAACCTTACTTGTTTTCTCGGAGATTTCACTCAAATCATGCTAATTAAGGGTGAAGCCAATCATTAGAGGTGATTTTCATTTCTCTTCTCTAATCAAAGGTTCTTTACTAAAATTCCCAAGTTCTTGATCCTTTACGATTGATTTTTGATGTGCTGATGAATAAATCAATATTAAAAGGGTTAAAGTGAGTTTTAATAAGGAATCTGTAGATCTTTGTTATAAATATGATTTGGGGTGGTCTTGATTGGGGTATATCACATTTAAGGTATGCTTTAATGTTTTAAGAAGAGATTTAGAAAAGAAATCCTGAAACTAATTGAATTGTTAATTTTCTAGGTTGTGAATAGTTAGATTTTGAGGTGATTAGGGTGTCAGAAGTTTGTTGGAGGTATAAGATGGAATTGGAAGTGTTTTAAATGTTAATTGATGTTGATTGGTTGTTTAAATCGTTGGCTTACGGCTGGGCTTTGTTTAGGTTGTGTTTGGTGATGTTTTTGGTTGGTTTAAGGAGGCGTTTTATGGTTTTTTGGTGAGGCGATGTTGGGAATTGGTGTTTCTGGGATTATGGATGCATAATGATGCATTAATCCTATATTATTGTGTGGATAAAACGGGGGATATTGATCCTACAACAAGAGGTGTTTCGATAGCTTCAGGCGCTTGATTTCGTATCGGCAAGTAGAGCTTTGTGTTGTCAGTGAGTGGAAACGAGGTTTAATGCTTAAATAAGGTTTGAAAGAGATTTTGGGAGTTTAGATTGAGCTTGAAACACTTGTCTAAGATCAGAAGTAAGTATTGGACGTTCTCGCTCTCGTTTTTGGTTTTGCAAAATACAGTCTCATGCACATGTTCATGATTTTGATTACCTACTGCTATATGCATGTTTTAGCAATGAAATATGTTACAAATGATCTTATGAAGATGGTACATAAGTTTGAAAAATGGTTTGTGAAAGGATTTTGAGAATGCTAAAATACATGGACTATTGTATTGGAAAGTGGTTGGATTGATGCATATGAAAAACAGTGAGGTAACATGTTTTAATGGAGTACATTGGCTAAGTGACAATGAAATAAATGTTATCGGATATATTTGGCATGCCAAAGGGATTAAAGTACACTATAATAAATCGCCTCATGTGTGTCGAGGGGTCAAGAGTGTGCATATCTCCGCCATAAGAACCGCAGTGGTCGAGGGTGAAGAGTGTGCCAAATTCTCTAGCTGGTGGATTTATACATCATAACCATTTGCTCTGGTTCGAGGAAGTATGTGAAGTGGTCGAAGGAACCACTTGGGAAATCCGTGTATCTGATGTGTTTTACAAAAAGAAAGATTTGGTTTTGGGTCACTTTAATGCCAATATATGAATTAATGTATCATGAAAAGTGGATTGTGTTTTGCATAATGTGATTTATACATGTTGTGCTCTTTAAGCTTTGCTATTGGATGAATTAGCATGTGAAGGCTTAAATTGAGGATTGCATAATGTTTATGCTAGACATCCATGATACATGTGTGGCATTAGATTTAATGTGCATGTTTTGGAAAGACAAAAGAAGCATGAGATGTTTTGGCATGAAATTCAATACATGGTTAAAAGAAAATATTGTTTTCTAAACGCATTGCTGAGTGTTTTTGTGTATCCCTCACTAAGCATTACGTGCTTATGCTCTCCTTTCTCATCAATGCAGAAAAGTAAGCGTTTGGACAGCGAACAAGCAAGAAAGAATATAAGGGTTGAGCTAATACAAGTACAATTTCATAAATACTTAGTAGTAATAAATGGCAATGTGACCAAGTTGTAATTGGGAGGGTTGTTTTAATTACTCCATGTTTAAAACATGTTCTATTTTTGGACTTGTAAATTGGTTTATGGTTTGTATTGGGCGATTTGGGAAGATTAAAGCATGTGGGGTAGATATCATGCCTATAGGACTACCTTGATGATTGCTTTTGTTACTATGATGCCTATGCTTTAATGTCCTTATGGTGTTTTGTAGTTTATTTGTTGGTATGATGTTTACATATTGACTAAAGCTTGTTTGATTGAGCCTAAGTGTCATATGTTCGACCAAGGGGTCAGTTACAACTCAAAGGTAGGAAAAATTGCACAGGGGTATCGGTATGTCTAGCTTCGTATCGGTACTCCCCTCTGATAAATACACTAGGTGTTGGTACACGGGAAACTGTACAGGTACGTGATTTAGCTATCGGAATCCTCTATTTTGAATTTGAACCACTAGTATCGGTACGCATGGGGACTGTGCCGATACCCTTTGCAAAATGAAACCCATATCGATACTGGCATATGGTGTACAGTACCAAGTCTGTTGCTTCTGGTAGTTGCTTTGTTGAAGTTTGAATCTTTGTGGATTAGTCACTATTTTCTTGTATATGTAATTAAATGAGCTTGGATAATTGTTTTAAGTTGATATTTAACCAGCTTGCATGTAACTTGATTAATTAAGGTTTGGTAATTTTGGATTTAAGTAAGTCCCCTTGGTTTTCTAGAATTGCATTCGGTCCCAAAATGGCAATTGCGCTAAATTAGATGTCTAGTCTACGTCCATTTTGCTCGATAATTTATCCGCTGCCAACATGTTCACCTTAGGGAGTAATTATGCATTTAGACAAGATAAAAGAAAAAAAAAGACCTTGCTTTAAGTAAATCATTCGGGTTTGTCTTGGCAAACCCAATATAGCACGCTCGGTTTAGTCTGGCATCTAGGTCGGGTTAAGGGAGTTACACCAAAGGTTAATCCCGAATGTGAGATAAAGTGTCAATGCAAATTGAGAATCAAGAAGAATAGCAAAGAAAAACCAGATCGGTCTTCCAGGAAGTAGACGCTGTCTGATTAGTCCCAGTGTGTTGTGGTTCATGCATCATATGTAGATATTTCAAAACTAGGGTAATATTAACCCTCATTCAATCTATTTTGACCGGAATTTAGCAAATAATATAGAGCTCCTAATGAGAAGAGTTCACTCAAGAAAATAACACAAAGCTCATAATGCTAAGAGTTCACTAGCAAAGAATACAGAGTTCCTAATGAGAACTAGCCCAACAAAAGAACGAAGAACTCATAATGAGAAGAGTTCACCCTTTGATAAATAAGAAGTTCCTAATTAGAAGAGCTTGTTTATTCAACGCCTTTATAGAGAGACAGATCGATGTTTTCAAGGAGAATGAGGAGTTCCTAATGAGAAGAGCTTGCTTGTTCAACACCTTTGCAGATAGGTGGATCATCATTGTTAAGAGGAATGAATGGTATCCTAATGGGAAGAACTAGTTTAGACTTCACGGTTAACCTTTACAGAATGATTGAGAAGTTTATAATGAGAAGAAATTGTTCAAGCTTTCTAAAGAGGGAGAAGGAGTGAAAGTTCATAATGAGAAGAACTTGCAGTTCAGAGAGATACCTAGATGGTTTGGGGTCAAATTCGTGTCTTTTCAGTCTTTGCCCAATTCTTGTTCCACAACAATGAGCAAAGAGGGCCAACTGTAATACTCGAATTTTACCTGAGGTATATAATATATTTTCTCCTAAAAATAATGTAACCCTCTCTACCCGGCTTAGAAGCCTGACCGAATCGAGAGTGCTACATTAGGTTTGCCGAAGCAAACCGGAGAACGGTTACAAAAATTCGGTCCATTTTTTTATCTTGTCTAAATGCAAATTAATGTTCTTACATGTTCATACCCACAGCGGTAAATACTAAAATGAAACGAGACACAAAAGAATAATCAATTGCATCGTAAATGAAATTGGGGACTAAAATGTAAATATTTAAAATTACAAAACCAAAAGTGAATTTAAGGTTACCAATCCTCAATCAGTCCATTTACATGCCAACATGATAGATTCCAAATCAATTCAATCATTTCATCTCATACAATTGCGTTCCCAAGACTCAAAGACCAAAATGAAAGAACCATAAACTTTCAAGATTCCAAATTAACCAACTTAACAGTACCCGTACCGGTACGCGTACTCGTGTTTCGATACACCTATACGTTCTCCAAAACTCAGATTCCAATAGCTAAAATCTGTACCGAAATTCTTGTTCGTGTATCGGTACGCCTGGCAAAAATGCCTATGACCGTATCGAAACACTTGCTCGAGTACCGAAACATCAAGGCTAAAAAGGCAGGACCGTATCGAAACACCCTCCCACATATCGAGACGCTATGCTTAAAATGTCCTAGCTGTACTGGTACGAGGACACCTGTTTCGATATGCCTGGACCTATAATAACATTTTTTGGTGGTTTTTCACATAAACCTAGATGCATTTAGGTCCTAACAACCATCCAACACCACACTTAACTACACATACACCAGGGTTTAACTACAACACAAGATTATGCCACCCAAAAGATTGATCTAGAGGCATGCTCCCTATAACTCACCACCAAACATACCAAAATGCCCAACTAAGCAATTAACAACAAGAACACCATACCAACAATGCATCAAGACCATACTCAATCGGTTTAGTTCATCAAACATGTCATCCGAGCAAAACCATCTAGATGCATACCTAGGTAACCATATAACATCACCATAGGTAACGGTGCATGATAAACGAAACGTCAACAATCACACTCCAAAATCACAGCATTATACATGCTCGAAAGCAAGGAAAACTGAATTACAAGTCCCAAAAATCCATGGCTAACACATTGCCTTATTAACCGAAAACTAAAACTGAGTTCATACTCAAATAGTCTAGTCTTTCGACCACTTAATCCTTGCCTTTGCTACCTCCAAACTTTAATGCTCTGTATCATTAGAGAAAAGAGAGCGTAAGCACACATGCTTAGTGAGGATGCTCTTAAACGATGATGCATTTAAAAACCCTTGATAACCAACACTTATTTTCAAACCATGCTTACGACCAAAGCAAGTTCCAATAGTTTCAAATCAAAACATGCATATCAACCATATGCTAATCAATACATATATTCCATATGCTTAATCCCAAAGCATCAAATACAAAAACATGCTTAAACCCCAAAGCATTACATACATAGCCATGCTTAAATCCCAAAGCATTATATACAAAACCATGCTTAAGTCCTAAAGCATTTTAAATATATTCAACATTAAAATTCTCATATATTGGCAATTATAGTGACCCCGAATAGTCGACCACTATCCTTGATTAGCCGACCGCTAATCTTTAGTTAACCGACTTTAACTTTACACATCGGATACACGGATCTCCCTTAATGATCGACCATCATCAAGACTACCCCATGCCGACCGCATAACTTTACATCAACAAAGGGGAATCGACCGCTCAACCCTAGTGATAACAACATAGTCCGGGTAGCTGACTGCTATACCTCAAAGACTCTTAACCCACGATCATTTTTTAACCATATTGTAGTGGACTTTATCCTATGGCATGCCAACTATATCCAAATGTTTTCTCACCTTGTCACATAGCCAACATATCATTTACAAAACCATTTACTCATTGTTTTACAATGCATTACACAAATTCCCCACATATGCAAAACACGTTGCCATAGCAATATCACATTCCTGACCGAAATAAAAACCAATGACCACTAGCATGAAATATACCTTTAATCCACTGAATATGTACTTTAAAATCATGCATTAATAGTAGGTAAAGCAAACCATGTTTACGACTAAAACATGAATCACACATGCTCATGTCCGAACTGATATTGAATAGCAAAAGAGGGAAACTTACTTCTAAGCATAGGTAAGTGTTTCAAACTTATCCTAAACTCCCAAAACCACTTTCAAACCTTTGAAAGACTTTTAAGATCATTTCCACTCACCAATTTCACTTCGCCTTGCTTGCTACCGCGAAACAAGCTCCCGGCAAGTCTAGAACCACCTCAAGATGCTACGCCTTGATTATCCCTTGTTCCGGCCACACAAAACCAGAGGAAACATGCATTAAAATGCATCCAATACTCTTTTTTAACCCATAATCCCGTAGCTCTCAAGATGCCTACTCAAAACTCATATGAAACTTACCGAAATCAACCTCAAACACTACTAAATCTCAACCCATCCATATAATAACGATTCGAAACATCAAACTTCATCAATCAATATCTAAAAACTCATTGCCAACATCCTTTTACTTCCAACAAAGATTAAACACCTTAAACACCCCAAAAACCCTTAACAAACAACCTAACAATTAGAGATTCAACCAATTTCGGGATTCTATTATTAAAAACAACTTATCCACATTATAATACATCAAAAATAAGATTGAAATCAATCTACAACACTAGAAAAATAGATCCAAATTGAAAATTACAAAATTCTTGAATAAAACCTCAATAAAGCTAAAATCCATAATTAATTATTCAAAACCTATTGAAAATCATATGTAAAGTGTCAAGAACTTGGGAATTTCAGTAAATAACCTTTCATTACATATCTTCAATGAATGAGTTTCCCCTTAATTAGATGGTTTTTCCTCTTGAAAAGCAAAGAAATTCAATAAGATTTGTGGAAAACAATTTAAGAAATTATTTAGTAAATCAATGAGTAAAGAAATTAAAATCATTACCTTAAATCTCTAATGGAAAATGAGTGTTTGGCTGAGAGTATTTCGAGAGAAAATGTGAGAAAAGAAAAGTTACGTCAAAATGTGTTTTTGAAAAATAACTACATTTTTGACTAAATCCTTTTTAATTATTTTAATTAAAACCATTTTAAAATAATCCTGATTAAGGGAATACTCAGATTAGACCAAATGGTAAAATAGCTCCTTAAAGATTCTAAGTTTCGAGTCTTTACAAAACAACCACCTTTTAAAATAGTTTTCAAAAATTACATTTTGGTCACTAGCCAAAATGTCACCCTTCCAAGGTTCATTTTCAAAAATTGTTTTCACCAATATTTTTAATATAATAAAATATAGTTTTAAACATTTTCCATAATTTTATCTTTCAAAAAAATATATGCTCCCAAATTTGACTCGAATCTCTAACCCGGTCCACTGGACCGTCTAACCAGCCCCAAAACCGCTAGGCCCAAAACTGGGATGTTACAACTCTCCATTTCTTAAGAAATTTCACCCTCGAAATTTACCTGGAGAAAAAAGATGCAGAAATTGCTCCAACAAATCCGTCTTGCTTTCCCAAGTGGCTTCCTCGACACCTCGACGTTGCCACAAGACATTAACCAGTTCTATCGTCTTACCCCGTAGAACCTTGCTTATGGAATCAAGGATTTCCACCAGCTCCTCATCAAAGGATAAATCTAATCTCAACTCAATTTGCTCCACCGGCATAACATGCGAAGGATCTGACTGATATCTTCGTAATATGGACACACGGAACACATCATGTATTTTCTCAAGCTCGGGAGGCAACCTCAAACGATAAGCCACATGACCAAATTGCTCCACAATCTCATATGGTCCAATAAACCTCGGACTAAGCTTACCCTTACGTTCGAACCGTATCACCTTTTTGCACGGTGACACCTTCAAGAACATACGATCGCCCACCGCATATTCAATTTCCCTACGCTTTAAATTCGCGTAAGATTTTTGCCGATCCACAGCCGCTTTCAAGCGTTCACACACAAGCTTAACTTTCTCATCCGTGTCTTTCAACACATGAGGCAAGGAAACATGCTTTTCCCCTACCTCGGCCCAACACAAGGGCGTACGACACCTTCGGCCATACAATGCCTCAAATGGTGCCATCTGTATACTTGCTTGATAGTTGTTATTATAAGCAAATTCCACCAATGGCAAATGCTTCTCCCAGGTTCCTTGAAACTCAATAATACAACACCTTAGCATATTCTCCAAAACCTGGATAACACACTCAGACTGTCCATCCGTTTGAGGATGATACACAGTACTAAAACTCAACCTCGAACCCAATGCCTGATGTAAACATTTTCAAAAACTTGATGTGAACCTCGGATCTCTATCCAAAATGATCGACTTTGGTACCCCGTGCAAATGCACAATCTTAGAGATAAACAAATCCACTAGCTTGTCCAAGGTGTACGTCATATGCACTGGCAGAAAATGTGCTCACTTCGTAAACCGATCGACAATCACCCAAATGGAATCCTTTTTATCTGGTGTCAAGGGCAACCCTGACACGAAATCCATGGTGATTCTTTCCCATTTCCACTCCAGAATTGTCAACGGTTACAACAATCCGGACGAAAACTGATGTGCAGCTTTAACCCACTAACACACCAAACACTTGGACACAAAATCCGCCACATCCTTCTTCAAACCAACCTAATAGTACATTTCCTTCAAATCACGATACATCTTGGTTCTACTAGGATGTATAGCAAAAGGACTAGAATGTGCTTCCACCAAAATAGTATGCCTGAGCTCCGGGACTTCCGGTACCACTATCTGACCCTTAAAGCACAAAACCCCATCATCATCAAAATGAAAATCCGTCAGATTACCATCTGCTATGTCCTTAACATGAGAAACCAAAGAATCATCATATGGTTGCTTAGCCTTAATCGACTGTGATAGTGTAGGCTTAACTTGAAATTCAGCCAACAACCCACCTTCCCGCGTCACACTCAACCTTGCAAACAATGCCCTAAGCTCAACCGCCACCCTACGACTCAACGCATCCGTAACAACATTGGCTTTTCCAGGATGATACTCAATTGTCAAGTCGTAATCGTTAAGCAACTCCAACCACCTTCGTTGCCTAAGGTTCAAATCCTTTTGAGATATTAAATACTTCAGACTCTTATGATCCGTAAAGACCACACACTTCTCTCCATACAGATAGTGTTGCCAAATCCTGAAGGCAAACACCCGCAAGCTTTAAATCGTGAGTTGGATAATTGCTCTCATGAACATTCAACTGCCTCGATGCATAGGCCACAACCTTACCATCCTGCATCAGTACTCAACCCAAACCCACATGCGATGCATCACTATAAACCACAAACTCTTTCCCAAATTCTAGTTGAATCAACATATGAGCGTCTGTCAAAACCACGTTCAATTTCTCAAAACCCTGATGTTGTTTCTCCGTCCAAACAAAAGGAACATTCTTTTGTAGCAACTTTGTCAAAGGAGACACAATACTAGAAAACCCTTCCATAAAATAACGATAATATCCTGCCAACCCAAGAAAACTACGCACTTCCAACATAGTGTTAGGTTGTTTCCAATTGAGAATAGGCTCAATTTTTTGCGGATCAACACGAATTCCTTCCGCGGATACCACGTCTGAGAAACAACACCTTCTTGAGCCAAAACTCGCACTTGCTCAACTTGGCATACAACTGAGTATCCTTCAAAACTTGCAACAAAGTCCACAAATGCTGATCATGCTTCTCCTCGGTACGAGAGTACACGAGTATATCATCGATAAAAACCACCACAAACCGATCAAGGTACTCATGAAACACTCTATTCATTATATCCATGAAAACCGCCAGGGCATTTGTCAAACCAAATGGCATCACCAAAAACTCGTAATGCCTGTACCTCGTATGAAATGTCATCTTATGAACATCCACATCCTTAACTTTCAACTGATAATACCTCGACCTTAAATATATCTTCGAAAACACTGATGCCCGGCGAAACTGATTGAACAAGTCATCAATCTGCGACAACGGATACTTGTTCTTCACTCTCAACTTATTCAACTGACGATAATCAATGTACATACGCATCGATCCATCCTTCTTTTTCACAAAGAGAACCGGAGCACCCCATGGAGAAACACTCAGTTGAAGAAACCCATGATCTAACAACTCCTGAAGTTGCAATTTCAAATCTTTTAACTCATTCGGTGTCATCCAATAAGGAGAAATGGACACCAGAGTTGTACCTTCAAAAGTTTCAATATGAAACTCCACCTCCCTATCCTGAGGTAAACCAGTCAACTCTTCAGGAAAAACTTCTAGATAATCACAAACAGCTCGAATGTCTTGCACCCAAACACCCTTGGCTTCTGAATTCATAACAATAGCCAAATAAGCTTGGCAACCATCAACCATCATCTTCTCTGCTCGGATAGCCGAAATAACATTGGATAAGAATTTTACATTCTCACCCACCACCACGACTTCATAATCATCGGCCAACTTTAGAGAAATCCTTTTGGACTCACATTCCACCATCGACTTGTGCTCACTTAACCAATCCGTACCCAAGATAACGTCAAAACCCTGGAATGACAACTCCATCAAATTCGTGGCAAATTCATGACCTTGCACCTCCAAAGAACAGCGCCTATACAACTTTCTAGTTGTAACCGTCTCCCCAAAAGAACTAGTTACCAACATACTAACATCCAAGATCTCAACAGGAACATTTAACAATGATGCATGCTCACTTAGGATGTATGAATGAGTAGACCCTGAATTAATCAAAGAAAACAACAACAAGGATTGCAAAGTGAAAGTACCTGCGATCACATCCGTGCCGTTACGCCCCTCATAATGAGTATAGATCTGTGTCGATCCACTATTCTTCGATTGTACAGCAACAGCATGAGCCATAGCTCTCTGGCCATCCTCACGCCTCTGAAAGTTACCCCTACCCCTACCACGACCTCAACCCCTCACCGATACAACAGCCCAAATCGGTGCATCACTCACAGCACAAGGACAATCACGCTTTATGTGACTAGGAGATCCACATATCTAGTAACTCATGGTATTTCCCCAACACTCACTCATGTGGTGTCTACCGCAACGCTCACACTCACTTACAATACGAACACCTTGGTTACCATGGCCACCACCAAGCCTGTGATCCAACTTGTGCCTCTTATCTCAGAACCTCCTATTCTACCTCCCAGAATAGCCAGAGTCAGCTCCTCTCTTATTCGAGACCATGCCCAAACCTTGTCTCGACACCCTCAAGGACTTCTCAATATCCTTAGCACGATTTACAAGCACATCAAAATCTGTATAGTCTGGCACCAACATTTATGTTTTGATATCCTTCACTAACCTATAGTGAAACTTGTTGCGCCTCTCAAGGTCATCTGAAACTAACTGCGAAGCATACTGACTCAAATAGACAAATATCACCTAATAATCCTCCACGGACATGCCGCCCTGAACCAAGGACATCAACTCCTATTTCCTCGCATACAGATACTGAGGACCAAAGTACTTCTTCTTGAAAGCTCTTCGAAAGAACTCCCAAATTACATCTGCCTCCGGGACGTTAGCAATTGTGGTCACCCACCAATGATAAGCATCACCATGTAACAGCGACACTGTACAACCCAGCTTACGCACATCATTATAGCCCATTTGATCCATAATATGGAATGTACTCTCCAGCCAACCCTCGGCTGCTTCAAGGCTCAAACCCCTAAACTCAACACCTCCCAAACTGCAGAGACGCTCCAAAGGTAACCCTAGGTTAACCGCCACAGCAGGTGTGGCGCCTGCACATGCACTCCAGCCATCGCTTCTTGAAAAGCTCTCGTTATTGCCTGAACTAACAGAGTTAGATCACCAAATACCGGCACTTGATGAGCCTAGGGCATACCACTAGCCCCAACATTAACTGGCGGAACCAACAAAGGAGGATGAGGTAAAACATTACTGGGATTCTCTTTCTCAACGTTATTCTGCCCGATTCTGGCATTACCAGCCATAGAACGTGTCTCATGCCAAGCCATGCTATCAAAAGCAACAAAACACATTAAAGGATCCAAGGCCATCTTATAAAACATTTTAAAACCTTGATAATAGGCAATGTGTTCCCAGTTTATACCCGAACATGATGTAATTCAATCACCGTACATGTACACAATCACAGTGCATAACCAACAATGATATACAACCAAACAACAACATCCCAAACTTTCGTAACCTGGCTCTGATACCAACAAATATAACCCCCTTGACCTGGCCTAGAAGCCTGACCGAACCGAGAGTGCTACATTAGGTTTGCTAAAGCAAACCAGAGAAAGGTTACAAAAAGTCAGACCATATTTTTTATCTTGTCTAAAAATAAATTAATGTTCCTACATGTTCATACTCATAGTGGTAAGTACTGAAAAGTACCAAGCCAGAAAAGAACATTCAATCGCATCATAAATGAAATTGGGGACTAAAATATAAATACTTAAAATTACAAAACCAAAATGAATTTAAGGTTACCAATCCTCAATTGGTCCATTTACATGCCAACATGATAAATTCCAGATCAATTCAATCATTTCAACTCATACAATTGTGTTCCCAAGACTCAAGGACCAAAATAAAAGAACCATAAACTTTCATGATTCCAAATTAACCAACTTAATGGTACTCGTATCAGTACGCATTCTCGTGTTTCGATACGCCTATACGTTCTCAAAAACTCATCCAATTTCAAGTTACAAGTACTTAACTAATAATATTTCATGCCAGCATGTCAATTTTAAGCTCAAACGTAAAATTTAAACTCATCCAATTAATAAATAAACATTAAGGGACCATTTTATAAAAAAAATCTAAACTATAGCATAATTCCAACATGCATAACCATCACACGTATCGGTACATGGTACCCCATACCGATATGGTGTTCCAAAGATATTGCCACACATGCCGGTACATAAGACCCCATACCGATTTGATGCAATCCCGGGTTTGGATTAGTGGTTGGAACACAGAGCTGTGGTTGATTTTGAATCTTAGTGAGTTGCCTTGAACCTTGCTAATGATTATGAGGTGGTAATCACGGGCGAGAATGTTAAATTCTTGTCTAATGCTATTTTGGCACTGGAAGCAATTCGTTTGATGGAATTTGGTTGCAAGGTATTCTTAGCCTATGTTCTGAATATGGTGTCAAAGGAAGTACACGCTCAGGATATTCGTACGGTATGTGAGTTCCTAGGTGTTTTCAAGGGAATGACCAGGTTTACCATTGGATTGAGAGGTCGAGCTTGACATTGGGTTGTATGAAAATGTAGCTCCAATGTTTTTTACTTCCTGTGCTTAGCTCGAGGGAGTTGCTTGACCAAGGGTTTATTAGGCTTAGTGTTTTACAGGGGGTTATATCGGTGTTGTTGTGGAAAAAAGAGGATGGCATGATGCAGATGTGCAAGGGGCTTTGGTAGCTGAATAAGTTGATGTTCTATTGATCCTTTTAGGGATGCTTTGGTGGTTTGTAAGATTGGTTTGACTCTGGGTGTTATCTGTTGAAGGTAAAGGATATGTTTGTGTTTAGATTTGCCTTCTGTAAGGGGTACGATAATATGCATTTTTTGTTATGCTGTTTGGGTTGACCGATGCATGGGTTACGTTCATAGTTATGATGAGTCAGGTAGTCCTTGAGTTTTTGGATCAGTTGGTTGTGGTGCTTATTGTTGGTATTTCCATGTACAAAAGCACCGAGAAGGGTTTTAATCAATAAGTATGGTTGGTTTAGTGGATTTTTTGGGGAGAAGTGAATATTGCTCTTTGTTTGGGATGTATGAGTTTTGGGTATGTTGCTAAGAATACTGGTTTTGAGAATGTTATTAGTGAGTGTGAATAAATAAACATGCACAGTGCAAAAACACTTATATGTATATGTAAATATGTTAGTACATGCATACATTTGGGCATGACATTAGAGGTTTTGCATGCATACATATAGACATCTATGAAGGCATATAAGTAATCATGCATACATATGTTCACACTAACATATGACTGATTGGAAATCAATAGAGTGATGGTGTGTGTAAGGTAACGTAAGAATATGGTTTTGGTCATATGGTTCTTGGGAGTTTGGCTTGTGCTAGTTTTTGAGCGACCAAAGTTAGAATTGGCAGTTTGTGGGTTTGCTAGATCTAGTTTTTGGCATCGAGGGTTGTTGATTTTGTGGTATTGCAATTGAAGTTGTGGCTTATGCATCTAGATAGTTAAGGGTACACGATCATTTTTGTCCTATGCATGATGTGAAGCTTGCTGCGATGGTGGTTGTTTAAATTTGTTAGAGACACCAATTCTATGGTGAGGAGTGTGTTGTGTACACGGATCATGTATGGTTAGAAAAAAATGAATGATGATTTGAGTTTTTGATAACTTGGATGGTTGGAGTTGTTTAAGAGTTATAGTTTGATGGTTGAAAATCGTCCAAGCTAAGGTTATAGCCGATGTTTAGTTTATGAGGGTTGCGGTGGAGTTTAGGATGTTGTTTACGCGATGGAGTATGATGCGTGATGGAGGCTAGATGGTCGAGTTGTAAGTGAAGTAATCTTGGTCACAGTTGATTAGAGGGAGGTAACTGTGTGATGATGCTTTAGTATCACATGTCCAGGTTATTGGGGAAGGAAATCTGATGGATTTTCATGTTAATGGTGGTAGGGTGTTGTGTTTTAAAGATCGGAAGGTGGTGTCTCTTGACGTTGAGTTGAGGTGTATGGTTTTGATGGAGGCGAGTGCCAGTTCTTGTGATATGCATTTCGGTAATACCAATATATATCAAGGTTTGGAAAGGGATTGTTGTTGGGTTGGTCTAAAGGAAGATATGGTTGATTTTGTTGTTCGATGCATGGTATGTCAGCAAGTGGAAGCTTAGCATCAATTTTCTTTCAGGTTGTTGCAACCGCTGAGGATACCGAAATGGAGGTGGGAAGGAATCACCATGGATTTTCTGTCTGCTTTGCCTTGACACCGATTGAAAAAAATTTTGGTTGGGAGGTATTGTGTGGTTAGAGGTACCGTACACCCGTGTATTGGGCTGAAATTAGGGAAAAGTACGTTCCCATGTCTGATGTGTTGAAAGGCACTAGTAAGAAGGTGAAGTTGTTATGTGAGTGATTGAGAGCAACTTCGGATTGTCATAAATTCTATGCAGATTTAAAGCGTAGTGTTTTAGAGTGTGTTGTTGATGGTCGGATGATCATGATGGTATCGCCTTGGAAGAATGAGATGCGTTTTGAGTGGAAAAAGAAAGCTTAGCTGAGGTTTTTTGGACCATATGAGTGTGTTGAACGTGTGGGTCCTGTTGCTTATTGTTGAGGTCATCTCCTGTATTGGAAGGGGTCCATGATGTGTGCCATGTGACGATGTTGCGAAGGTATCGATTAGATTCATCGCATGTTGTACCGGTAGAAGACATTGTGTTGGGATCAGATTTATCTTGTAATAAGGATCTAGTGGAGATCCTTGATGATAGCGGTAGGGTTCAGCGTGGTAAGATGGTTGGGCTTGTTAAGGTCTTGTGGAGATACTGTAGTGTTAAGAAGCCACATGAGAATGTAAGTCAGAGATGTTGGAGCAGTTATGTTTTTGTTTCCTCCGGGTAAATTTCGGGGACAAAATTTCTTAAGTGGGGGAGAGTTGTAAAACCCCGGTTTTGGCCCTAGCAATTTTGAGGCTTATTAGACGGTCTGGTAGATCGGGTTAAAGATTTTAGTTAGATTCGGGATCGTATATTTTTTGGTAAGATAAAAATATGGAAAATGGTTAAAAATCATCTTTTAATATATGATTAATATTGGTGAATCAATTTTGGAAAATAAAATTTGGAAGTGTGACATTTTGGCTAGTGACCAAAATGCGATTTTTGGAAATTATTTTTAAAGGTGACTAAAATGAAAATGATCAAATTCTTAGAATCCTTGAGGAGATATTTTACCAATTTTTTCTGGTGATTTCTCCCTTCAATTAAATCATTTTAACACGCGTTTTAAAGGATAATAAAAAGAGATTTTAGATATTAAAGTTAATTATTTGGTTTTAATGAAAATTGACGTAACTTTTCTCTCCACTTCTTTTTTGCCAAACACTCAAGTTTTCATCAAAAACCAAAGGTGAGAGATCAATTTTACTTAGATTCTTGATCTATAATTGATTATTTAACTTTGATTTACAAAACCTCATTGAAATCTTGTGTTTCTTAGCTTTAAACAAGCCAATTGATGGATAAATCACACAATAGGGGTAAGGTCTGTGATATCCTCTATTGAATGGTTCTTTATTTATATTCCCAAGTGTTTGATCCTTAATTTACAGTTTATAATCCAATTTTGTGTTTTTATATTGAATTAATTGATTTAATTGGGTGAAATTGATGAACAAGAGAAAGTTTTGAATTGGCTCTGTTTTCCAGTATTGAGGATTGATTTTAAACATATTTTGGATGTATTATATGTTGTTAAGTTGATTTTAACAATGGAATCCCAAAACTCTTTAATCTCTAATTGTTTAGGTTGTTAGAATTGTTTTTTTGTGGAGTTGTGGTGGCTGTGTAATTTTTGGAAGTGTTTTGGTGTTTTGATTTTGTTTTTAGGTGTTCATTGATGATATTGAGGGAATTTAATTTCTAGATTATGGTTGGGTTCTGTTTGGAAAGGATTAAATTATGTTTTCGGTTGTTGCGGTTGGGTAATTATGAGGAGATTGTGGAAATCTGTGTGGATTTGTTGCTGCAGTGTTTTGAATGCATTGAGATGCATTAATCCTCTATTGTGATGTGGTTAAAACAAGGGAAATGGATTCGGAAGTGATTGGTGAAGCATTGGAGGCTTCAAACGCTTGTTTTTACGTCGGCGAATCGAGGTTTTACGTATCAGTGATTGAGAAGGTGAGTTCTAGCTTTGGAATGTTTTAAAGGTGGTTTATGGGAGTTTAAACTTAGCTTGAAACGCCGGTTTAAACTCGAAAGTAAGTAAATGTGGTTTTTTTCTCTCTCGGTCTTGCAAGATTGAAATAGTTTTATGCACTTGTTTGGAATTACATGTTACCTACTGTTTAAGCATGTTTTGAAGTATTTGAGTACTGTTTTTTAGTATGAGATGCTGAAGGATGCACATGGTAAGTGATCCTTGTAAGTATATGATTTATACTTGTGGTTTACAGCATGTTTGTTGCTTTGGAAAATGGTTTGGTTTTATGCTTGTTAAAATGAGTGAGGTAAATGGTAAATGGTTAATTATATTGGCAAGTGATGTGGTTTTAAAATTGTTATCAGATATAGTTGGCTGGCTATAGGATTGATAGTGCACTATAATAAGTCGCCTTGGATGTTGAGGGGTTTAGATCCGTGTACCGAAAACTCCATCCAAGTACCCCAACGATAGAGGGGTTTTATAGTACCACATACTCCCATTAGTGGGTTAAGCATCTAACCGATGTAAGGGGTTGGTGCCCCCGTGGGTTGAAAGTGTACCCAGCTGTTTACGTACCACGATTGTGATTGTATCACTATTTTCGGTTGAGATGGCTTGAAGTGTTGGGTAAACACTTGTTGAATCTGTGTATCCGATGAACTATTTTGGTAAAGGAACTTTGTTAATGATCACTAGTGAGCCAATATAATTGTTAATGTATCATTAAAAGGTTTATGTTGTATAATGTGATTTATACATGTTTACTCTTTAAGCTTTGCATATGGTTGTTATACATGGTAAGGCTTAAATCGAGGTTGAGCAAAGGGATTTGCTCCTGATTAATGATACATGTTGCATATGGTTTAATATGCTGGATTTTAAAGATGAAAAGTGCATGGTTTTCAAGGCATGATGTTTCGATGATAATGTTTAAGTGATGTTTTAAAGGATGATTGAAATGAGATTTTACTGTAATGTTGAGAAATGGTTTTAATGCATTGATGGTGTGTTGTTTTTGAGCACTCTTCACTAAGCCTAGTGTGCTTACGCTCTCTTTGTACATCAATGCAGAGAATTAAAAGCTTGGAAGGCAGCAAGAAGCAAGGGATCTTGAAAGACTTGGTAACCAAAATGTGTTTTTGGATTAGACTATAAGTAATAAGGAAATGGGGGTTTCCGTTTTTATTTGGGAGATGCTTTGTTGAATTCCCTATTTGAGCAAGTTTGTTTGGTTGCTCTTGAGTTGTAAATGACCTTTATGGTTTATTTTTGGTGATGGTATGAAATTTGGTGTTTTGCTTGAATGGTTTTCTCGGTTACATGCCTATAGATTTACATTTGATGCAAGATGCCGTAAATTGATGATGAATTTGTGATGTTATGTGTTGTTTGATTTTAGGTTATGTTGGTTGTGCATTAGGAATAGGCTGGGATGTTTTGGTATAGTTGAGAGCTTGTTAAACCAGCAAAAATGGACATTACAAGTCCATGCGTACCGGTACGGGTGTCACCATTTCGATGCGACTAAGCCAATATAGGCTTAGCGTACCGGTACGCGGGCAACTGTTTCGGTACGAACAAAGGCAAAAATGGCCAGCGTTTCGGTACTCGGTAAGGCATTTCAATACGGTCAGGGGTTTTCAAGAGTGGTATTCTGATACGCTCAAGGCGTATCGAAATGATTTTTGGTCACTAGAATTCCAGGATTTCAAATGTTGGTAGGCGTATCAGAACACCCCTTTCTGTGCCATTATAGAGATAATTACGTCTGTTATTTGGAATCTTCTAAAACTCTGTTTTCTTGCATTTTAGTCCCTAAATATTGTGGGTGCAATTGAATAAGATCGATTGATCGTTTTAAGCTGAATTTTGATGTGTAAGCATGTAACCTATCTAATTAAAGGATGGTAACATAAAATTGGGCTAAGTCCTCGTAATTTTTACGATTTATAATTTGGTCCCTAAATCGTAGTTGTGACCAATTGGATGTCAATTTGACGGCCGATTGAGTTGGGTTTTCACCAAAAATTTGTATGCACACATAGGATAACTATTTTGCATCTAGATAAGATAAAATAAAAAAATGGTCGGTTTCAAGCTGAATTTCTTTACAGTTTACTTTTGTATGCCTAATATAGCTTGTTCATTGGATCTTGCGACTAGGCCGGGTCGAGGGGGTTAGATTTGGTGGTATCAGAGCCAGGTTTGCGATAGTTGGGAGTTGATTTGATTGTTGTGATGTTATTGTGAGTTGTTATCTGATGTTTAATATGCACGGTGATTGCTTTATGTCATATTGGGGGAAATTTGGGAAACCTATTGCCTTATTATTATAGTCTGAAATGTTATGATTTTGAAATTAAAGTCTTGGATCCTTGATTGAAGTTGGCCTGATTATTTTTGTTTTGAACTGATTATCATGCCTTAGAAAACGTGTTATGTTACGATCGAGATGAGAAATGAGAACTAACGTGATGTTGTTGCCTTTGGGCAGTGAGTTGAGGATAGTGATGTGTTTCTTGGGGGTTTTCACCCTGAAGCATGTACCACCTGTGCCGGTTGGGCCAGTGTTGGGTGATATGATGCCTCGTATAGGTGATGTTTTGAGCTTTTAAGGTGTTGTTGCTTGAGTGTGTGTGTTTGCACTAGCAGACAGACAAATGAGGTTGTCGTTGGAGTATCCCTGTAGTTTGGGAGGAGTTGAGTACCGGGGGTTGTCACCCGATGCATCTGAGTCATGAAATGCCGGTGTTGTTTAGATTTTGGATCAAATAATGTGTATTGGTACCCGTAAGTGGGATGTGATGAATCCCTGTTGCAAGGTGATGTTTTTAGTTGGTGGACAACTGTATCTGCGGGGGTGAAACCCAATGGTGTGGATTGGGAGTCTTTCCATGCTGTCTTTTGGAATAAGTATCTAGGGTTTAGATACTTGGATGACAAGAAATGAGAGTTTGTGGCTTGAGTTTTGGGTTGTGTGGCCGAGTTTAGGGTACAGTTTGTTCGGTTGAGTGAGTATGTTCCTAAACTGGTACCGTCGGGGAGGTACCGCTGTGTTTTGTTATAAATTGGAGCAGGGTGTTAAGGTGTACATGATGGCTTTTGGTTACACCATTTTTGACGTGTTGGTGCTTGGGCGAAGTGCTTTGAGCAGAACCTGGGTTTAGCGATTCTGTGTGGGAGGTTCTGGCTCTGCCAAGAGAATTACAAATTCTAGTTCTGGTAGTGTTCAGTTTAAAAGGAATTGTGATAAAGATATCGCCCTGAGTTGAGGTGAGGTGATGATAGTGATTGGTGAGGACTGTGGGGGTCAGAGTATCCCGACTAGAACAATATGTAATACATGTTAGGTATGTGGACTATTGATCTCATGAGGCGGGATTATCCGCATTTGATATGTAGAGTGTAAACTTTTGTACTTGTTGTTGTTACGTTTGTGGGAATTATTGTTTGAACGATCGTCTCGTAAGTGTTAGATGTAGGAATGTAAGTGGCTAGTTCCTTCGGTGAGACAGTTGTTGCGAGAATGATGCTTGAAAATGTCTTGTGATGATTAAAGGTCTTGAGGATGTAGGTGTTTTGTTGGAGTTGCCACTCCACAGTTTTTGATGCAATCCTAGGCTTGGATTAGTGGTTGGAACATAGAGCTGTGGTTGATTTTGAATCTTAATGAGTTTCCTTGAACCTTACTGATGATAACGAAGTGGTAATGAAGGGAAATAATGCTAAATTCTTGTCTAATGATGTTTTGGCGCTGGAGGCGAGTCGTTTGGCAAAATTTGGTTGCAAGGTATTCTTAGCCGATGTTATGAATCTGGGGTCAAAGGAAGTACGTGCTCAAGATATTCGTACGGTATGTAAGTTCCTGGTGTTTTTGAGGAAATGCCTAGGTTTTCCATTGGATTGAAAGGTCGAGTTTGACATTGAGTTGTATGAAAACGTAGCTCTAGTGTTTTTTTGCTTCATGTGCTTGGCTCAAGGGAGTTGCTTGACCAAGGCTTTATTAGGCTTAGTGTTTTTCTGGGGGTTGCGTCGGTGTTGTTGTGGAAAAAGGAAGATGGCATGATGCAGATGTGTAAGGGGCTTTGGTAGCTGAATAAGTTGATGTTCTATTGATCTTTTTAGGGATGCTTTGGTGGTGTGTAAGATTGGTTTGACTCTAGTGTTATCTGTTGAAGGTAAATGATGGGTTTGTGTTTAGATTTGCCTTATGTAAGGGGTGCGACAGTATACATTTTTTGTTATGTTGTTTGGGTTGACTGGTGCATGGGTTGCGTTCATAGTTATGATGAGTCGGGTAGTCCTTGAGTTTTTGGATCAGTTGGTTGTGGTGCTTATTGTTGGTCTTTCCGTGTACAGAAGCACCGAGAAGGGTTTTGATCGATAAGTATGGTTGGTTTAGTGGATTTTTGGGGAGAAGTGAGTGTTGCTCTTTGTTTGGGAAGTATGAGTTTTGGGTATGTTGTTATGAATTCTGGTTCTGAGAATGTTATTAGTAAGTGTGAACAGATAAACATGTAAAGTGCAAAAACGCTTATATGTATATATAAATATGTCAGTACGTGCATACATTTGGGCATGACATTAGTGGTTTTACATACATACACATAGACATCTATGAGGGCATATAAGTAATTATGCATATATATGTTCACACTTACGGATGACTGATTGGAAATCAATGGAGTGATGGTGTAAGTAAGGTAGCATAAGAAGGTGGTTTTGGTGATATGGTTATTGGGAGTTTGGCTTGTGCTAGTTTTTGAGAGACCAAAGTTAGAATTGGTAGTTTGTGGGTTTGCTAGATCTAGTTTTGGCATTGAGGCTTGTTGAGTTTGTGGTATTGCAAGTGAAGTTGTGGCTTATGCATCTATATAGTTAATGGTGCACGAGATCTTTTGTCCTACGCATGATGTGAAGCTTGCTATGATGGTGGTTGTTTAAATGTTTTAGAGACACCAATTCTATAGTGAGGAGTGTGTTGTGTACACAGATCATGTGTGGTTAGAAAAAAATGAATGATGATTTGAGTTTTTGATAACTTGGATGGTTAGAGTTGTTTAAGAGTTATAGTTTGATGGTTGAATATCGTCCGAGCTAAGGTTATAGCCGATATTTTGTTTATGAGGGTTGTGGTGGATTTGAGGATGTTGTTTACGCAGTGGAGTATGAGGCATGATGGAGGCTTGATGGCCGAGTTGCAAGTGAAGTCATCCTGGTCACAGTTGATTAGAGGGAGGTAACTGTGTGATGATGCTTTAGTATCACATGTCCAGGTTATTGGGGGAATGAAATCCGATGGATTTTCACGTTAATTGTGGTAGGGTGTTGTGTTTTAAAGATCGGAAGGTGGTGTCTCTTGACGTTGAGTTGAGGTGTTTGTAATACCCCAAAATTTGCTATGTTGATTAGGGGTCATTTAGTACTAAGATAAGGGCTTAAAAGCTAACTTAGTGACTAAAATTTCAACAAGTCAAAAGTTGGTGTCTAGAGTCTAAAATGGGAAAAGTAGAGGCACCTGATGGATAATTTTACCATTAATAATTTTTATTCCACATATAAGTCGTACATGTTACAGGAAAATGATCTGTAGAGTCAGATTTTCAGTATAAGATTTATGTAGAAATTTATTCTCGATCGAATAATAATGGGAATGAGCAGATATTTAAATTCTAATAAAATGAAGATTTAAGCATGTTATGAAAGTTGAAGGATTGAAATGTCAAGAAAGGAAACACGACGGACCAAATTCGAAAAGAAAGTTCAATTAATGACTAAATTGAATAAAGCTTGGAAGTTAAAGGAAAATGTGTAAGGATGTTAGAATTAAATGAAAGGTTTAATTGTACATTAATTTAATGTACAAAAGCAATGTAGTGACCAAAATGTCACTTTTATAAAGTTTAAGGACTCATGTATGTGAATTATGTTATATATATATATAAATCATGTCATGCATGTAAATTATGCCATGTGTATGAAATATGCCATGTGTGTGAACTATACCATATATTTGATTTACTTGATAATGATGGAGTGTTGGAAACTAGACTAAGTTAGAAATATTATAAATTGCACATGAATATTGAGTGACTATGAAAACCTTGTTAGTACGATACTACCTTAGATAGAAACTATGCTAGGTCAATGTATAACATGTATTGCTTTATTTATTGTTTTGATAAATAAGATTATTGCCTCACTAAGTTCATACTTAACGTGTGCTACTTCACACGTAGGTTCTCCGAAAATAGACTAGCAAGGAGGAGTTGTTAATTGGGAATATCATGATACTATCTGCAAGTACAGTACGTACATCTTTAACAAAATTTAATAGACTAGTGGGCATGTAATATTTTAAGTGGGTAAACTGTTTTGTAAGTCTAAGTTTATAATGTATTTATACATCATCGTGGAAGTATGGACTTAGATAAATGGTTTGCTATTAATAACTATGAATTTTGACGTAGTTAATTGTTGTTTAACCCTGAATTATATTTTTATTTCAGTAACTCAATTATGAATTTTATAAACCAATTCAGGGTCAAAACTAGCTGCAATAGACTGACATAGTTTTTAATTCAAAATAGAGAAAGGGTTAAATTGCAATAATGAATTTTGGTATAAAAAAATTACAAGTCGAGATTTTTTTTCAATTACTCCGTAACATCTTTAATGTATATTCGGCTTACAATTATACGTCAAGGGTGTTACAGTTTGGACTAAAATAAAATCATTGGAAAATATAGATATCCTTCCCTGCTTGTAGAGAAATTATGGGAAAAATATTTTGAAATTATTATGATTATGAGATTTTATGATTCGAATATGTTGTACGAAGTTAGAATTGAAACTAGAATCCAAGGGACTAAATTGACAAGAAAATAAATGGCAAGGGACCATTTTGACAACCCTAATTAGTTCAAGGACCACTTCAGTTTTGGTCTAAAAGTAAGGGAAAATGTGAGAAAATTTATATAAATGTTGGATTAATTATTCGATACAAGTTTGCAATTTTATGTGCAAAATTAATGACTAAAATGTCACTTTAGTAAAAGTTAGTGGATGAAGGGTATTGAATAAAAGTTAGTGAAAATGATGGAATTATTGAATAATTGTGATTCGAGGTGGAATAAATTGCAAAATTTGCAAAGTGGTCATTAGGGAGCATAATGAACAATTCGGCATTATTAAAGGAAAAAGTGAAAATTTTTAGAAATATTTTATATTCAGATAATTATACTAGTATAGTTAAGCAATTTTAGATTAAAAATCTAACATGAATATTGTTATGTAAGTTCAAATGGTACTATACAACTATTGACGAGGCTAAGGGTACCAGATCAAAAGAGAGCAAGGAAAAAGTATCGAAATAGCTTAGTGAGGCTAATATCATGCATGGCCTAGGTGAGTGCATTTTTACTTATTTATATATACATGTGATATGAGTGAGCGCATTTTTACTTATTTTATATATGTGATATGAGGGAGACTTGCGAGAAGTCGACCTTGATATTAATAAAAATGTATGTTGATCAAAGATATGTAAATGGCATGAGATATTAAATGGCATATGTGGTACATTGATATGGTATAATGATTTATCTAAGATAAATCGAATTTTAGATTTTGGGTATGAACTACCCATTATCGAATTATGAGTGATAGTATTGACGAATTGGGTGTTGACTTCGGTGATGTTTAGACACTTCGGTGTTGACTTAGACGCTACGGCGTTGTTCAGAAACTTCAGTGTTGTTAGCACAAAATGTACGATTATGAGGAGCAAAGAGCGTCCTCGAGTACGTACTCATCTCAGTCGTTTCGGCGATGTAAACGTTACGGCGTCGTAGATAGTACGGTGTCGTGATGACTCGCGTACCATAGCATCACATGATTTTGTACTTTGTGCTATAATACTTGAAATGCATTTATGCAGGTAGTTAAGCTAAAAAGCTTAATGTACACAAGACTGGTAAGACAGATCGAATCCTATGATTTGAATATTATATTGGTTTACTGAACTATATATGTAAGCTAGTTCTATGCATGATAAAATGTTATCAACTATAATTGGAAATCGCTTGTCATTTTGCAGGACTATGTTATTTATAATCATTGTTTTATATTGTTATGATTATGCCTCACTAAGTTATACTTAGCGTGTGTTTCGTATCACGCGTAGGTACTTCGGACTAGATAGCAGAGGAAGAGCTGCACATCATTGAATCAAGTTAGCATGCATTATCATTAAGTATCACCACATCCTAGTCTAGTAGGGCATGTATAGATATTAAATAAGTAGATATTTTGTATTATCTAGAAACATGACTTAGTTTGAGGAATTAAGAATATTAGAAAAGATGCTTCAAACGATTTTAAACTTAGTTGGTTATTTATCGCGTAGCGATTTTAAAATCAAGAAAGGGTCTAGGCAGCACACATAGTTTTCACCCTGAATTATATTTTCATTTTAATAACTGCTTAAAGTATTTTATAAACCAATTTAGGGTCGAAACTAGGTGACTCTAGACAGATTTGTAATTTTGTGAAAACCGAGAAAGGGTTGTTTAGTCAAATTAATTTTGCATAATAAAATTACAAGTTTGAAAATCAGTGTAAATTAGTTAGTAACATCTTTAATATGTATTCGAATATCGAATATACGTTGAGAGTGTTGCATTTAGTGGTATTAGAGCAAAAGGTTTAGCCGATTTTGGAGGTTAAACCGAGTCTAATATGATTTTTGCTAAAGTGTACATGTCCTTAGGATGTGATGTTACTGATGTATTGCTTGCATAACTTGATGTAGCTCCTTAATAGTATGAATGAGACTCTAATGGCTATAAGAAAAATAAGATACTGTTAGATTTCATCAGTTGACGAATTTCGAGGGTTAAGAAAAGACCCATAGTGGATACAACTTATTGAAATAAATATGGTAGTTAACTCCTATCCAGGATGAGTTATCTGTATAATAGAGAACTGCTATAGTAATTATAATATGTTAGTCTCTAACATTTGTATTTGAACTTACGCTTATAATAGCATAAGTTATAAGAAATTTATAGAGAGTAAGGGCTCATACGCACATTTCAAGGTAAAAGGGTAGCATAGGACGGTAAGCTTACGATTAAATGGAATTATGATTGTTATTAATAAATTAAGATAGTCAGATATGAAAAGTTAAAAAAAGAAGTATTCTTATTCTAGAAATACATATTTGTTAAATGGCTAAACATGAAATTGTTGGAGATTACTACAAATGTAATCTTGCAGCCTGCTCAAGATAAGCTGGAGGCTGAAAATATGAAAATTTAGAGTATGATGGTTAAGAGATGATATTACTGATTAGGAAAGGCTAATGTAGCAGCTGATGCTCTTAGCTGGAAAATGTTCTTTATTTCGTATGCAATGAACGCTTAATTGTCTTTGGGAAAGAATGGTACACTAAGTACAAAGTTGCAACTTTAACCATCCTTGTTAGATCCAATTAAAGATTTGCAAGTGGCAGATGAAGAATGCCTTGAAAAGAAAAAGTATGTTGAATCTAGAGAAGCCTAAGATTATGAAAGCAACTTTGATGAATTGCTATTGAGGAAAAGTTTATAATGGTGAAATGAAGAAAGAAATAGTAATAGAATGACAGTTAGTTGCACTATTCTGATCTTTGAAGATAAGTTACGAGCCTATATTATTGAGAACACAGGATTGTGGGAAAGGATTCAAATGTTCGGAATAATCCAAAAGTGGATAGAGTTAATTTGACTCGAGAAATAGAAGACAAAGTGAGGATTCTTTAAAATAATCCTAAAGCAACTGCAGATCGACAATAGGCACATGCGGATAAAAAGAAAAAGGATATTGAGTTTAAATTCAGAAACAAGGTATGTATGAAATTTCACCATGGAAAAAGTACTATGCTTTGGTCAAAAGGAAAGCTTGGCCTCAGATTCATTGGACCGTATGCGACTCTTAAAAGAGATGGACAAATGACTTATTAATTGACTTTACCTTTGGAGGCGAGCAAGACTCACGATATATTTTCACGTAAAGTTGCTTCAAAGGCATTGATCATATACTTTTTACGTTATCAACCCAAAGGAAGTTGAATTACAACCCGATATTTGACGTATGAAGAAGAACTGATGAAAATCTTAGCATGTGGAATTAAAAGGAATAAGAAATAAGAAAATTTCATTGGTAAAAGTTAGTTAGCGGAATTATAAAGTAGAAGTAGCTACTTGATAAATCGAGAAGAAAACGAAAGAGCAATATCTGCAAAAAAAAAATTAACCATGTACGTTTTAAAAATTCGAGGACAAATTTTCTTAAGGGGGAAGAATTGTAATACCCTAAAACTTGCTATGTTGATTAAAGGTCATTTAGTACTAAGATAAGGGCTTAAAAGCTAACTTAGTGACTAAAATGACAACAAGTCAAAAGTTGGTGTCTAGAGTCTAAAGATGGGAAAAGTATAGGCACCTGATGGATAATTTTACCATTAATAATTTTTATTCCTAATATGAGTAGTACAAGTTACAAGAAGATGATATGTAATAGTCAAATTTTTGGTCTAAGATTTATGTAGAAATTTATTCTCGATCGAACAATTAGGGGAATGAGTAGATATTTGAATTCGAATAAAATTACATGGAAAAAATCTGATATAGATTTCAGGAATAAAAATGCAGTATAAGATATCGAATTTCGATCAAACTGCAAAGTTAAGCGTGCTCAGGCTAGAGTAGCACTATGATGGGTGACCTCTTGGGAAGGTCCCATGTCAGTACTTTAGACTGATAAAAAGGAATCAATCCGAGTTAATATTATTCACATGGATAGACAATTAAGAAATATTAAGATAAATTGTATCAGATAAAGATTTCAGGTAATTATCGATATCTTTGGACTGAGTCAAAATTTTATGTTTGACTTCATAAATATAGAATATTTTATTTGATAGCCAGGTGAAGGGGAAATTGCAGAAGAAGTAGTAAGTGAATATCGGAAAATCGAATCGAATAAAAAATTCAGAGGCTGTTCCATAAGCCACAGAAAATTCATAAAATATTATTTTATGAATAAATTATTAATTGGTTGATTGTGATCTAACTAGAATAGTTGGATTTTTTCAAAATGGCAAAATTAGTGATTTAAGTGACTAGTTTTGGTAATTTGGTCACAATGGCAATTTTGAAAGTACCATGGGCAATATGGTAATTTCCCATATGGAAGCATTACTCTAGTTTGGTTAGAGTTGAATGGAATTTGGTTGAATTGAACTAGAATGGAAACTTGTAAATTATGATTCAATTGGTGGTTAATTTTGGAATAAGGACTAAATTGAATAAAAAATTCAATAAAAAATTCAAAGGGAGAGAAAAATACACAAAATTTTCTCCAAGCATTTTGAAGGCTCCCGAACAAGATTCAAGGTATGTTTTTGGTATAAAGTTGATCTATTTTCAATTCTCTTTCATTTGATAGTAAATTTATCAAGAGTTATGAAGATTTGATTATGTTCTTGAAGAGAGAGAAAATAGGGTTTCATGTTTAGATTAAAGATTGATCTATGCAAATCTAGTGTTGTAGAGATGAAATCAAGCTTAGATTGTGATTAATTTTATGTTTAAGGATTAAAAACCCTAACACTAGAATTTGGGATTTTATTTAGGGTTTTGAAATTGATGATGAAAATGAAAGATTGATGATATTAGAAGCTTGATTTAGATGTTAGAATGAAAAATCCTCAACTAGTCTTTTAAGTGACCATTTCGGCATATATGGGGAAATTTGGAGAAATATTGTGAAAATTATCCTAGTGATGGATTTGAAGAGATTATGAACTAAGAAGCTTGATTATGGCATTTGTGTAATATCTCAATTTTTGGACTAGTGATCGAATTGTAATTTTTGAAAGTTTAGGAGTTAAAGTGTGAACTTTGAAAAAGTTTAGGGAGCAAAGTGTAATTTCTTAAAGTTTTGTAAGTTAACCTCGTAAATGAATATTTTACCCCGAGAGTGACATTTTCGTGTTACTCGAATTTTTACGAGGCTTATATTATTAGAATTTTTTGATCGAATGAAAATTGTTAAGCGTGCTAAAACTAGAGTAGTACGGGGATGGGTGACCTATTGGGAAGGTCCCATATTCAATATTTTGACTGATAAAAAGGATTATTTTTTAAGTCAATGATATTCAAAATGGATTGTTGAGATAAGATTTCTAAGATGAAAGGTATCCGATAAAATTTCCCTGTAATTATTGGTATATCGAATTGAACTGAAATTTTAAAGACAGTTCCAAGAAATTATAGAAAATTCATAAAATATTATTTTATGAATATTTTATTATATTTGGTTGGATTCTAACTAGATTTAGTTAGATGGTGATGGAATGGCAATTTTCAAGTCTTGTTAGTAGATAAAGTCTAATTGGAGGGCAAATTGGACATTTGCCATGGATGGCATTTTTGAAATATTTTGAAACTTTGAGGGCAATTTTGGAAGAAGATGTACACATGGATTAAATCATTGCCATTGATTTTTATGAGATTGAATCATGGCCATTAGATTAAAAGGGAGGGATGGTAAATTCACTAATTAAATGAATTTAATATTCATTTAATTTTGACATGTGGCTTAAATAAGTAAATGATGAGCAAAAATTATCTCATCTAGTTTGAGGGCTGTTCGAAACTTAGAGAAGAAAGGGGGAAAGAAAATTTTCAAGCTTTTAAGCTTAAATTTGGAGAATTCAAGACTAGTTTCAAGCAAAGTTTATTTAGGTAAATTGTTCTACACTTGATTCTCTTCATTTTGATAGTATTTTTGCATGATAAAAGTCAAGTATGAGTTATGTTCTGCATGAAGATTGATTGTGGAAATTGAAGTTGATGATGGAATTAGACTTGTATATAGTTAAATTGATGATTCAAACATGGAATTAAGGTTGAAATGGGATAAATTCCATGTTAGAGAATATAAACCCTAACCCTAAAATTTGGGGGGTTTGGTTAGAGAGCTAAATTAAGGATGGAATTGATTGAATTATGATGTTATGAGACCTATTTTGATGATATGATGAATAATTTCCCTAAGTTGTAAATTTAGGGCTATTTCAAAAATTTGGAAACAATTAGGGGAAATTATTGTAAATTTTATTTTAGCATTGGAGTCATTGAATTATGGTGAAAGTAGCTTGAATTGGTGATTTGGGACCCAAATGAATTTTTTTGAAATTCAAGGACCAATTCAACAATTTAGGAAAAATTAGGGATTTATCTTGAATTTATGGAAATTTGATAGAAATGAAGATTTAAGCATGTTATGAAAGTTGAAGCATTGAAATGTCAAGAAATGAAACATGAGGGACCAAATTCGAAAAGAAAGTTCAATTAAGGACTAAATTGAATAAAGCTTGAAAGTTAAATGAAAAGGTGTAAAGATGTTAGAATTAAGTGAAAGGTTTAATTGTACATTAATTTAATGTACAAAAGCAATGTAGTGACCAAATGTCACTTTTATAAAGTTTAAGGACTAAAAAGGTAATAGTCCAAAATGAGTAATTAATTATGGAAATTGTTCAAATTAGGCTTGAACAATTGTTTAATGCTCAAAATGGTCACTAAGGACCTAGGGACTAATTCGGCAACTTTGAAGAATATCATGGAAATTTTTAGAAAAATTTTATATTCGAATAATTATGTTTAAGATTCAAGTTAGCAATGTTAGATTTAAGTCGAATACGAGAAGGGTAATATATACATTCGATTGGTCTTATACAGTTCTAAAAGAGATCAAAAGAGAACCAATGATAAAAAGAAAAATAAGAACCTCGAGTAAGCTTAGTGAGGCATACTATTCATGGCCGAGTGAGTGCATTTATATGTTTTAAATTTGCAATTAGGAAGATTAGCGATTAGTCGACCTTAATTTAAAAATAGTATTGCCTTATATATATGTTGAGCTATTGCATGTTGCAATAGAGGTAGATTAAATGGAATATGAAGTATGAATTATTATTCTGAGAAATGATGATGATCTATGTTTGCCATGACTATTTATGATGAAGAATGAAAAATGAAATGTTTATTTATATGATAATTTCTGCTGCCATGAACAATTATGATGAAACATGAGTCATGATATGTCTATTTATACAGTTGATTTTGATGATTGATGGATGATAATTTAATGCCCAAGTATTATGTATGAGAGTCCATGGTATAGTTGGCATGCCACAGTCTTTAACAGCTGCGCCCTCATGTTTATGTTATCAAATAGATATTGTGACAAAATGATTGTGTCACATGCACCCTGGGGACCTACGCCCACTGTGCAGAGTGCACTTTCGAGGTGCTTTATTTTTATGGGGAGCAAAGAGCGTCCCCGAGTACGTACTCATCTTTACATTCACGTTAGACACTACGGTGTCATTTCAAGATGACTCGCGTACCTCGATCTCATATAGCGTACTTTGGGCAATGATAAAAGAATCATGTTACGTATATGAATCATATCATGAATATAAACCATGCCATATATATGAAATATCTCATGTATGTAACACCCTCTTCTCGTATTTGTTACCAAACACGAGTCGATGATGTCACAAAACAAGTTTAAACAACTTTTACCATTTCAAACAAAACTGGTAGCTCGCATTGTCTCTAAGGAATTTTTTTTATAAAATTTTATAGACACCCAAAGTTCATTACATAAATTTCTAATTAAACTAGATTCATCAAGCTTTCAAACCATGTAAATTATTAATTTAAATTCATTAAACAAAATTTTAAAGAAAATGTTAAATTCACGTCACAGTGCACCCTTGTGAAAAATCCACTGTCCTATTTTTCTGACCTTTAATCGAATAAAAATTCATAACTTTTTACACAGAACTCGAAATCGGTCACCGTTTGTTTTAAAAGAAACTAGACTCAATTTTTAGTTCATACCTATAAGTTTCATTTTCTAATTCAATCTATGGAATTTATTCCAATTTTTTAAACTTACTTCTTAAAACAGAGTTTCTAGACAGCTTCAACTTACTTCCAATATAAGTTCACTAGCTAGTCTAAAACCATTCAAATTCACATACTAATGATACTAAACCATGTTTTAGTTAAAATCGTAACCAACTAAGGAGTATTTTAATGTCTCTTTTACACAATGCATATTCAATATTATACATGCCACTATTCAAAACACATAATATAGGATGTCAAAACATTACTATGAAAACATGTATCGTTTCTTCGCCTACGAGGTGATGCCCAAAATGTTTCTGCTTACAAACCAGGTGATCAACCTACGTGTGCACAAACATAATACACACGCTAAGCATAACTTAGTGAGGCATTATAAGTAATCATAAAATCAAGTAATAGAATAAATGAAAACATGGTTAAGCAAGATCATAATAAATCTTCTTTTAGTTCAAAACCATCATATATAAGAGAATGGTAATTTTAATTTGCTTTAACTTTGCAATTGCCCCAAGAATTGTATAAAGAGAAACTAAAATATGCAAGGTCTGTGCTCCTTGAGTACTGGTCATCAAAGTGATGATAAACATATAGACACATAATTGTCAGCATCATATAGGCACATAAGTGCTGATAAACATATAGGATCCGAAGATCAGTGTGTAGCTACACGTAGCCTTGACTAATGGACCTTTAATGGCATGCCGCTATACTGTAACTCTCTATCATTACTTGGGCAATAAATCCATATCATATACTTGTAAATCATCATGTATAAGCAATTCATATATTACCATTATTCAATAACAATTTGCCATAACAAAACATAATAGAGCAGTTCATACTCCATTATGTACCAACCTTTTTCTTTGCCTGTAAAATATCATATAACTTATACAAAAACCATGTTATCATTTTAATAAAATCAAGTAAATAGAATTCTTGAAATTAATCAAAACATATTCTGAAACATATGAATGCACTCACCTTATATGCCTTACTAGCTATTTATACCAAAACGTATCTATTCTGAAACTTCATTGTCTTTCAACTTGTTTCGATCACGATCTTGCTTGTTATTTGTATGTATATTAAATACATAACACAAGCAATTTTAAGTACATGCTCATACTATACAAATAATGGAAAGTAACTAAAATAACTATCCATTTTGCGTAACTTGATTTCGATAAAACTTTCTATATTCGAATCACATTTCTTTACACTTTTCCATAACTTTCCAAAATTTTCCAAAATACCAAATTTAGTCACTAAGGACTCTTTTGGGGATGAAAAGCAGTGCTAAAATTCAATGCAGAACACCTTATGAAGCTTGATATGGTAGACAATGCAGAACACCTTTGAATTGGTTTGAGCTCGAAGATCGTAAAGTTGTTGGACCTGATCTGGTTAGAGATGTTGAGGATAAGGTGAGGGTAATATAGGACAACCTCAAGAAAGCTTTAGATCGGCAGAAATCTTATGCAGATTTGAAGAGGAAAGGTATAGAGTTCGAAGTTTGTGAAAAAGTATTTCTGAAAGTTTCACCTTGGAAAAAGGTGTTCGCTTTGGACGCAAAGGAAAATTAAGTCCGAGGTTTATTGGCCCTTATGAAATCTTGAAGAAAGTTGGTCATGTGGCTTATCAATTAGCTTTGCCTCCAAAGTTGAGCAAGATTCATAATGTATTTCACGTCTCGATGTTTAGAAGGTATCGATCAGATCCTTCACATGTAATATCACCGCTAGAGATTGAAATTCAGCCAGATTTGACTTATGAGGAGGAACCAGTGAAGTTTCTTGCTCATGGAACAAAAGAATTGAGGAATAAGACTATTTCATTGGTGAAAGTTCTTTGGAGAAACCATAAAGTGGAAGAACCCACTTAGTAGGCAAAGGACGCAATGGAAAAGAAATATCCACATCTTTTTAAATCAGGTACGTTTTAAAATTTGAGGATGAATTTTCTTAAGGGGAGAATTTTAATACCCCAATATTTGATTAGTGACTGAAATAAAAAGAATTAAAGTTTGGTGGTTTTAGTTCAATGACTAAAACGTAAATTTTCAAAGTTTGGTGGTCAAAGTGCAAAGTTGGGAAAAGTTTAAGGACCAACATGGTAATTTTCCAATAATTATTTTTATGGAAAAAATGAATAGTTTATCCCGGTATAAGAATTTTGGTGGGAATCAGATATTTGGTACGGGATTTGTGTGAAAAGCTATAGAAAGACTAGAAGAACATGAAATTATGGTTTTTGAATCATTTTTATTCGATTTAAATTCGATGCTATGCAGTATTTGGTGAAATAGGTGAAAATGGCATTTTTGAAGATAAGTTGGTTCATTAAGGACAAAATGGTCATTTCGCCATTACTTTTTGATTATTTATGATTATTATGGATAAGAATAAACAAGTGTTGGCTTGTGATTAGTTATAACTCAAGGGTATAATGGTCTTTTGACTATTAAAGGATTTTTATTATTTAATTTGGTGTAAATTATGCCATTTGGCATAATTAAAGACCAAAAACTTGGAAAATTTTATTTCTTCTTCTCCCCAAGCTGCCGAAACCTCTCAAGAATAGAGGTGAGAATTTTTTATTCAATTTTTAAGCTTTTATGGTTAGATTTTAGCTTAAGACATGAAATAAGAAATTGTTTCTCCATTAAATTCTCTATCTTTTGGTATAATTTTTGTATAGTTTTCATGTTTGTAAGTTGAGTTTGGGGTTTAGGGTTGATGAAGAGCATGATGGAATCTTGAGTTTTAATGGTTTTTCTTGTTTGAAATATGCTTGTGATGTTGTTTTCATGGTTCAAATGATGGAAATTCCATGAATTGTGTTGTAGGTTGATTATGGGAAAATTGAAAAATTTAGGGCAAATTATGGCAAAATTATTTTTATGATGGAAATGATGGAAATTATGTTATACAAGCTTGATTATGTTGTTTGGATGAAGAAATTTCTATGTTCTTAAAAGATGGAAAATTAGGGTTTATGTCAAGGTAGGAATTATGGAGTGTGATTGAAGGAAGAATGGTTTAGAATGATAATATAAGTTGTTTGGAATGAAAATCCCTAATTATTTGGCATTAGGGACCAAAATGTAAATTTTGGAAAGTTTAGGGATTGGGTTGTCAAGCTTGTTTTTGAAGTATGTTATGTTGGAAAATCAAGTTAAATAATTGGAATGATGATTTTTAAGTTATATTGACTTTAGGATCAATTTGGGTATTTTGGAAGTGGCAAATATTTCTTGACAACTATTATTATAAGCAAATTCAGCAAGTGACAAATATTTCTCCCATGAGTCTTCGAACTTGAGTACACAAGCTCTAAGCATATCTTCAAGAATTTGAATAATTCTTTCAGATTGTCCATTTGTTTGGGGATGAAAAGCAGTGCTAAAATTTAACCGAGTTCCCAATGCCTCGTGTAAGGAACTCCAAAATCTTAAAGTAAACTTCAGATCTCTATCTAATACAATAGAAACAGGCACGCCATGCAACCGCATAATCTATTTGATATGCAAATCTGCGTACTTATTCATTGTGTAATCTATCCGAACGGGAATGAAATGGGCAGACTTTGTCAATTTATCAACTATCACCCAGATAGAATCCTTTTTACTCGGAGTCATCGGCAACCCAGTTACAAAATCTATAGTGATATTTTCCTATTTCCATTGTGGAATTGCTATCGGTTGTAGTAATCCCGATGGCACTTGATGTTTAGCTTTCACTTGTTGACATGTCAAGCATTTAGCCACAAATTTCGTCACTGTTCTTTTTATACCTGGCCACCAATATTTTCTTTTCAGATCTTGATACATTTTATTACCTCATGGATGCATTGGTTTTAACTGTATAGTCTTTGACCTCACCACATTCCATTTGTTTCAAGATCTCTAAGCATTTTTCATCCTTACTTTGAAGTTCTTTAATCCGAGCTGTCAAAGTAAGTTTAAGCTGTAATTCTGCAATCAAAGCACCATCATCTTACAACGCCAACTGAGTATCCAGAGTTCTTAAAGCAGCAAATGTCTTCCGACTCAAAGCATCAGCTACAACATTTGCCTTTCCCGGGTGATAATTAATAGCAAGATCATAGTCTTTGATTAGCTCGAGCCATCTTCTATGTCTCAAATTCGAATCTTTCTGTGTCATTAAATACTTTAAACTTTTGTTATCCGTATAAATATAGCATCGCTCACCATAGAAGTAGTGACGCCATATTTTCAAAGCAAAAACTACTGCGGCCAATTCTAGACCATGAGTCGGATAGTTCCTTTCATGCGTTTTCATTTGTCTAGAAGCATATGTGATTACTCTACCTTCTTGCATCAATACACATCCCAATCCATTATGGGACGCGTCACTATATAAGGTAAAATCCTTACCCGATTCTGGTTGCAGAAGTACTGGTGCTTCAGTTAAAATCTTCTTCAATCGCTCAAAGCTCTGCTGACACTTATCAATCGAAACGAAAGGTACATCCTTCCATAATAGCTTAGTAATCGGTACAGCAATCATCAAAAAACCTTTCACAAAACGTCTATAATATCCTGCTAACCCCAAGAAACTACGAACCTCAGTAACATTCTTGAGAGGATTCCAATCAGCAATGGCCTGGACCTTTTTAGGATCAACCCGAATTCCTTCGGCCGAAACAATATGACCTAGGAAAGATACTTCTAATAACAAAAACTCACATTTATAGAGTTCAGCATACAGTTCATTCTCTCTTAATGTTTGTAATACTATCCACAGATGATTATCATGTTCTTCCCCAGTCTTCAAATAAATCAATATATCATCAATAAACACTACAACGAACTGATCCAAGTACAGCTGGAACACTCTATTCATCAGGTCCATGAATGCTATTGGAGCATTAGTGAGACCAAAAGGCATAACCATAAATTCATAGTGTCCATACCGTGTCCGAAATGCTATTTTTTGGAATATCCTCATCCTTGACTTTAACTAATAGTAAACCGACCGAAGATCGATTTTAGAAAACACAGCTGGTCCTTTCAATTGATCAAAAAGATCATCAATCCTCGGTAAAGGATAGTTGTTCTTGATCGCCACTTTATTCAACTGACGATAGTCAATGCATAACCGCATCGATTCATCTTTCTTTTTAACAAAAAGAACAGGTGCTCCCCAGGGCGACACACTAGGTCGTATAAAACCTCGATCTAAAACATCTTGCAATTGAGCTTTAAACTCCCTCAACTCTATCAGACACATCTGATAAGGAGCCATTGATACTGGTTCAGTGCCGAGCAAAACATCTATTCCAAATTTCACCTTTCGATCTGGAGGTAATCTTGACAATTCTTCAGGAAACACATCAGGGAACTCTCGAACTGTAGGAATACTGTTAATATCTATCTTTGATGAATTAACATCCGCAACATGGGCTAAGTAAGCCTGGCACCCCTAATACAACAATCTCATTGCCTTCAATGCCGATATCACATTACACATACAATTTGATCATTCGCCAACCACTAAGATTTCTGTACCTTTCTTACTTTTCAGCACTAGCCGTTTCAAACGATAATCCACTATAGCATGGTAAGCATATAACCAGTCCATGCCCAAAATAATTTCAAAATCATGGAAAGGTAATTCCATCAAATCAGTTGGGAATTCAATTCTCTAAATCACTATCGAACATTGTTTGCAAACTTTACTCACTCGAGTGCTATGGCCAATAGGATTGGCTGCGAAGACATCACTAGACGTAGGTTCCAAGGTAATCCTCCTATCTTGGACTAACTTAGAACTAACAAATGAATGAGTATATCCCGGATCTATCAATACAAATACAGGTTCATTAAAAAGCTGGAAGGTACCTGTAACAATATCTGGTGTATCTCTATCATCCTAAGTGTGGATGTGGTAGACTCTCGCTGAGGTCTTTAATTCCTTATTGGAAGCAGCTTCAGACACTCCCAGACGATTAACTCTAGAAGATTTCTGACTAACCTGATACTTTCCCTTCTGGTTCTGAACTACTGATCTTTCTGACTTGTCTGGTCTATTGCCACTTCTCGGATAATCTCGAAGGAAATGATCAGTAGCAACACAACCAAAGCAAGCTCCTGTAACCAATCGACATTGTCCATGATGGAATTTACCACAATGATCACATTGATGTTTCCTCGAATTTCTTGTCTTTTTAGTAAAAACCTGTGAACCTTTGGACTTTCCCGATCTAAATCTTTGTTTGTTACTTTGGTAGGAACCCTTGCCTCGCTTAAATGATGATGAACCAAAGGATCCTCCAAAATTCCTTTCCTGCGACTGAACATTATGAGCTGCTAACTTTTCTTGTCGAACTTTTTCCACCCCTTTCGCTCAGTTGACAGCATCTTGGAATCTAGTGATGTTCATAGCTATTAGCACCTCTTTATAATCCGGATCCAAACCTTCAATGAAGCAGATGCTATGATCATTCTCTGTAGGGATCAACTCTGAGGCAAAATAGCTCAATTTGTTGAATTCACATTCATATACTGTTCGGTCACCTCGTTTGAGATTCAGAAATTGACTCATCATTTCTCGGATGAACATGTCTTTGATATACTTGTTACGGAACTCACGAAGAAAAAAGTCCCAAGTGATCTCTTCCCAAGGACAAGTGGTGATGTTTGACCACCAGATACGAGCTTGTCCCTTCAATAAAGACACAATTCCCTCTAACTTTCTCTGATCATCATAGTGCAATCCTTCGGGCATAAACTGTAGATCATTAAGCCAACAGTCTGCAGCAATAGGATCTCCATCAACAAAATCTGGTGCTCGCAGATCCTTTAGCTCTTTAGCAATAGTAACTAGGGGAGGATGATTAATTATCATCTCCAAAGCTTGTAGGAAGTTTCCCTGATTTTGTACCAGCATTCCAGGTTGAACCGGTACATTCTCAGCAGGCTGTGCTAAAGGCAGAGCAAAACTAGCTTCTTGTCCAACCTCAGCAACATTTTGACCCTCTATATGGGTCATTTGACGTGAACCTTCACCCTCAGACATCTATACTCATCATAACATTTAAAATTAGTAAGCATGAGCATCAACTATACAAATGTCATCATTAGTAATTTATGACATCCTAGTGGCATGTACACACTTTTTAAATCATAACACACTCAATTTAAATCCAAAGCTGGCTAAACCTATGGCTCTGATACCAATTAATAACACCCTCTTCTCGTATTTGTTACCAAACACAAGTCAATGATGTCAAAAACAAGTTTAAACAATTTTTACCATTTCAAACAAAACTGGCAGCTCGCACTGTCTCTAAGCAAACTTTTTATAAAATTTTATAGACACCCAAAGTTCATTATGTAAATTTCTAATTAAACTAGATTCATCAAGCTTTCAAACCATGTAAATTATTAATTCAAATTCATTAAACAAAAATTTAAAGAAAATGTTAAATTCACGTCACAGTGCAGCCTTGTGAAAAATCTGCTGTCCTATTTTTTTGACCTTTAATCGAATAAAAATTCATAACTTTTTACACATAACTCAAAATCAGTCACCGTTTGTTTTAAAAGAAACTAGACTCAATTTTTAGTTCATACATATAAGTTTCATTTTCTAATTCAATCTATGGAATTTATAGCATTTTCAAACTTACTACTTAAAACATAGTTTATGGACAGCTTCAACTTACTTCCAATATAAGTTCACTAGCTAGTCTAAAACCATTCAAATTCACATACTAATAACACTAAACCATGTTTTAGTTAAAAACATAACCAACTAAGGAGTATTTTAATGTCTTTTTTACAAAAAATATGCATATTCAAGATTATACATGCCACTATTCAAAACACATAATATAGGATGTCAAAAATTACTATGATAACATGTATCGTTTCTTCGCCTACGAGGTGATGCCCAAAATGTTCCTACTTATGAACCACATGATCAACCTACGTGTGCACAAACATAATACACACGCTAAGCATAACTTAGTGAGGCATTATAAGTAATCATAAAATCAAGTAATAGAATAAATGAAAACATGGTTAAGCAAGATCATAATAAATATTCTTTTAGTTCAAAACAATCATATATAAGAGAATGGTAATTTTCATTTACTTTAACTTTGTAATTGGCCCAAGAATTGTATAAAGAGAAACTAAAGTATGCAAGGTCTGAACTCCTTGAGTACTGGTCATCAAAGTGACGATAAACATATAGACACATAAGTGTCGGCATCATATAGTCACATAAGTGTTGTTAAACATATAGGATCCGAAGATCTGTGTGCAGCTACACGTAGTCTTGACTACTGGACCTCTAATGGCATGCCACTATACTGTAACTCTCTATCATTACTTGGGCAATAAATCCATATCATATACTTGTAAATCATCATGTATAAGCAATTCATATATCACCATTATTCAATAACAATTTGCCATAACAAAACATAATAGAGCAGTTCATACCCCATTATGTACTAACCTTTTTCTTTGCCTGTAAAATATCATATAACTTATACAAAAACCATGTTATCATTTTAATAAAATCAAGTAAATAGAATTTTTGAAATTAATCAAAACATATTCTGAAACATATGAATGCACTCACCTTATATGCCTTACTAGCTATTTATACCAAAACGTATCTATTCTAAAACTTCTTTGTCTTTCAACTTGTTTCGATCACAAGCTTGCTTGTTATCTGTATGTATATTAAATACATAACACAAGCAATTTTGAGTACATACTCATACTATACAAATAATGGAAAGTAACTAAAATAACTATTCATTATGCATAACTTGATTCCGATAAAACTTTCTATATTCGAATCACATTTCTTTACACTTTTCCATAACTTTCCATTTTTTTCCAAAATACCCAATTTAATCACTAAGGACTCTTTTGAGCTTCTAACCATCATTTTCAAATTTAATCCTTTCATTTCTCATTCTTTATGCTTTACGACCCAAACTTTAAAAAATTACATATTGGTCCTCAAAGTTACCGAAAATTCCAAATTGATCCTAAAGTCAATATAACTTCAAAATCATCATTCCAATTATTTAACTTGATTTTCCAACATAACATACTTCAAAAACAAGCTTGCAACCCAATCCCTAAATTTCCAAAATTTACATTTTGGTCCCTAATGCCAAATAATTAGGGATTTTCATTCCAAACAACTTATATTATCATTCTAAACCATTATTCCTTCAATCACACTCTATAATTCCTAACTTGACATAAACCCTAATTTTCCATCTTTCAAGAACATAGAAATTTCTTTATCCAAACAACATAATCAAGCTTGTATAACATCATTTCCATCATAAAAATAATTTTGCCATAATTTCCCCTAAATTTTCAATTTTCCCATAATCAACCTACAACAATTCACGGAATTTCCATCATTTGAACCATGAAAACAGCATCACAAGCATATTTCCAACAAGAAAAACCATTAAAACTCAAGATTCTATCATGCTCTTCATCAACCCTAAACCCCAAAGTCAACTTAGAGACATGAAAACTATACAAAACTTATACCAAAAGATAGAGAATTTAATGGAGAACAATTTATTGTTTCATGTCTCAAGCTCAAATCTAACCATAGAAGCTTAAAAATTGAATAAAAAATTCTCACCTATATTCTTGAGAAGTTTTAGCAGCTTGGGGAGAAGAAGAAATAATTTTTTCCAAGTTTTTGGTCTTTAATTATGCCAAATGGCATAATTTACACCAAATTAAATAATAAAAATCCTTTAATAGTCAAAAGACTATTATACCTTTGAGTTATAACTAATCATAAGCCAACACTTGTTTATTATTATCCATAATAATCATAAATAATCAAAAAGTAAGGGTGAAATGACCATTTTGCCCTTAATCAACCAACTTTTCTTCAAAAATGCCATTTTCACCTATTTCACCAAATACTGCATAGAATCAAATTTAAATCGAATAAAAATGATTCAAAAACCATAATATCATGTTCTTCTAGTCTTTCTAAGGCTTCCATAAAATTTTCATAATTTTTCGAATTCGAATTAATTTTTGAAACTTATCCTTTTTATAGCTTTTCACACAAATCCCGTACCAAAAATTTGATTCCCACCAAAATTCTTATACCGAGATAAACTATTCATTTTTGCCATAAAAATAATTATTCGAAAATTACCATGTTGGTCCTTAAACTTTTCCCAACTTTGCACTTTAACCACCAAACTTTGAAATTTTACATTTTAGTCACTGAACTAAAACCACCAAACTTTAATTCTTTTTATTTCAATCACTAATCAAATATTGGGGTATTACAATGTATATGAACCATGCCATGAATATGGAACATGTCATGTATATGAATTAAACCACGTATATGAATCATGTCAGTAAAAGAATCATGTCATGTAAATGAATCAAGTTATGTATATGAATCATGTCACGTATATGAATCATGACATGTATATGAATTATGCCAAGTATATGAATCATGCCAAATACATGAATTATGCCATATACACGAAGTAGGTCACATATATAAGAAAAATGTTATGCATATGAATCATGCCATGTGTACGTATTATGTCATGTATATGAATCATGTCATGTAAATGAATTATGCCACATATATGAATCATGCTATGTATATGAAACATGTCACGTATATGAATTCAGACACGTATATGGATTCTGCAATGTATATAATTCATGTCATATATATATATATATGAATTATGTCATGTATATGAAGTATGTCATGTATGTGAATTATGTTATATATATAAATCATGTCATGCATGTGAATTATGCCATGTGTATGAAATATGCCATGTGTGTGAACTATGCCATATGTATGATTTACTTGATAATGATGGAGTGTTGGAAACTAGACTAAGTTAGAAAAATTATAAATTGCACATGAATATTGACTGACTATGAAAACCTTATTAGTACGATACTACCTTAGATAGAAACTATCATAGGTTAATGTATAACATGTATTGCTTTATTTATTGTTTTGATAAATAAGATTATTGCTTCACTAAGTTCGTACTTAGCGTGTGTTGTTTCACACGTAGGTTCTCCAAAAATAGACTTGCAATGGGGAGCTATTAATTGGGAAGATCAAGTTACTATCTGTATGTACAGTACGTATATCTTTAACAAAATTTAATAGACTAATGGGCATGTAATATTTTAAGTGGGTAAACTGTTTTGTAAGTCTAAGTTTATAATGTATTTATACATCATCATAGAAGTATGGACTTAGAGAAAATGTTTGCTATTAATAACTATGAATTTTGACGTAGTTAATTGTTGTTCAACCTTAATCGCGTAAAAAATTTTAAATCAAGAAAATGGTCTAGGCAGTGCACATAGTTTTCACCATGAATTATATTTTTATTTCAGTAACTCAGTTATGAATTTTATAAACAATTCAGGGTCAAAACTAGTTGCAATAGACTGACATAGTTTTTAATTCAAAACCGAGAAAGGGTTAAACTGCAATAATGAATTTTGGTATTAAAAAATTTACAAGTCAAGATTTTTTTTCAATGACTCTGTAACATCTTTAATGTATATTCGACTTACGAGTATATGTTAAGGGTGTTACATTTATTGGTATCAGAGCTACAGGTTTAGCCGATTCTAGAGGCTAAATTGAGTTTAAAGTGATTTAATGTTAAGTACATGTTCCTAGGATGTCATGTTACTGATGTACTATTGTGTAACTTGATTATTCTCCTCAATAACATGAATAAGTTTCAATAGAAATAGATGACGTTAAGTATTGATGGACTGCGATAAATGTTTAATTATAGGAATCAAAAGAAGGAAGAATAATGTTTAAAGCCAAGTATGTTGGCAACTAGTTAAAAGAGAAATGTGAAGCACTCCTAAGTTTAAAACAATGTACTCATGCTATCTATAAGTACGAGTTAGATTTTGATAGACTGAGTCGATACGCAGTTAAATTGATGCTAATGGAAAGGTCTCGATGTGAATGGTTTATAGAGAAGCTTCATCCAATGCGTAAGGAGATTTTATTGGGCATGAATTTATCAAATTTCTGAGAGGCTATGAACAAAGCGAATGCTATGGAAAGAACCTGTAATTTTTAATTGATTCGAGTTCAATTAATATATACATTGGTACTAAGATAGTAGCACAAAGAAGGACTTCTATGGAGAATATTTAATAAAGTAATTGCCAGTAATCCTCTTGGACATAGTGCATAAGTAATTAGAATATGCAAGAAAGGTTCATTAGAAATTCAAGGAATTAAGTTCCCGACAGATTTAATAGAACTCACATTCTATGAATTTGAAGTCATTCTTGGAATGGATTGGTTATCTGCATATGATGTAGATGTGAAATGTAAGAAGAAAATGTTAGTACTTTAAGGACCCGATGGTTTTGGAGTAATTATGATAAGAGAAAGAACTGACTGTTTAGAGTCAGTAATTTCTATAACGACAGCTCAAAGGTTGTAATACAATGGATGCGAAACTTGTTTGGTTTGTATGGAAGATACACAAAAGTTACCTAAAAAGATTGAAGACATCTCGACTGTAATGGAATTTCTTGATATATCTCTGGATGAGTTATCAGGATTACTTTCGGATAAGGAAATACAGTTTAGAATTGATGTTTATCCTAGAACTGAACCGATATCAATGGTACTATATAGGATGACACCTACTGAGTTAAGGGAATTAAAAGTTCAATTACAAGAATTGTTGGGCTGGAGTTACATTCGACCGAATGTATTACTATGAGGTGCTCTGATATCAATTGTAAAGAAGAAATATGGTTCCCTTTGATTATGTATAGATTACGGGCAGTTGAATAAAGTAACCATTAAGAACAAGTATTCCCTACCAAGAATTGAGAATTTATTTGATCAGCTTAAAAGTGTAGTAATGTTTTTAAAGATAGATCTTCTATCAGGGTTACTATCAGCTCAAGGTTAAAGAAGAAGATGTACCAAAGACAACATTCAAAACTCGTTATGGACATTACGAGTTTCTGGTAATGCCGTTTGGATTTACGAATGCCTCTGTTGTATTCATGGATTTGATGAATAGGGTATTTCAACCCTATCTGGATTGTTGTGGTTATCATATATGATATTTTGGTTTATTCGAAGACCGAAGCTGAACAAGATTACCATCTTCGTGTGGTACTACAAACTTTAAGAGATTAGCAGCTTTATGCCAAGTTTTCTAAATGTAAGTTCTAGTTGTCAGGAAAAGAATATATTTTTTATAGTGATCTATCCCAATGCGGTTTGGGTTGTGTGCTAACGCCCGAAGGTCGAATAGTAGCCTAGGCATCAAAGTAGCTCAAAACTCATGAAAGGAACTATTTAACATGACCTAGAAATGGCAGCTATGATTTTTACTTTGAAAATTTGGTGGCATTATCTGTATGGGGGAAAGTGTCACATTTACACAGATCATGAAAGTTTAAGTATCTGATGATACAAAAAAGATCAGAATCTGTGATAATAAAGATGGATTGAATTTTAAAAAGGCTTATGAAGTGGATATCGATTATCACCTGAGAAGATTAATGTAGTGACAGATACTGTTAGACGAAAGACGTTGCTTATCTTGGGCATGATGAATGCACAATTATCTGTGGGACAAGATGGTTCCTTAACAGTAGAATGTTAGTTAAAGTTAAATTTTATTGAATAAAATCAAGGATCTGCAGTCTTTAGATGAAAATTTTCTTGAAAATAGGAGACAAGTTGAAACTGGGGAAGTATAGGATTATGAGATCAAGTTTAATGGTTGATTATATTACCAAGGTAAAATATATGTTCCTGGCAATGATCATCCGAAAAAAAATGTTATTAGCAAAGGTCCATTATAGTCCATTGACTATGCACCCAAGGAGTAATAAGATGTATCAAGATATAAAGACTCAAAACTGTGACCAAATACCTTCTGGATTGCTCCAACCTATCTCTATTCCTCAATGGAAATGGGAGCGAGTAACAATGGATTTTATATCTGGATTGCCAACTACACCGAGCAAAAAGGATTCAATATGGGCTATTGTGGATCGATTGACAAAGTCTTCTCATTTTATCCCAGTTCGAATGGATTATTCACTGGATAAATATGCAGAACTTTATATTCGAGAGATAGTACGACTGTAGGGTGTTCCAGTATCGATAGTATCAGAAAAAAACCCAAGGTTTACTTTGAGTTTTTGGAGTATGTTACATGAAGCTTTAGGTACTAAATTAAATTTTAGTACAGCTTTTCATCCGCAAATAGATGGACTTTTTGAAATGATCATACAGATTCTATAAGACATGCTAAGAGCTTGTATAATTGAGTTTAAAAAATCATGAGAAAAGTACTTGCTCTTAACCGAACTTACTTATAATAATAGTTATCAAGCAAGTATCAAGATGGCATATGGAAGAAAATGCCGAACTTCTTTTAATTGATCCGAGTTACAAGATCGAAATGTGTAGAATAACTCAAACGTTGGAGGATTTGAATTAACACAATACATGGAGGATAAAGTAAAGATTATTCAGCAAAATTTCAAGGCTATCGTGGATTGACAAAAGGCCTATGCAAATAAGAAGAAAAAGGATATTGAATATGAAGTTAGAGAAAAAGCGTTTTTAAAGGTTTCACCTTGGAAGAAGGTGTTACATTTTGGACAAAAAGGAAAGCTTAGTCCCAGATTTATTGGGCCATACGAGATTTTGAAAAGACTAGGACCAGTGGCTTAACAATTGGCATTGCCTCCAGATATGAGTAAGATTCATGATGTGTTTCACGTGCCCATGCTACAGAGGTATCGTTCAGATCCTTCACTTGTAATTTCTCTTGAGAAAAATGAGTTGCAACCGAATCTGGCTTATGAAGAAGAACCAGTGAAAATCCTAGCATATGGAGTTAAAGAATTAAGAAACAAGAAAATTTCGCTGGTTAAAATCCTTTGGAAGAATCATAAAGTTGAGGAAGTCACTTGGGAAACCGAGAAGAGAATGAAAGATCAGTACAAAAAATTGTTTGAAAGGAATGTACGTGAAAATTTGAGGATGAATTTTATTAAGGGGGAGGAATTGTAATATCCCAATTTTTGGACTAGTGATCAAATTGTAATTTTTGAAAGTTTAGGGGTTAAAGTGTGAACTTTAGAAAAGTTTAGGGACCAAAGTGTAATTTCTAAAAGTTGTGTAAGTTAACCTCGTAAATGAATAGTTCACCCCCGAGAGTGACATTTCCGTGGTACCCGGATTTTTCATACGAGGCTTATATTAATAGAATTTTTGGATCGAATAAAAATTGTTAAGTGTGCTTAAGCTAGAGTAGTACAGGGATGGGTGACCTATTGGGAAGGTCCCATATTCAATATTTTAACTGATAAAAAGGATTCTTTTTAAGTCAATGCTATTCGAAATGGATTGTAGAGATAAGATTTCTAAGAGGAAATGTATCCGATAAAATTTCCCGGTAATTATCGATATATCAGATTGAACTGAAATTTTAAAGAAAGTTCCAAGAAATTATGGAAAATTCATAAAATATTATTTTATGAATATTTTTTTACATTTGGTTGGATTCTAACTAGATTTAGTTAGATGGTGATGGAATGGAAATTTTCAAGTCTTGTTAGTAAATAAAGTCTAGTTGGAGGGCAAATTGGACATTTGCCATGGATGGCGTTTTTAAAATATTTTGAAACTTTGAGGGCAATTTTGGAAGAAGATTTATACATGGATTAAATCATTTCCATTGATTTTTATGAGATTGAATCATGGCCATTAGATTAAAAGGGTAAGATGGTAAATTCACTGATAAAATGAATTTAATATTCATTTAATTATGACATGTGGCTTAAATAAGTAAAAGATGAGCAAAAATTATCTCATCTAGTTTGAGGGCTGTTTGAAACTTAGAGAAGAAAGGGGGAAAGAAAATTTTCAAGCTTAAATTTGGAGAATTCAAGACTAGTTTCAAGCAAAGTTAATTTAGGTAAATTGTTATACACACGATTTTCTTCATTTTGATAGTATTTTTGCATGATAAAAGTCAAGTATGAGTTATGTTATGGATGAAGATTGATCGTGGAAATTGAAGTTGATGATGGAATTTGACTTGTAGATAGTTAAAATGATGATTCAAACATAGAATTAAGAATGAAATTGGATAAATTCCATGTTAGAGATTATAAACCCTAACCCTAAAATTTGGGGGTTTTGGTTAGGAAGCTAAACTAAGGATGGAATTGATTGAATTATGATGTTATGAGACCTATTTTGATGATATGATGAATAATTTCCCCAAGTTGTAAATTTAGGGCTATTTTGAAAATTTGGAAAAAAATTAAGGCAAATTATTATAAATTTTATTTTAGCATTGGAATCATTGAATTACGGTGAAAGTAGCTTGAATTGGTGATTTGGGACCAAAACGAAAATTTTTGGAAATTCAAGGACCAATTCGGCAATTTAGGTAAAATTAGGGATTTATCTTGAATTTATGGAAAATTGATAGAAATGAAGATTTAAGCATGTTATGAAAGCTAAAGGATTGAAATGTCAAGAAAGGAAACACGACGGACCAAATTCAAAAAGAAAGTTCAATTAAGGACTAAAAAGAATAAAGCTTGGAAGTTAAAGGAAAATGTGTAAGGATGTTAGAATTAAGTGAAAGGTTTATTGTACATTAATTCAATGTACAAAAGCAATGTAGTGACCAAAATGTCACTTTTATAAATTTTAAGAACTCATGTATGTGAATTATGTTATATATATATAAATCATGTCATGCATGTAAATTATGCCATGTGTGTGAACTATACCATATATCTGATTTACTTGAAAATGATGGAGTGTTGGAAACTAGACTAAGTTAGAAATATTATAAATTGCACATGAATATTGACTGACTATGAAAACCTTGTTAGTACGATACTACCTTAGATAGAAACTATGCTAGGTTAATGTATAACATGTATTACTTTATTTATTGTTTTGATAAATAAGATTATTGCCTCACTAAGTTCATACTTAGCGTGTGCTATTTCACACGTAGGTTCTCCGAAAATAGACTAGCAAGGAGGAGTTGTTAATTGGGAAGATCAAGATACTATCTGCAAGTACAGTACGTACATCTTTAACAAAATTTAATAGACTAGTGGGCATGTAATATTTTAAGTGGGTAAACTGTTTTGTAAGTCTAAGTTTATAATGTATTTATACATCATCATGGAAGTATGGACTTAGAGAAATGGTTTGCTATTAATAACTATGAATTTTGACGTACTTAATTGTTGTTTAACCCTGATCGTGTAAAACATTTTAAATCAAGAAAAGGGTCTAGGCAGTGTACATAGTTTTCACCCTGTATTATATTTTTATTTTAGTAACTCAATTATGAATTTTATAAACCAATCCAGGGTCAAAACTAGCTGCAATAGACTGGCATAGTTTTTAATTCAAAATAGAGAAAGGGTTAAATTGCAATAATGAATTTTGGTATAAAAAAGTACAAGTCGAGATTTTTTTCAATGACTCCGTAACATCTTTAATGTATATTCGGCTTACAAGTATACGTTATGGGTGTTACAGTTTGGACTAAAATAAAGTCATTGGAAAATATAGATATCCTTCTCTGCTTATAGAGAAATCATGGGAGAAATATTTTGAAATTATTATGATTTCGACGGCCCTGATTAGTTCAAGGACCAATTCATCTTTGGTCTAAAAGTAAGGGAAAATGTGAGGAAATTTATAGAAATGTTGGATTAATTATTCGATACAAGTTTGCAAGTTTATGTGTAAAATTAGTGACTAAAATGTCACTTTAGTAAAAGTTAGTGGATGAAGGGTATTAATAAAAGTTAGTGAAAAATGATGGAATTATTGAATAATTGTGATTCGAGGTGGAATAAATTGCAAAATTTGCAAAATGGTCATTAGGGAGCATAATGAATAATTCGGCATTATTAAAGGAAAAAGTGAAAATTTTTGGAAATATTTTATATTCAGATAATTATACTAGTATAGTTAAGCAATTTTAGATTAAAAATCTAACATGAATATTGTTATGTATGTTCAAATGGTACTATACAGCTATTGACGAGGCTAAGGGTACCAGATCAAAAGAAAGCAAGGAAAAAGTATCAAAATAACTTAGTGAGGCTAATATCATGCATGGCCCAGGTGAGTGCATTTTTACTTATTTATATATACATGCGATATGAGTGAGTGCATTTTTACTTATTTTATATATGTGATATGAGGGAGACTTGCGAGAAGTCGACCTTGATATTAATAAAATATATGTTGATCAAAGTTATGTAAATGACATATGTGATACATTGGTATGGCATAATGATTTATCTAAGATAAATCAAATTTTATATTTTGGGATTGAACTGCCCATTATCGAATTATGAATGATAGTATTGACGGATTGGATATTGAATGTGAAAATATTATATTATTATGCCCAGTACTAGTGTGAGAGTTTTTGGTATAAGTGGATATCCATAGAGTCTTAGCAGCTGCATTCCAGCATTATGGTGCGTTCCAGACACTTCGGTGTTGACATCAGACACTACGGTGTTGTTTAGACACTTCAGTTTCGACTAGCACAAAAAGTGTGATAATGAGGAGCAAAGGGTTTCCTCAAGTACGTACTCTCCATCAGACGTTATTGCATTGCAGACACTATGGTGTCGTTACGATGACTCGTATACCATAGGTTCACATGAAATTGTACTTTGGGCTATAATTCAAGAATTGCTTTTATGCAGGTGGATAGGCCAGTAAGCCTATCGTATTTCCTACTGATAAAGTAAGAACGACATTATCACTTTGGATATATATACATACAATTATGATTTATATTAATGCTTTGAACATGGAATGTTGATTATAATGTTGATTTTGCCCAAGTACTATTGTGAAGTCTTTGGTATAGTTGGATATCCACAGAATTCTAGTAGCTGCGTCCTAGCGCTACGGTGCGTTTCAGTCACTTCGGTGATGTTTAGACACTTCAGTGTTGACTTAGACGCTACGGCGGTGTTCAAACACTTCGGTGTTGTTAGCACAAATTGTGCGATTATGAGGAGCAAAGAGCGTCCTCGACTATGTACTCATCTCAGTCGCTTCGGCGATGCAGACATTACGGCGTTGTAGACACTACAATGTCGTGATGGGTAACGTATTATAGCATCACATGATTTTGTAGTCTGGGCTATAATACTTGAAATGCATTTATGCATGTAGTTAAGCTAAAAAGCCTATTGTACCCAAGACTGGTAAGACAGATCGAATCCTATGATTTGAATATTATATTGGGTTAATGAACTATACATGTAAGGTAGTTCTATGCATGATAAAATTTTATCAACTGCAATTGGAAATCGCTTGCCATTTTACGTGATTGTGTTATTTGTAATCATTGTTTTATATTGTTATGATTATGCCTCACTAAGTTATACCTATCAGTAAGTATCACCACATCCTAGTCTAGTGGGGCATGTATAGATATTAAATAAGTAGCTATTTTGTATGATCTAGAAACATGACTTAGTTTGAGGAAATAGGAACATAGAAAAGATGCTTCAAACGATTTTAAACTTAGTTGGTTATTTATCGCGTAGCAATTTTAAAATCAAGAAATGGTCTAGGCAGCACACATAGTTTTCACCCTGAATTATATTTTAATTTTAATAACTACTTAAAGAATTTTATAAACCAATTCAGGGTCGAAACTAGGTGACTCCAGACAGATTTGTAACTTTGTGAAAACTGAGAAAGGGTTGTTTAATCAAATTAGTTTTGCATAAAAAAATTACAAGTCTGAAAATTAGTGTAAATAAGTTAGTAACATCTTCAATGTGTATTCGAATATCGAATACACGTTGAGGGTGTTGAATTTAGTGGTATTAGAGAAAGGTTTAGCCGATTCTAGAGGTTAAACCGAGTCCAATATGATTTTGCTAAAGTGTACATGACCCTAGAATGTGATGTTACTGATGTATTGCTTGCATAACTTGATGTAGCTCCTCAATAATATGAATGAGACTCTAATGGCTATAAGAAAAATAAGATACTATTAGATTTCGTCAGTTGATGAATTTCAAGGGTTAAGAAAAGACCCATAGCGGATACAACACAATGAAATAAATATAGTAGTTAACTCCTATCCAGGATGAGTTATCTGTATAACAGAGAAGAGGTACAATAATTATAAGATGTTAGTCTCTAACATCTGTATTTGCACTTACGCTTATAATAGCATAAGTTATAAGAAATTTAGAGAGAGTAAGGGCTCATACGCATATTTCAAGGTAAAAGGGTAGTCATAGGACGATAAGCTTATGATTAAATGGAATTGTGATTGTTATTAATAAATTAAGATAGTCAAATATGAAAAGTTACAAAAAGAAGAAGTATTCTTATTCTGGAAATACGTATTTGTTAAATGGCTAAACATGAAACTGTTGGAGTTTACTACAGATGTAATCTGGCAGCCTGCTTAAGATACGCTGGAGGCTGAAAATATGAAAATTTAGAGTATGATGGGAATAAGTTAAGAGATGATATTACTGATTAGGAAAGGCTAATGTAGTAGCTGATGCTCTTAGCTGGAAAATGTTCTTTATTCCGCATGCAATGAACGCTTAATTGTCTTTGGGAAAGAATGGTACACTAAGTACAAAGTTACAACTTTAACCAACCTTGTTAGATCCAATTAAAGATTTGCAAGTGGCAGATGAAGAATGCCTTGAAAAGAAAAAGTAAGTTGAATCTAGAGAAGCCTAAGATTATGAAAGCAAATCTGATGGATTGCGATTGAGGAAAAGTTTATAAAGTGAAATGAAGAAAGAAATTTTAATATAAGGATAGTCAGTTGGACTATTATGATCTTTGAAGATAAGTTGCGAGCCTATATTATTGAGAACACAAGATTGTAGGAAAGGATTGAAATGTTCGGAATAATCCAAAAGTGGATGGAGTTGATTTGACTTGAGAAATAGAAGACAAAGTGAGGATTCTTTAAAATAAACCTAAAGCAGCTGCAGATCGACAATAGGCACATACAGATAAAAAGAAGAAGGACATTGAGTTTAAATTCAAAAACAAGGTATGTATGAAAGTTTCACCTTGGAAAAAAGTAATATGCTTTGGTCAAAAGGAAAGCTTGGTCTCAGATTCATTGGACCGTATGAGACTCTTAAAGAGATGGACAAATGACTTATTAATTGACTTTACCTTCGGAGGCGAGCAAGACTCACGATATATTTGCACTTGAATTTGCTTCAAAGGTATTGATCAGATCCTTTTTACGTTATCAACCCAAAGAAAGTTGAATTACAACCCAATATTTAACGTATAAAGAAGAACCGATGAAAATCTTAGCATATGGAATTAAAAGGAATAAGAAAATTTCATTGGTAAAAGTCAGTTAGCGGAATTACAAAGTAGAAGTAGCTACTTGATAAATCGAGAAGAAAACGAAAGAGCAGTACTTGCAAAAAAATTTAAACCATGTACGCTTTAAAAATTCGAGGATGAATTTTCTTAAGGGGGAAGAATTGTAATACCCCAAAATTTGCTATATTGATTAAGGGTCATTTAGTAATAAGATAAGGGCTTAAAAGCTAACTTAGTGACTAAAATGACAACAAGTCAAAAGTAGGTGTCTAGAGTCTAAAGATGGGAAAAGTATAGACACCTGATGGATAATTTTACCATTAATAATTTTTATTCCACAGATAAGTAGTACAGGTTACAAGAAGATGATCTGTATAGTCAGATTTTCGGTATAATATTTATGTAGAAATTTATTCTCGATCGAACAATCAGTAGAATGAACAGATATTTGAATTGGAATAAAATTACATGGAAAAAAATCTGATATAGATTCCGGGAATAAAAATGCAGTATAAGATATCGAATTTCGATCGAACTGCAAAGTTAAGCGTGCTCAGGCTAGAGTAGCACTAGGATGGGCGACCTCTGGGAAGGTCCCATGTTAGTACTTTAGATTGATAAAAAGGAATCAGTCCGAGTTAATATTATTCACATGGATAGTCGATTAAGAAATATTAATAGAAATTGTATCCGATAAATATTTCGGGTAATTATAAGTATATTTGGACCGAGTCAAAATTTTAAGTTTGACTTCATAAATATGGAATATTTTATTTGATAACCCGGTGAAGGGGAAATCGCAGTAGAAATAGTAAGTGAATATCAAATCGAAATTTCAGAGGCTATTCCATAAGCCATGAAAAATTCATAAAATATTATTTTATGAATAAATTATTAATTGGTTTATTGTGATTTAACTAGAATAGTTGGATTTTTAGAAAATGGAAAAATTAGTGATTTAAATGACTAGTTTTAGTAATTTGGTCACAATGCAATTTTGAAATATTTTGAAAGTACCATGGGTAATATGGTAATTTCCCATGTGGAAGCATTATTCTAGTTTGGTTAGAGTTGAATGGAATTTGGTTGGAATTGAACTAGAATGTCAACTTGTAAATTATGATTCAGTTGTGGTTAATTTTGGAATAAGGACTAAATTGAATAAAAAATTCAATTTATCAATTACATGTGGCATAAATTAATAAAAGATGAACAAAATGTTCATCTTCTTCAACCCTATTTTCGAAAACCATGGGGAAAGGGAGAGAAAAATACACAAAAATTTCTCCAAGCATTTTGAAGGCTCCCGAACAAGATTCAAGGTATGTTTTTGGCAGAAAGCTATTTTCAATTCTCTTTCATTTGATAGTAATTTTATCAAGAGTTATGAAGATTTGATTATGTTCTTTAGGAGAGAGAAAATATGGTTTCATGTTCTATGTTTAGATTGAAGCTTGATCTATGCAAATCTAGTGTTGTAGAGATGAAATCAAGCTTAAATTGTGATTAATTTTATGTTTAAGGATTAAAAACCCTAACCCTAGAATTTGGAATTTTATTTAGGGTTTTGAAATTGATGATATTAGAAGCTTGATTTTGATATTAAAATGAAAATCCTCAACTAGTCCTTTAAGTGACCATTTCGGCATATATGGGGAAATTCGGAGAAATATTGTGTAAATTATCCTAGTGATGGATTTGAAGAGATTATGAGCTTAGAAGCTTGATTATGGCATTTGGACTAAAATAAAGTCATTGGAAAATATAGATACCCTTCTCGGCTTGTAGAGAAATTATGGGAAAAATATTTTGAAATTATTATGATTATGAGATTTTATGATTTGAATATGTTGTACGAAGTTAGAATTGAAACTAGAATCCAAGGGACAAAATTGACAAGAAATGAAATGGCAAGGGACCATTTCGACAGCCCTGATTAGTTCAAGGACCAATTCAGCTTTGATCTAAGTAGAGGGAAATGTGAGAAAAATTATAGAAATGTTGGATTAATTATTCGATACAATTTTGCAAGTTTATGTGCACAATTAGTGACTAAAATGCCACTTTAGTAAAAGTTAGTGGATGAAGGGTACTAAATAAAAGTTAGTGAAAAATGATGGAATTATTGAATAATTGTGATTCGAGGTGGAATAAATTGCAAAATGTGCATTAGGGACCATAATGAACAATTCGGCATTATTAAAGGAAAAAGTGAAAAATTTTGGAAATATTTTATATTCAGATAAGCAATGTAATGCTCTAGTTTTAGGGCTTAGCGGTTTAGTGGGTTATTAGGCGGTCCGGTGGACCAGAGTAGAGATTCGAGTCGATTTCAGGATCGAATATTTTTGGTGTGGGAAAAATTATGGAAAATGGTTAAAAATAATGTTTTAATATATGATTAATTTTGGTGGAATCAATTTTGGAAAATGAGATTGGGAGGTGTGACATTTTGGCTAGTGACCAAAATGCAACTTTTGAAAACTATTTTTAAAGTGACTAAAATGAAAAGGGTCAAATTCATAGAATCCTTAAGGAGCTATTTTACCAAGTTTTTTCTGGTGATTTCTCTCTTCAATTAAATCATTTTAACATGTGTTTTAAAAGTTAATTAAAAGGGATTTTAGATATTAAAGTTAGTTATTTAGTTTTAATGAAAATTGACGTAACTTTTCTCTACACTTCTTTTCTGCCAAACACTCAGATTTCATCAAAAACCAGAGGTGAGAGATCAATTTTACTAAGAATCTTGATCTACAATTGATTATTTAACTTTGATTTACAAAATCTTATTGAAATCTTGTGTTTTCCTAGTTTTAAACAAGCCAATTGAGGGAGAAATCACACAATAGGGGTAAGGTTAGGGATCTCCTGTATTGAAGGTTCTTTATTGATATTCCCAAGTATTTGATCCTTGATTTATGGTTTATAATCTAATTTTGTGTTTTTTATATTGAATTAATTGATTTAATTGTGTAAGATTGATGAGATAGTGAAAGATCCGAATTGGATCTATTTTCCAGTGATGTAGATTGATTTTTAACATATTATGGATGTATAATAATGTTGATAAGTCATTTTTGTTAATGGAATCTCGAAACTCTTGAATCTCTATTCGTTTTGTGGAGTTGTGGTGGTTGTTTGGTTGGTAGAGGTGTTAGGTTGTTTTGATTCTTTTTTAGATGTGTTTTGATGATAAAAGTGGTGCTAGGTTGATAGATGTTGGCTGGGTTATGAATCGAAGTGTTTTGGTTATGTTTTCGGTTGTTGTAGAGGGTTAATTGTGAGAGTTTTGTGGGAATCCGAGAAGGATTGTGGTTGCCATTTTTAGAATGCATTATGATGCATTAATCCTCTCTGGTTTTGTGGTAAAAGCAGGGGAGGTTGATCCGAAGTAAGTGGAGTAGCGTAGGAGGCTTCAGATACTCATTTTTGCATCGGTGAATCAAGGTTTCGCGTAACGGTGAGTGAAAATGTGGATTCCAGCATTGGAATGTTTTAAAGATGGTTTTTGGGAGTTTAGGTAGAGCTTGAAACGCTTACCTAAGCTCAGAAGTAAGTAAAGTAGTTTTACTCTCTCAGTCGTGCTAGTTTGAAATGGTTTTACGCACTTGTTTTTATTTACATTGTACCTACTATTTAAGCATGATTTAAAGTATTTGATGTACTATTTTTAAGCATGTTTTGCTGAAGGATGCACATGGTGAGTGATCCTTGTAAGTATGGTTTATACTTGTGGATTCGAGCTGTTTTGAGAACAGAGTTTGAGAGTTAAGGTAGAGCTTGAAATGCTTACCTAGACTCGAAAGTAACTATAAAGTGGATTTACTCTCTCGGTCGTGCTAGTTTAAAATGGTTTTATGCACTTGTTTTAATTTCATGTCACCTACTATTTAAGCATGTTTTAAAGTAGTTGATATACTATTTTTAAGCAGGAAATGCTGAAGGATGCACATGGTAAGTGATCCTTGTGAGTATGGTTTATACTTATGTTTTAAAGCATGGTTGCTACTTTGGAAAGGGCATGGTTTAATGCTTGTTAAAAACAGTGAGGTAAATGTTGTTTGGTTAATTATATTGGCAAGTGATGTGGTTTTAAAATTGTTATCAAATATAGTTGGCCGGCTATAAGATTGAGTGCACTGTAAAATAAGTCACCTTGGACGTTGAGGGGTTTATACGGTGTACCGAATACTCCATCCAAGTGCCCTAACGGTTGAGGGGTTAAATAGTACCGAATACTCCCTTTAGTGGGTTAAGCATCTAACCGATGAGAGGGATTGGTATCCTTGTGGGTTGAGATTGTACCTGGTTGGAATTTTACCCGGTTGTTATTGTATAGTGATTGTGATTGTATCGCTATTCCGGTTGAGATGGCTTGAAGTGTTGGGTTAACACTTGTTGAATCTGTGTATCCGATGAACTCATTTGTTAATGGACTTGTTAAAGATCACTTGAATGCCAATATAATTGTTAATGTATCATTGAAATGGTTTATGTTGTATAATGTGATTTATACATGTTTTCTCCTTAAGCTTTGCATTTGGTAGCAATGCATGAAAAGGTTTAAGTAGAGGGTTAGCAATGTGACTTGCTGTTGGTTAATGATACATGTAGCATATGGTTTGATATGCTGGTTTTAATGTTGTAAGTGCATGCTTTAAAAGAGGCATTATGTTTTAAAAGATGATGTTGAGAAATGGTTTTAAATGCATTGATGGTGTTTTGTTCTGAGCTTTCCTCACTAAGCCTTGTGTGCTTACGCTCTTTTTGTCCATCAATGCAGAGAATTAAAGTTCCGGAAGGTATCAAGAAGCAAGGGGATCTTGGCAAGACTTGGTTCTAAAGTATGTTAGAGACTAGACTATAATGAATAAGGGCAATGGGGTACTTGTTATGATTTGGGAGATGTTTTGGGGAACTCCCTGTTTGAGCATATTTCTTAGGTTGCTTTTGGTTTGTAATGGCCTTTAAAGATTGATTTTGGTGCTGGTTTGTCTTTTGGTATATTGTATGGATGCAACTTTAGGAAGCATGCCTATAGATTTCCATTCGATGCATGAAGCCTTGTTGTGCTGTTGGATTTGTGTTGCTAGGTTGCTTATGGTATGTTTGGCATGTCGGTATGGTGTTATAAGCATGTTGGAATGGTTTGAGAATGTTTTTGGGTTGAAAAATCAACAATTTGTGGCATTACAGGTCCAGGCGTACCGATACGCGGGGAACCGTATTGGTACGGCTAGGCATTTTCTAGCCTGAGGGATCGGTACGCATAAGGGAGTACTGGTATGCCTAGGTAATTTTGGCCTGGCGTACCAATACGGGCAAGGAGTATCGGTACACATTCTAGCCTCTAGAATCTCACTTTTTAAACCCAAACCCGTGTACCGATGCCTACATAAACGTACCGGTACAGATGTTAAAACAAATCAGAAGTTAGGTAAGTTGGTTATTGCGTATCGGTACGGGCCGTGGTGTATCGGTACGGTGCATTTTATGCGTATCAGTACGGTAACACCAGTGCTGATACTCAAGGTTGTTTTCTATTGCATCGGCTCACAATTTTGCTTGCTTCGCATTTTAGTCCCTGAATCATGCTAATGCATTAGTACATGGTTAAAATGATTGGTTTGAGTTGGAGTATGAGACATACGCATGGAACCTGACTAATCTAAGGTTGGTAACTTAAAAGTGGGTTTTTGACTTGTAACTTTCAAATTACAGTTTGGTCCCTAAGTGGTAAACGAAATCAATTGGATGTCAAAGTGATGCTTGATTGAGTTAGGATTACACCTGTTATCTGTATGAACATGTAGGATTAATAATTGACATCTAGATAAGATAAAAAGAAAAAAATAGACTTGGTTGGCTAAATCTCTTCAGTTTGCTACGGCAAACCTAATGTGGCCATATTAATTCGGTTGGGCGTCTAGGCCGGGTCAAGGGGTTTACATTTATTGGTATCATAGCCAGGTTATTGATATATTAATGTTGATTGTTGTATGTACACTAGATGATATGCACGGTGATTGATATATGAATGTTGATTGTCGTATGTTATGTTGGGAAAGTTTTGGGGTACCCATTGCCTTATTATTATAGTCTGGAAACTTTTGATTTTTGAAATAGAAGTCTTGGATCATTGCTTGAGGCTGGCTTGATTGTTTTTGTTTTGAAATGGTTATCATGCCTTAGATATATTTTAGCATGATGGGACCGAGGAGAGAGTTACGATCTAGCACGATTGCTGCTGCCGCTGGGAAGGACGATGAAGGAGAATTTGTACCTCATGGAGGGTTGCCATTGACCCCACTTAATCCACCTGAGGGAGTGGAGCAAGTACCACCTGCACCAGCTAGGCCAGGGATGGGTGATATGGCACCGTTGATTCAGGCTATGACTAATGTGATCATTTCTGTTATGGGCTTGTGCAGGATGTTAAGACATACATGCTTGCTGCTGATTATACCGACCTTGATGTGTTGGCTTCGCGAGCCAATGATGTGGAGCAGAATTTGGGTTTGGCTTTTGGATCACGAGGTTTTAGCTCGAGGAAGAGACTTGCTGCTTCGGGTTATAGTGGTGGTTAAGCCAAGAGACACCGTGACAGGAGGTTTAGCCTAGAGCCGAGGCATGGTGGAGGTTTTGTGGGACGTGGAGCCCAGGGATAGAGTGGCCAGGTTAGAGCCCCGTTTAGAACCTACTAAATTTGTGGATCTCGAGATCATTTGAGGCGAGATTGCCCGTGGTTGGCCAGGAAAGGTCAGGCACCTGCGCCTGTTGTGGCTAATGCTTGTTAGAGTTGTGGGTCAGGCGACCATCAGAGGCGTGATTATCCGTTGTTGGCTCGAGGTGGGTAGGGTGTTGCACTTGTTGTTGCTCTGCAGTGGGGTCGTGGTCGTGGCCACAAATCATTTCAGCAGGGAGATGTGGGACAGAGGACTATGGCTCACACTGTTGCTATCCAGTTGATGGAGGTGGACCGACTAGGGTGTATGCGTATTGTGAGGGTCGCAACAATATCGATGTGATTGCAGCTACTTTTACCCTTTCAGTCTTTGTCATTGTATTCATTGGTTGATTCCGGATCTACTCATTCATACATTTTGAGTGAGCATGTTGAGTTTCTTGATGTATCTTTGGAAATTCTTGATGTGGGTGTTAGAGTGACTAGTTCTCTTGGAGAGACAGTCGTGGTTAGGAGGTTGTATTGTAGGTGTCCCCTGATGGTTCAGGGACATGTGTTTGCTGTGGACTTGATGGAGTTGCCATTCCATGGATTTGGTGTGATTTTGGGTATGGATTGGTTCACTGAACATCGGGCGGTGGTGGATTTTGAGACTAAGTGGATATCCTTGAGGTTGGCGGATGATTATGAAGTGGTGGTTGTTGGTGAAAATGCCAAGTTTCTATCCAATGTTGTTTCGGATTTGGAAGCGAGTCGGATGTTGGATTCGGGATGTCAGGCATATTTGGCCTATGTTATGAATCCTGGATCAAAGGAGTTGAAGGTGCAGGATGTTCGCACCATGTGCGAGTTTCTGGGTGTTTTTCCGGAAGAGCTACCAGGATTGCCACCTGACCGTGAGGTAGAGTTTGGCATTGAGGTTTTTGCGAGTACGGTACCGGTATCCATTGCTCCATACCGCATGGCCCCGAAGGAATTGAAGGAGTTGAAGACGCAGTTGTAGGAGTTGTTGGATCGGGGTTTTATAAGACCCAATATCTCTCCATGGGGAGCGCCAGTGCTGTTTATGAAAAAGAAAGATGGTACGTTACGGATGTGTATAGATTACCGACAGCTGAATAAATCGACAGTGAAGAACAAGTATCCCTTGCTGCGAATAGATGACCTGTTTGATCAGTTCAGAGGAGCCTCAGTGTTTTCCAAGATAGATTTACGGTCAGGGTACTACCAGTTAAAGGTGAAAGAGGTGGATGTGCCCAAAATAACTTTTCATACGAGATACAGGCATTACGAGTTTCTTGTGATGTCGTTCAGTTTGACCAATGCTCCAGCTGCCTTTATGGACATGATGAACCGAGTGTTTCATGAGTTTTTGGATCAGTTTGTAGTTGTGTTTATCGATGATATCCTTGTGTACTCTCGTACCGAGGAGGATTATGATAGTTATATGCGGATCGTGCTTCAGAAGTTGATGGAGAATAAGTTGTATCATAAGTTAAGAAAATGTGAGTTTTGGCTTAAGGAAGTTGTGTTTCTTGGGCATGTTGTGTCGGCTGAAGGAATTTGTTTCCATACGAAAAAGGTTGAAGCTACAATGAGCTAGAAGGAACCCAAGTTTGTGACGGAGGTTAGGAGTTTCCTTGGTTTGGCAGGTTACTACCGAAGGTTTGTGGAAGGGTTTTCCAGTTTGTCGGCTCCGTTAATGAAGCTGCTACAGAAGAATGTTCGGTTTGAGTGGACGTAGGATAGACAACGAGCTTTCAAAGGGTTGAAGGAAGCCTTGACGCGAGCTCCGGTCTTGGTTCAACCAGAATCGGGGAAGGAGTTCGTTGTTTATAGTGTTGCATCGTATGTTGGGCTTGGTTGTGTGTTGATGCAGAATGGTAAGGTAGTAGCTTATGCATCTAGGCAATTGAAGGTGCATGAACGTAACAACCCTACCCATGATCTTGAGCTTGCAGCGGTTGTGTTTCCCTTGAAGATCTGGAGGCATTATCTCTATGGTGAGAAATGTGTGGTTTATACGGATCATAAGAGCTTGAAATATTTGATGTCTCTGAAGGAGCTAAATATTAGGTGACATAGATGTATGTGGTTGCTTAAGGATTATGATTTGACCATTTTGCATCATCCGGGAAAAACCAATGTTGTGGCGGATGCTTTGAGTAGAAAAGTGGTTGTGGAGTTGAGAGCTATGTTCGCTCGGTTGAGCGTGACGAATGCGGGGGTTTGTTGGCTGAGTAGCAAGTGAAGCCATCCTTGTCGCATATGATCAAGGAGAAGCAACCGTATGATGAGAGTTTGGTATCTCATGGGGAAGATATCAGGGATGGAAATCCTACGGATTTCCATTTCAACGATGATGGGGTGTTGTGTTTCAAAGGTCGAATAGTGGTACCTGAAGATAAAGGGTCTCAGCGTACTATTTTGACTGGGGCACATGCTAGTCCTTTTGCTATCCATCCTGGTAGCACTAAGATCTATTGAGGGTTGAAAGAAGAGTACTATTGGATTGGGCTGAAGAGAGATGTGGCTGATTTCATGGCTCAGTGTATGGTTTGTTAGCGGGTGAAGGCTGAGCATCAGTTTCCTTTTGGGTTGTTGCTACCATTAAGGATACCAAAATGGAAGTGGGAAAGAATCACCATTGATTTTGTGTCTAGGCTACTTTTGATGCCGACAAAAAAGGATTCCATTTGGGTGATTGTAGATCAGTTTATGAAGTGTACGCATATCGTGCCAGTGCATACTACGTATACCTTGGATAGGTTGGCGGACCTATACATTTCTGAGATCATACGTTTGCACGGAGTGCCCGAATCTATAGTTTTGGATAGGGATCCGCGGTTCACCGCAAGGTTTTGGGTGAGGTTGTATCGTGCCTTAGGGACCCGGTTGAGTTTTAGCACATCGTATCATCCTCAGACAGATGGCCAGTTGGAGTGCGTAATTCAGGTTCTTGAGGATATGCTAAGGTGTTGTGTTATCGAGTACCAGGGAGCGTGGGAGAAGCAACTGCTGTTGGTGGAGTTTGCTTATAATAGCAGTTATCATGCTAGCATACAAATGGCATCCTATGAGGCGTTGTATGGCAGAAAATGTCGTATGCCCGTATGTTGGGTAGAAGCGGGGGGAAAGTTTGTGTCAATGCCCAATGTTCTGAAAGGCACCACCGAAAAGGTTAAGTTGATATGCGAGCACTTGAAAGCAGCTGCTGATCATCAGAAATCCTATGTGGATTTGAAGCATAGGGATATAGAGTACGCTGTGGGTGATAAACTATTTTTGAAGGTGTCGCCCTAGATAAAAGTGTTGCATTTTGGGCGAAAAGGGAAGCTTAGCCCGAGGTTCATTGGACCATAGGAGGTTGTTGAACGTGTGGGTCCTGTTGCATATCGGTTGAGGTTACCTTCGGAGTTGGGGAAGATCCATGATGTGTTCCATGTTTCGGTGTTGCGGAGGTATAGGTCAGATCCATCACATGTCATGCCGGTGGAAGAGATGGAGTTGAGATCGGATCTCTCTTACGATGAGGAACCTGTAGAGATTCTTGATACCAGCAGTAAAGTGCTCCGTGGCAAAACGGTCGAGCTGGTTAAGGTGTTGTGGAAGCACCGCGGCATTAGGGAGGCCACATGGGAGCGCAAGTCGGATATGTTGAATTAGTTTTCGCACCTGTTTCCTCCAGGTAAATTTCTAGGATGAAATTTCTTAAGAGATGAAGAGTTGTAACGCCTTGGTTTTAGGGCTTAGCGGTTTAGTGGGTTATTAGGCGGTCTAGTGGACCGGAGTAGAGATTCGTGTCCGTTTCAGGATCATATATTTTCGGTGTGGGGAAATTATGGAAAAATGGTTAAAAATCATGTTTTAATATATGATTAATTTTGGTGGAATCAATTTTGGAAAATGAGATTGGGAGGTGTGACATTTTGGCTAGTGACCAAAATGTAACTTTTGAAAACTGTTTTTAAAATGACTAAAAGGAAAAGGGTCAAATTCTTAGAATCCTTAAGGAGCTATTTTACCAAGTTTGTGCTGGTGATTTCTCTCTTCAATTAAATCATTTTAACATGTGTTTTAAAAGTTAATTAAAAGGGATTTTAGACATTAAAGAAAATAAGGAAGTAATATTTGTAAACGTTTGGAACAAGAACGCGTTGAAAATTTGAGGACGAATTTTCTTAAGGGGGAGGAATTGTAATATCCTAAAATTTGGCTAGCGACTAAATTATAAATTTTGAAAGTTTAAGGGGTTAAAGTATAAACTTTGGAAAAGTTTGGGGACTAAAGTGTAAATTTCCCCAACAAGTAATTTTCTTCAGTATAAGAGTGAATCGGATCAAAATCGATACCTTGATATCAGTATTAAGAATTAAGATGTAGAAAAAGGTACCGAATTTGGATCGAATGAAATTGTTAAGCGTGCTTAGGCCAGAGAAATACAAGGATGGATGACCTTCGGGAAGGTCCCATATAAGTGTTTCTGATCTATATTTTGGACTCAGTAAGAGTAAAGAATATTCGAATGAATTATCGATAAAGGATTTCTAAGATAAATTTTATTCTATGATGATTTTCGATAATTATTGGGATAATAGAAGTTAAGAAATTTTAGTTTAAGTCCTTAAGAAATGAAATTTTTATGTGATAATAGAGTTTATTTCCCGAATATGGAAGTATAGAATTTTCAAAATAAATCCGATAGCTCGGTAAAGGTAAAATTGCAGTAGAGATATTTTATGAATATCCGAATAGCAGATCGAACTGAAATTTTAGAGGTTGTTCCATAAGCCATGGAAAAGTCATAAAATAATATTTATGGAATAGTGGCCGGTTGGAAATGAACTAATTTAGTTAAATTGTAATGGGATGGCAATTTTGAAACAAGCTAGTAAATAAAGACTAGTTGGAGAGCAAATTGGTCATTTGGACCCCAATGGCAATTTTGAAATATTTAAAAAGTAACAAGGGTAATTTTGGAAGAAGAAAATGGAAGATTAAATCTTGGCCCTTGATTGATGATAGAATCAATCTCAACCGTTGGATAAAAGGGCAATATTGTAATTTCCCTATTTAAATGAATTTAAAATTCATTTTTATAATACAAGTGGCATATTTAGAATAATTAAAAACAAAATGGTCAAAAAGATGAATATTTATTCATCTACAAATTTCGAAAATGAGGGGAGAAAGAGAAAAATATGGAGAAAATTTTCTAAGCTCAATTCAAGCCCCAAAACTCAATTTTCAGGTAATCTTTTCAACTACAAAGTTGTTCTACTCTTCAAGCTCTATCTTTTGATGTAAATAATTCATGGAATGCATGTTTGATTGATGAGAATTTTGCATGAGAAAAAATTAGGGTTTATGGAAAAAAATTGGGGCTTTTGAAATTTTATGATTTCATGGTTGAATTCAAGTTAAAAATAAGTTGGTATGATATTAAAATTATGTTTTGAGTTGGAACTAAACCCTATATATTTTGGTTATTATGAATATGATTAGGGTTTATGGGTTTAAGTTTAATTTAGGGTTTGTGATGTTGGGTTAATGATCTAGTAAGCTTGATTTGTTGTTTGGAAGCAAAACCCTAATTTAAATGTTTAGGGACCAATTCGGCAAGTTTAAAAGTTGAAGGACTAAATCTGATTTTTATAGAATTGGTGTGTATTTACGTTATTAAGGATGTTGGAGATATGAAATTGAAGTTAGAATGCAAAATTGATGTTAAATCGAGTTAGTGACTATTTTGAAAAATTGTCAAAGTTAAGTGACCAATTCGGAAATGAGGTTTTAGAGAAGAATTAAATCTGATTTTTAGTTGAAATAATATAATTAAGGTAGTAATGTTATTTGGAGGACTAATTTGCAAAGTTAAGAAGTTTGAATCCTTACCTTTGCATTTTGTGACCATTTCGGTAAAGAAGGAAAATTAAGGGGAATTATTTTGAATAATTATTTGGTGAAGAAGGTGATTGAATTGATGGTTTAAAGCAAGTATTGGGACTAAATTGAAAGGTAGAGAAGTAAGGAGAAGTTAGTATAAAATTTGAAGTTATTTGTGGAAGCTGCGTAGAAAACTAGATTATGGAAGTAAGTTCGAAAATTCACCATAAATTTTACTAAAATGGTTAGATGGTGAATTTTATACCGATGTAAAGATTTGTTCGTCTAGTTTCGTTTCCAGCAAACGGAAACTGATTTCGAGTTCCGAGTTAAAAGATATGAATTTTTAAGTGATGAAAGGTTAGAAAACAAAGTACCAGTCTCCTCCGAATTTCAATGTTGTAATTGACTTTGAAAATTCGCCATAAATCGTACAAGTTGAATCTGGACTATTAATTTATATGGGTGAAAAGATTATTGAGTCTAGTTGCTTTCAGAACAAACGGAATCAAATTCTGAGTTTTAGATCGTTTTATATAAATATATCTTTGAAGGTAGTGCCAGCTGCCAGAAACTGAAAATTGAGACATTTTGTATCCAATGTTAGTTAGCAAATTCGGAAGAATTATTTGAAGTTTGAAATGATCATTAAGGACCAAAAAATGAGTTTTAGACAGTTTAAAGAAGGAAGGAAGTTTTGGGAATTTCGTATATTCGAATGATTAGATCTGATAGCATGTTTAAAATATTGTTAGATTTGAATCTAACAAATGTTATTCATATTCATGTGATAATTGGAGTTGGATCCGAATCAAAAGAAGGTTCGAGGTACTATAACGGAAAGGAACAATAGAGCTTAGTGAGGCATATTAATAAATGGCCAAGGTGAGTACAATTCTATATGTTTGCATTATGTTGAAATTGGCATTGCATTTCTCTATAATATGTGATATGATACATTACTCGACATGGCAAGATTGATGGAATACCAGGTATGAATGATTGTTTGCATAAATGATGATGTACTATGCATACATGAAATATAGATAATGACAAGATTAAAATGAAACAAGATACACTTGGGGATCCACGCCCATAGTGCAAATGCACTAACAAGGTGTTTAATATAAGGAGCAAATAGCGTCCTTATATGAGGAGCAAAGAGCGTCCTCTAGAGTACGTACTCAAATAGCACTACGGTGCAGATAGGCTGTAGGTACCATGGGCCTTTCAGCCAGACACATTAATAATAATACAAGATGGTTATATGATAGATCATGAGCATGCAAATGACTACATGATGATACATGAATCATATGATAATGAAGATACATGATATTGATAATACATGAATCACATGATAGTGATGATACATGAATAACATAATTGTGATAATACAAGATATTGATGATGCATGATCTATATGATACATGATACATGAAGTATATGATAGATGCTACATGAATTATATGAAAGGATAATACATGATATACATGATGTTGATGATACTTGGTTTACATGCTATACAAATGATTACATGATATAAGCATGACCATGAGATGATACATTATATTAAGAAAGTATGATATATGATGAAAATTATGAAAATATAAATATGAAATTTATAGAATATGAGATACATGATAATCATGATCATTAAATTATGCTATTATGGAAATGTTTTAGGATGAAAGCATGTCCATGACAGAGAATATGTTATACAATATTAACATGAATTATATGATAGTTATAATACATGACACGTGTACATTGTGAAATACTTGCCTTGTTGTAGAGAAATATGAAATGCATTCTTATATGTAGTATTGTATAACATCATTTCATGTGTAATTAAATAAGTTTAATTGCCTCGCTAAGTTCGTACTTAGCGTGTGTTTTATTTCACACGTAGGTTCTTCAGATCAGAATTAGCAAGGAAGAGCCACTCATTTGGAAGTCAAGTTATCGGTAAGTGAAAGTACGTACATCTTTAAAATAGTCAGGAACTGTGGGCATGTAATTATATTTTCAAGAAAACTATTTTACGAGCTTTAAAGTATATAATATCGAAGTATGATAGTACAAGGATACATGGAGTATGAAAATGAAATAATGTTACCCGTAAGGTAAAAGTATAATGGTTTAACCAAAATTTAAATCTTATCGCTCTAAATTTTTTTATAATCAAGAAAGGGTCTAGGCAACAAGCGACATTTTCACCCTGAATAATATTTTCTTTTAAATAACTAAATTTTATGTTTTATAAACCAATTCAGGGTTAAAACTAGTTACAATTGTCTAGAATTGTTTTCAGTTGAAATCTATAGAAAATGATGTTTAACGAAGAGTTTAAAAAAATTCAATATATATTTTTAGTAGCATTCATAACGTATATTCTTATTACGGATAAGCGTTATGGGTGTTACATTTGTTGGTATCAGAGCAAAGATTTAGCTGATTCTGGAGGCCAAATTAAGTCAAAAATAATTTGTTAATAAGTACATGCCCCTAGGATGTTATGATAAAGATGTACACTGCTTGTATAACTTGACATGGCTCCTGACTAGTATGAACAAGTTTGAATAAGTTATTGATATTGATAGATAATATTAGATTATGGTGTGATGATCATGAGGAGGTTTAGATATAAGTATTGAGGTATATTATGTTTTACCTCCAGTTCTAGTAAGGGAAATAATGATCAATGAGCTTAAAAGTTAGAAGTTCTTGAATATTATGGTGAGAGTGGTCTAATGGCTGCCAATTTATGGCTAAATAATGTCAAGATTTAGATAAAATAAAAATTGTTCATGGTACAGAAAAGTTAGAGGGAGTTGTATCCTTGTTAAGGGAACATGCTTGAGTTTGATGGACGAACACCATATAGATCGTATTCATTGCTAAGGTGACATGGATATTTTTTCCAATAAGCGTTTAAGCTGATTTGATGTCAACCGAAAGGTACATATGTGAGCAATTATGATGTGATTGTCAGTAATCTACCTAAACATAGTATAATAGTGACATAAATATGTAAGAATCATTTGTAAATTATCCAAAGTAAAGAGTTTCCAACAGATTTGATGGAACTTTCATTCTATGAATTTGAAATTATTCCTGGCATAGGAGGGTTATCTGTTTGTGATGCAAAGACAAAGTGCAAAAAGAAGTGACTGGTTCTTTCAGGATCGAATATTTTTGAAGTGATAGTTGTAGGAAAAAGGAAATGATTGCCTTAATTCAGAGATCTCTGCAACAAAGGCCCAAAGAACGATACGTAATGGATATGAGGCTTATTTAGCCCATGTGGTGGATATGCAAGTAGTAAGTAAGATGATAGAGAATATTACCAATGTATGGGAATTTTCAGATATGTTATTTGATGAATTGTCAGGACTACTATCAGATAAAGGTGTACAATCTAGAATTGATATTTATCCGAAAACAAAATTAGTGGATGGCATCGTATAGAATGGCACCAACTAAATTAAAAGAGTTAAAAGACTCAATTACAAAGAATTGTTAATCTGAGGTTATACTAGACCGAGTGTAACATCATAGGGTGCTCTGGTATTAATTGTAAAAGAAAAGAAAGATGGTTCATTACGATTGAGTACAGATTATCAACAGTTAAGTAAGATAACTATTAAGAACAAGTACTTGTTCTTGAGAATTTAAGATTTGTTCGATCAGCTTAGGGGTACTACAGTATTTTTAAAAAGATCGATCTTCGATCGGGCTATTATTAGTTAAAGGTTCAAGAAGAAGATATTCCTAAGATAGTAATTAGAACTCGTTATGGATACTACGAGTTTATAGTAATGTCATTCGGATTTACAAATGCGTCTGTTGCATTTATGGATTTGATGAATAGGATGTTTCAACCTTATTTGGACCAAATTGTAGTTGTTTTCATAGATGATATTTTGGTATATTCAAAGATAAAAGTTGATCATGATTATCATATCTGAATAGTACTACAAATATTGAGAGACAAGCAGTTATATGCCAAATTCCCCAAGTGTGAATTTTGGTTAATAGAAGTTATATTTCTTGGACATGTAATATTAATAGAAGGAATAAGAGTTAGTCCTAAAAGGGTACAAGTTATTACGAAAGGAAGTCCCAGTTGAATGGATTGAAAAATGTCAAGAAAGCCTTGACAAGTTAAAGAAAGCTTTGACAGAATTATCAGTTCTAATATAGCCAGAGCATGAAAAAGAATATATTTTATATAGTGTTGCATCTCATTGTGGTTTGAGATGTGTATTAATGTAAGAGGATCGTGTAGTAGATTATGTTATGAAACAACTTAAGACCCATGAAAGAAATTACCTGACACATGATTTAAAGACGATGGTTGTAATTTTGGTTTTAAAGATCTGGCGATATTATTTATATGGTGAAAAGTGCTATATTTATATGGATCACAAGAGTTTAAAGTACTTGATGATGCAAAGAGATTTGAACTTGAGACAGTGCAGATATGGTAAGTTCTAAAGGAATGATATAAGTATTAACTACCATTTTGGAAAGGCTAATGTAGTAGTAGATGCTCTTAGTCGAAAGACATTTTCTGTTTTACGCACAATGAATGCACAGTTGTCTTTGCTATTGGAGGAGATTGAGTTGAGGCCGAAATTTTCTTACGATGAAGAACCGGTAGAGTTTTTTGATACCAGTAGTAAGGTGCTACGTGGCAAGACAGTAGTGCTTGTTAAGGTGTTGTGGAAGCATCGCGGTGTTTAGGAGGCCACGTGGGAACGCAAGTCGGATATGGTGAAATAGTTCCTGCACCTGTTTCCTCCAGGTAAATTTCAGGACAAAATTTCTTAAGTGGGGGAGAGTTGTAACACCCCAATTTTGGGCCTAGGGGTTTTGGGATGGTTTAGTCGGTCCGGTGGACCGGAATTAGAGATTTGAGTCAGATTCAGGATTTAAATTGGATTGAATATTTTTATATGGGATAAAAATATGGGAAAATAGTCTAAAATCTTTATTAATTTTATAAATGATTTTGGTGAAAACAATTTTGGAAAAAGAAATTCAAAAATGGGACATTTTGAGTAGTGACTAAAACGCAAAGTTTGCAAAACTATTTTTGTGACTGTTTTGAAAATGGGTCAAAACTTTGAATCTTTAAGGAACTAATAATCCAAAAGGGTTTCACTGGATTTCTCCCTTTAATTAACTACTTTCAATTAAGTTTTTAAGAGGTATAAATAGTGGAGAGAATTAATTAAACACAATTAAGCTTTTTAAAAGAATTTCACGTAACTAACTTTGTAACTTCTTTCTCTCAAATTCTCTTCAGCCAAACACATTTCCAGCTTTAATTTCTTCAGGTAAAATTGGAATTTCAAAGAGTTTTTGATTTCCAATTCATTTCTAAAGCTTTTACATCAAATACTTATTGTTTCTACCTTGAATTTCATGGTTTATAAAGCAATTGATGGGAGAAATCAGCATTGGGGGTAAGGATTTGTTCTTCTCCTCTAATGAAAGGTTCTTTATTGAAATTCCTAAGTTCTTGATCCATTTTATATGATTTTCATTGGGTTTTGAGTAATTAAACTCAGATTTATGGTTTAATTGACAGTTTATGATGAAAAATTGAAGAAATTTGTAGTAATCTATTTTTTTTAGTTGAGGATTGGTTTATACCTTGATTTTGATGTTTAATATGATAATGAAGTGAGTTTTGATGATAGAATCTATTGAATCTCTAGTTTGTTAGATTGGTAATTAAGAGAATTTGAGGTGTTGAGGTTAATTATTGGTTGTTGGACGTATAAGGTCGTTTTATGTTATTATTTTGATGTTAAATGATGTTATTTGAAGGTTGAGATTTGTAGTTGTGGGCTGGGTTGAGGTTTTTGGTGAATCGATGATGTTTTCTGTTTATAAGTTGTGGTGTTGTGAGGGATTACAGTTAGATAAATGTTAATTGATGGTTGTTGTGGGTTTGGATGCATTATAATGCATTGGATCCTCTGTTGTGATGTGTTTGAAACAGGGGAAGTTAATCTGGAAGTGAACTTTGGTGTTGAGGAGTCGCCGGAAGCTTAATTTGGCATTGGCAAGACAGACGTTGCTTTATCGGTGAGTGAAAACGTGGTTTAAAGCGTTTTCATGTTATGGGAACGGAGTTTTGGGAGTTAAGGTAGAGCTTGAAACGCTTACATAGACTCGAAAGTAAGTATAAAGTGGTTTTACTCTCTCGGTCATGCTCGTTCGAATGATTTTATGCACTTGGTTTAGTGTTCATGTACTTACTGTTTAAGCATGTTTTAAAGTATTCGATATATTGTTTTTAAGCATGTTTTGCTGAAGGATGCACATGGTAAGTGATCCTTGTAAAGTATGGTTTATACTTATGTTTTAAAGCATGGTTGTTGCTTTGGAAATGGCATGGTCTAATGCTTGTTAAAAACAGTGAGGTAAATGTTATTGGGTTAACTATATTGGCAAGTTATGTGATTTTAAAATTGTTATCGGATATAGTTGGCCGACCACATGATTGAATGCACTGTAAATAAGTCACCTTGGATGTTGAGGGGTTTATACGGTGTTCCGAATACTCCATCCAAGTACCCTAACAGTTGAGGGGTTAAACAGTACTGAAAACTCCCGTTAGTGGGTTAAGCATCTAACCGATGAAAGGGGTTGGTGTCCCCGTGGGTTGAAAGTGTACCCGATTGATATTGTACCACGATTGTGATTGTATCGCTATTTCGGTTAAGATGGCTTGAAGTGTTGGGTTAAGACTTGTTGAATCCGTGTATCCGATGAACTCTTTTGTTATTGGACTTGTTTAATGATCGCTTGTAAGCCAATATAATTGTTAATGTATCATTGAAATATTTTACGTTGCATAATGTGATTTATACATGTTTCTCCTTGAGCTTTGCATTTGGTAGTAATGCATGGGAAGGCTTAAGTAGAGGGTTAGCAATGTGACTTGTTGTTGATTAATGATGCATGTAGCATATGGTTTAATATGCTGGTTTTAATGATGTAAAGTGCATGTTTTAAAAGGGGCATGATGTTTCAAAGGATAATGTAAAGTAAATGGTTTTAAATGCATTGATGGTGTTTTTTCTGAGCATTCCTCACTAAGCCATGTGTTCTTACGCTCTCTTCGTCCATCAATGCAGAGAATTAAAGTCTCGGAGGGCAGCAAGAAGCAAGAGGATCTTGGCAAGACTTGTTTCAAAAGTATGTTAGAGACTAGACTATAATGAATAAGGGCAATGGGGTACTTGTTGTGTTTTGGGAGATGTTTTTGGAACTCCCTATTTGAGCATGTTTCTTTAGTTGCTCTCGGGTTGTAAGTGACCTTTAAAGATTGATTTTTGGTGTTGGTTTGTCTTTTGGTGTGTGCTTGGATGCGAAATTAGGAAGCATGCCTATAGATTTCCTTTTTGATGCATGAAGCCTTGTTGTGTTGTTAGAATTGTGATGCTAGTTGGCCTGGGATATGTTCGGCATGTTGGTGTTGTGTTTTAAGCATGTTGGAGTGGTTAGAGTATGCTTTCGGGATGAAAAACCAACAAAATGTGACATTACAGGTCTAGGAGTACCGATACGCGAGGGACCGTATCGGTACGTCTAGGCATTTCTAGGCTTGGCAGATCGGTACGATGGTTGGTGTTTCGATACGCCTAGGCCATTTTGGTCTTAGCGTACCGATACGGGTCTTAGCTACTAGAAATCAACTTTTTCGTCCCAAACTCGTGTACCGAAACGCTCGGAGAACCGTATCAATACGATTATCATGGTTTTCAAAAGTTCGATATTTCAATTAGGCATATTGATACGGCATGGAGGTGTACCGAAATGGGGTGTTTCAATCCGTATCGGTACAGGGTTACCCATATCGGTACGGATGACCGTTATTTCTATTATTGCCACTTTGGGCAACTTTGCTTTCTTTGTAATTTAGTCCTTAAATCTTGTTAATGCAATTGTATGTGATAGAATGATCAGATTGAGTTGATATTTGAAATGAAAGATTGGAACCTGACTAATTAAAGGTTGGTAACTCAAAAGTGAGCTTTAATCCTGAAATTTCCTGTAATTGCAATTTGGTCCCTAAATTGCAAATGTGATCAATTGGATGTCAAATTGATGCCCGATTGAGTAGGGGTTGCACTTGACATCTGCATGAACATGTAGGGTTGATAATTGGCATCTAGATAAGATAAAAAAATGGACCGGGTTTGTTGTATTTCTTCGGTTTGCTACGATAAACCTAATGTAGCCTTCTTGGTTTGGGGCTGAGTCAAGGGTGTTACATTTGGGTTTAATTTTAGGTTAAATAAATATTTTTAGGACTAAAATGATCAAAAATATAATTATATTAAAATTTTCAAACTAAATTATAAAAATTAGAAAGAAATAGGGGTCAATTTCGAGTTAAATGACAATTTTTAGGATTAAAATAAAAAAATATCATCATATTAAAAATATTGAACAAAATCATAAAAATTAGAGAGAAATTGAGGTCAAGTTGAAGTTAAATAAATATTTTTCAGACTAAATTGAAAAAAGATAAAAATTAAATAAACTTAACATGGGATTTACCTCGTTTGTTAAAGTCAGTTGATTTTTTCATTAATAAAGTGACATGTGGCGCGTTTTGATTGGCCCGTAATTTTTTTGACGGGAGCTAACAATAGGGGACAAATGGGGTCATGATTTAAAGTTTAGCAGACAAAATACCTCAAAATACTTTAAAGGATAACTCGGTATAAAGTGCATACTTTAGGGCCAATGGTACTATTAATCCTAAAACTATAATGAATCATAATCTTAAATTATTTGTTATATCAATGGTGACGTTGTTTAATTCTGTAAATGGTTTTTTTAGTTTAGAAATGGGGATAAAAAATTATTATATGCCATTTAAAGAAAATAAAAAATAAGAAAATAGATTTTTAATAGGCAATATTGGTTGAATATTCTCTTGAGGAATATTAATTGGAAATTCACCCCCTTGAACAACATTTGGAAAAATGCCCCCCATTTGGTACACGTAGGAACGACTCGCGTTCCAGAAGGTGCAAATTAAACACTCGCGATACGTGGGACGCGAGTTGCTTGTGATGTGGCATGTCTTATCTGGTGGTGTCTTTTAAATATTCAGTTAAAAGAACTCGAGCATAACAAGACGTGAGTTCAGCGAGATAATCAGTCGAAACGGCAGGAATTTATCACAGTAAAATATGAACAGTTGAAAAATAAATGGCCGCATTGAAAATACAAAAGACTCGCACTGCATGAAACGCGTGTTCCTAGGTAATTACTGAATCCTTGTTCTACATGATGCAAGTTTTCTTAATTACTCGTATTTGAACCGGTGCGAGTTCTGCTATAAATTGACCCCTACCCCTTTATTCACACACAAAAAAATTCTCTCCCAATTCCCTCTCTAGTAATTTTTTTGTGAAAATATCTCAGTTAATATCTCAAGTTTGAAGTAATGAAGGGGCTGGTAAGGTTGGATGAGAAACACGTTTTTGATTATTGGAGGAGAAATATAAGTTTTATTTATTTATTTTAAATTAGTAATTTTAGTTTTTTATATATTTTATTAAAAAATTATATGGTAGCTTGAAATTGAAATTAATTTGTGGTTGTTTAATTTTTTTAGGATGGGATGGAACGTAGTCTGGAGGTTTTTTACAATCGGATGACGAAAGAGCCTGACCCGCGTCTAGAAGATTATATCTCGAGGGCCGAATTTCTGCACACATTAAAAATCATTGGAGGTGCGAAATTGGATGTTGATTTGATCAACGTGCTTGTAGAGAGGATGAGGCCAGAGACACACATATTCCACCTTCCGTGCAGTGAGGCGACTATAACCTTGGAGGATGTGTCTCATATTCTCGATTTGCTGGTTGACGTAGAGGCTATTACCGATCATAGTAGGATGACTAGTTTGGCCTGTGTTTTGAGTTGCTAGTGGTTGCGCCATACATGATCGATGGTGGCTCTGTGTTTCTGAGGTGGCTGCGGGAAAATTATAGCCATTTACTGGATGACGTGAATGAAGAAGTGAAGATGGTAAAGAATATTATTTTTTGTGAATATTAATGAAATATTTAAATTTCCATATGCTAATATATTTTTTCCTATTTTAGGCATATGCTCGCGCTCATATTCTACAAATAATCAACGGGATATTGGTGCCTGACAAATTTCGCAATAAAGTACACATGTTGTGGTTGCAGCATTTACGGGATTTTGATGATGCCGGTAGATTAAGTTGGGGATCGGCGGTGCTGACATTTCTTTTTAGGGAGATGTGCAAGACCACCAATCCAGAGAAGCACGACATTGGAGGTTGTCTTCTGTTGCTGCAGTCTTGGGCGTGGTTCAGAATGTCATATTTACGCCCTGAACTGAGCATGCCAAGTCCATATATTTTTCCACTATGCCGAAGGTTAGCAAAAAAAGTAAATATATATTTTTTAAAAAAGTAAATATTTTTAATAGCCATTTTTTAATATTAAAGTTATGTTTGTTGTTATGTAGGTGGAGCGGTAATTTAAGTCATGTTAGTTTGGCCAAAGGTCTGAATGCTATCAGACAAGATATTGAGAATGAATCTGGGAATCAGGTAAATATTTGGAGTTTGAATTTAATATTGAATTTGATGTATTTATTTAAAATAAAGTTCATTAATTTCAGTTATAATTGTATATTGTACAATTTTGTGGACATCGTACGTGGATCTGAGTATCCGCGAATGTCTGTTGAAATCTTTAGACGGGACGAAGATTGCTTGGATGACAAAGGTACCACTCATCTTCTACGCTACAGTTGAGTGGCATCCGAGCAATCGCGTCTTACGGCAGTTTGGTTGTGTCCAAAAAATCCCGAAGAACCCTCCAAATTTTGACGAATTACATAGGCTCACTCGACAAAGGAAGCTCGAGATAAAATAATTTTAATTGGTTTAATGTTTTATCAATTTGAACGTAGTTTATATTTATAAAGAAAAATAAAAATTTTGAAATTGTGTGGTAGGTGGATTGATCGGTGAGGCATATAGAGTGGATTGCTCAGTGGAGGGAAATGGATCTTCTGCGACGGCAGCCCATTCGTGATTACGTAATGTTTGATACGATGGCCAGCCATGATTACTTTGCGTGGTACTTGGTGAATGGGAAGCCAAATCTTTTGACTCCATAGGAGCAAGCGGTCATCATTGAGCGTGTGCAACGCAACCGCCCTCGGACTGAATGTACGAGGGGAGCACGTACAACTTATGGTGATGCTTCTTCGTCGAGCAGAAGAAATGCTTTTGCCTCCTCAGCACTGACACCATTGCAGGCCACCCAACCCATCCGACCACTGGCTTTTACCCACTCGATGCACTCATCATTTCATCCGCCGCCTAGTCTGACAGAAAGCTTTTTCACGCCTGTTGTGGGCAACCCCTACGATTCATTTTCGGCCCTGATGAGTAGGACACCAAGTGTTCCTACAGATTTCATACCTTTATATCTGTTTCTATAGCTGGCAACCGATTTTGGGCCTGAGTTTGTTCAGCAAACATCGCCGCAGTCCCTGTTCTTCACAAGTGGGCCAGGTGGAACAAGTGGTACTCTTAGAGATGGAACCGGGAATGAGGAAGATGATGAGCAGCAAGTTGAGCCCCTTTGTCGTCGACACAATCCTGAGTGACCTCGTCGTCCACCGGGGTGTGGTACCGGTAGACATAGGCATCATTAGTTTTATTTTTTTCCCTTTTTAAGTAGTATATAATAAATTTAGTTGTACTTTGTATATCAATATTTCTCTAACTTTATAAATTATTTTTTGAGTTTTTAATATTTCACATTAAATTTAGCGTGTTAAATATTTCACATTTAATTTTTTCGAACGATTTTGTCCAAATACTTATTAATTGAATCGATAACAAATGGAAACACTTAGGGTGTTAAGCACTACGGTGCAATTTTATTAATACTTAATGAGGGTATACTCATACAAGGTTTGGGTATACGGAAGCACTTAGGGTGCTAAGCACTACGGTGCAAATAATATACATACTCAAGAAAGTTTGGGTACGGGGGGATGACTCGTGTACATAGAATCTCTTAATTCGATACCTTGGTCTAAATAAATTGAAAAGAATAAAAAAGAAACGGGAAGATGAGCTTGAAAGCTTGCAGATAGAAATGGAAAAATGTATTGGTAAGCATTGAAAGCTTACAGATGGAAATGACAACGGTATTGGTAAGATCTAATCTTATCACTTTAATATACATATTTATTTATGTTAATGAGCATGTAATGGTAAGGTGATCATATGCATTGTTAATCATTAATATTGATATTCTGATAATTGCACTTGAATTTGAATTATTGCCTTATTAAGTATATACTTAGCGTGTAACTATTTTACACGTAGGAAAGAAGAAATGGTTGGAGTAAGGAGCATATACGGACATCATCAATCAATAACATGTACATCAGTATCAGTAAGATATATTTTGATTCTGTTTGATATTTACTAGTTGGCATGTATATTAAAAGGGTATGCCTACTCTGATAGAATTTATATTTTATTTGGTATCTGGATGAATTTTAAATCAGGCAGTTTTATTAATTATATCAAGACAAATTAAATTTATAAGTTGCTGGCTGAAAATAAACTCGATTTGAAGATGAAAATATTATTTTTAAACTTTACGCCAGTAACTAGATTTGTAAATAAAAACTAAATACATTGCTATATTTAAAAAACAAAATTCTACCGAATTACAAATGTAGAGGGTTTTAAGAATGTCTTGTGATACCTCTGACTCGTATTCAGTGATGGATACGGGAAAATGGGTGTTACATAGCCAGTATCCAATAATCATCTTTTAATGCTTCTTTGATATTTTTAGGCTCAATGCATGAAAGAAATGCAACATTACAAGCATTTTTAGAGAGAGTCTAGCGGTTACCCCCTTTGGATGGATCACCCAAAATCTCACCACCTTTGACATAGTTGAATTCCCTTGGGTAGCTCACTTCATTTTCCTCTAGATTCATGTCCCTCAAGGCTTCTAGAGGTGGATCTTGTGCTTCTTCTTCTTTGGTTGGAACTTCATCCACCTTTGATGATTGCTTGGCATCAAAGATTTGTACATCATCATCATCACAAGAATCCTTCCTCAGAAGGAAGTTATCATTAAAAATCACATGTATGGACTCGTCAACAACCAAATTTCTTTTATTAAATACACGATAGGCTTTAGAGTTTAAAGAATACCCTAAGAAAATAGCTTCATCACTTTTGGCATCAATTTTGCCCAAATTGTCTTTTCCATTGTTCAAAACAAAACATTTGCATCCAAATGGATGAAAATAGCTAATATTAGGCTTTTTGGATTTTAAAATCTCATAAGGAGTTTTCTTTAAAATTGGCCTAATCATTATCCTCTCAACAACCCTATTTTGTTGAGGAGTACGAGGAGCAGAAAAATTGCGGCTTATACCATTTGAGTTACAAAAATCCTCAAAACCTAAATTTTGAAATTTGGTACCATGGTCACTTCTAATATGAGAAATCGATTGACCAACATCATTTTGAGTAATTTTTGAAAATGTGATGAATTTTTCTAAAGCCTCATCCTTGGTACTTAAGAATAGAACCCAAGTGTATCTAGAGTAATCATCTACTAAAACAAATGCATATGATTTTCCACCCAAGCTAGTTGTCCTAATAGGGCCAAAAAGATCTATGTGGATCAATTGTAAAACTCTACTTGTAGAAACATCATTAATAGGTTTGAAAGAAACTCTTTTATGTTTGCCTTTCGCACAAGCATCACAAATTTTATCAAGAGAAAACTTAATTTTTAGCAAACCTCTTACTATATCTTTTGAAACCATTTTCTAAAACACTCATGCTTTCATCCCCTAGTTTTCTATGCCATAGCCATGAGTCATGTTCATCTTTAGCAACAAATTATGCATTTGAAATATGAATGTCATCTAAATGCACCATGTATATGTTTCCTATGCGATGACCAAAAAGCACAATTTTGTGGGTTTCGACGTTTATAATTTTGCAACCATATATATCAAAAATCACTACAAAACCTTTATCACAAAGTTGGCTTATGCTTAACAAGTTATGTTTAAGACCATTGACATATAAAACATTTTCAAAAGTATGGAAGAATGATTACCAATGGAACCCATTCCTTCAATTTGACCTTTGGAGTTATCACCAAATGTCATTAATCCTCCTCTCTTTAGATCTAGTTCCAAGAATCTACTCTTGTCTCTAGTCATATGTCTTGAGCATCCATTATCAAGGAACCATGAATTTGCACTTGAAGCTTTGGTCTTGTAGCAATGCTCCCCCTACAAACAAAGATTAGGTCTTGATTTTTGGTACCCAAATCATTTTGGGTTCATGAGTATTAGCTCCCAAAATCTTGGTTCCCTTGGGAATCCAAGAAGCAATAGCATGAATATCATTAGAAGCAATTAGGTCCTTAGGAACCCAAACACTTCTAATCTTTTTACCTCTAGATGGCCTTTGGAAGCCTCTTTGTTTGTAGCCACCAAAGTTCCTTTTCACATTGTTGGGTTTTGAAGATTGTCTTTTTTCAAAACTAGATTTCCCAACTTTGTTCAAGGAAGCTTTGATATCATTTACCTCCTTGCGGTAATGATTATTAAGCGCGGAAAGAAGGTTGTTTAAATCAACATTTTTTTTCAAAATATTTTTTATTTTCTTGTAAATCACAAACCTTCTTTTCAAGTTTTGAATTAGTTTTGATCAAAGAAACATTTTGATTTTTCTAATCGGAGATTATTTTCTTGTTTTTCAAATATGATTCTTTGTATTTCAAAACCAATTCGTCGTAAACCTCTTGCAACTCATTGTAGTCATCAAATAATTCATCATAAGTTAAATCATTAGATGAGTTAGAGGTTACCTTAGGATCCTCCTCAAAGGCCATGAGACATAGGTTTGCAACTTCGTGCTCCTCATCACTTGACGATTCTTCATCGCTCCAAGTGGCAATATGGGCCTTGTGCTTCTTTTTCTTCTCGAAGCCTTTCTTCTTGAGTTGGGGACAATCGATCTTGATGTGTCCCGGCTTCTTGCATTCATAGCACACTAGGGGATCCTTCTTTTCTTCCTTGCTTTTGTTCTTGAAATCCCTCCTCCGATTGAACTTTCTTCACAGTTGAATTTCATGAACCGAGTGAATCGTTTGGCTAACATGGCCAACTCCCCATCTTCTTCCTCACTTGAATCACTCTTATCTTGTGAAGCTTTGAGAGCAATTTCAATCTTTTTCTTATCCACTTTTTTCTTTTCTATCTTCATCTCTTCCTTCTTCTTTTCTTTCTCTCTTCTTTTCCTCATTATTTCATGGGTGAGAAGAGACCCCATTAGTGCATTGAGTTTCAACATCTTGAGATCTTTAGCTTCAATGATGGTGATTCTCTTGTCATCCCAAGACTCAGAAAGTGAGTAGATGAGTTTTTGAACAAGCTTGTCTTTGGGGATGATTCCTTCGAATCCTTTGAGACCATTGACGATGACAAAGAAGCGATCGAACATCTTGGTGACGCTCTCATCAGACTCCATCTTGAAGTTCTTGTAACTTAAGTTGAGGAGTCCAATCTTGATCTCCTTTACATTGTTGGTGCCTTCATAGGTGGTCTCGAGCTTATCCCCCACCTCCTTTGCACTTGTACACGAAGACATCTTCGAGTATTCATCCGGTTCAAGTGCACAAAAGAGCATATGCAAGGCCTTGTCATTTACTTGCAACTTCTTTCTTCATCAGTCATTTCATGCTTGGCCTTAAGAACTTTCCTTTCACCTTCTTGCTTCATCAAGATAGATGGTCCATCTTTGATTGATGAATAACCTTATTTGGTTCTTCCAATACGAATAGTTGTCTCCGTTGAAGAAGAGCGGTCTAGTGATGGATTGAGACTCATACATGTTGTTTCCGAAAGTAGACTCCATGACTTGAGTGTTTGTTGATTGAATCACCTTCTAAGATCGCCTCAATGATGGTTAGACCTTTGGTTGAGTGTGGCTCTGATACCAATTGTTAGGATGATCAATCGATGATAAATGGCCAAGAAGAGGTGAATTGGCAATTAAAAATTGAAGGGAAGCAAAGAGAATATGAAAAATTGAAGACACGAGAATTTATGGTGGTTCAAGCTTCTAACAAGCTCTACATCCACTACCTTAGCTCCCCACTAAGGATTTCAAACAATTCACTATTGAATTCTTCCCCTTTTCTAGGCTAAGGAGGCAACCGTTACAATGGATCAAAGCTTTCTACCTAAAGCTTGATCAAGGTTCACTCTTTTACAAAGAATGATTTGCAAACACAGAAAAATCCTCTCAAAGGTGAATTTGTTTGCCCAATTACAAATGCTCACAACCCCAAACTTAAATCTAAAGATTACAATGAAAATACCCAAGTTGGGTTTACAAGGGTTTGACTCTAAAGGCTCAAAGTGGTTGGATTTTGCTTGAATGCTTGTGAGTTGATCAATGGGTGTTCAATAGTTGTTGTAGCAGCTTTGGAGACTTGTATTTATACCCTCTCATTGATTTCTAACCGTTTGGGTGGTTGAGGTCATCAATATAGCCGTCGGGGACCATTTTTCCTGCAATAAATGTTGTCTGGTGTCCAATCGTATCAGTATGCAAAGAGTCGTATCGGTACATGTCAAAAGAAGAAAGAGCCGTTGTACAATAGCGTATAGGCGTATCGAAACAGACATAGTGTAAAATCAGCAGTGTATCGATACGGTGTAGCCGTATCGGTACTAGTTTTGCTCACTGGAATCTGAGGTGAAAAATTGCATCGGTACGCCTAGGGGGCGTATCGGTACGGGTAACTGAAAATCAAAGATGTTGAGTCCAATAACTGACAAGGCAACGACCAAAAAATTAAATGCGAAGATTTTGAAGATCTCAACAAATCGTATCGATATGGTGGTGACCATATCGGTACGCTTAAGCGATATCTTAAATCTAGATGAATGACGTATCGAAACGGGTGTAACCGTATCGATACGCATAGCTTAAAACACGAACCCAGATGAAGGCCTATCAAAACGGGCTTAGCCGTATCGAAACGATTTGCAAAATTGAATTCTAGTAGTGAAAAATCGTATCGATACACCTTAAGGTGTATCGATACGCTTGGGCATATTTGTTGAATTTGGCTTTTAAACACTTAGAAAAACTTTTGCTTGTCATTTTGTGAGACTTTTGAGTACTTAAAAAATTATTTTCTTTTACAATTTGGTCCTTAAACAATTTTTTATATCAAAATCGAATATAGGTTTTACACTTTACAACCATTTCTGTCTGGTGGGTCAGATTAAAGGTATGTACAACCTTGACTTTGTTCAACAAACGTTGCTCTCTGATGGCCTTAATTGTCAAGTTTGGGAATGGTCTGGATCTTTTGTCATCATCCGTTTTGTAAACAAGGATCTCATGGAAGCACTTTGGGATACTAAGGAATCGATTTTATCATCCTGGTTCAATGCCGTAGATCGTCTATCTAGTTTTGAGGAAGCAGGTGTCCCCCTTTGTGCTTGGCATGACAATTTCTTTACGACCGTGGCAAGAAAATGGGGGGAGGTTCTCAAAATAGATGAGAAAACCTCAGGCAAAGTCAGGTTCGACCTGGCTAGGGTTCTGATTGGCGTCTCTAGTGTGTCAGATGTTCCCTCTTCATTATCAGTCTTGGTGAACCATAAGACTTTCAATATCAGAGTGTCTACAGTCCCGTTTGAGGATCATTGTTGGATTGACAATGAGGAGACGAACGGTCTTGACGTGGAAGACCCAAGTTATTCTTCTGGTGATACCCGCCATGCCCTTAATGGTTTGGCGGTGGCTGATTATTTTGGAATTGCTGAGGAGGTTGTCGATGGTAATAATGGTGGGGTCCAAGAAGTTCATATCAACTATGTCTTGGGTGATAATGAGGGGCTTGAGCACTCGCTATTGGGCTCTACCTGGAAGCCTCCAACCCCCCATGTCTCAACCCAACCCACTATATGGGTCTTTGATCCGATTGAGCCCACCGCTCTAGTTAATACCCCTGTTCGATATGGCTCTCCCTCTCATCCTCTATCCCTTGCTAATTCTGGGCTATTAGTGGAAGAAGCATTTCACGATATCCCCATTCTCCAGCCATTAAAATATTCGAGATATTCTTTAGATCAGAGTTTGTTTGCCTGCTGCAAGAGGAGGAGACGGGGCTATCGTGAGTGCTCAAGCCTTGCTCCTTCAAATCCAAGCTTGCTTCGTCCCAATGTGTTAAAAAGTCAGGTAAAAGCTTTAATTCTATCAATTCATTATCTAATTTGTTGGTCAATTCTCAGGATGAAGCTAGGGCTTCGTTGGAGGTCTGCAAATCAATGGGCCTTCACTTTGGGGCCAACGAGACTCTGGTTATTAATCGGTTTAAAAAAGTTGAGGTGGAGAATAGAAAAGTCGTGTGATCTTGTCGTCCCTGGTAGAGATCGTTGTTTGGGTACACTTATCTTCTCCTCATCATGAATCAGTGCCTATTCTTATCTTGGAATATCAGAGGGTTGGGCCATCGGGAGAAGCGAGTATCAGTAGGAAACAATGTGTCCTCAATGAAGCCTCGGGTCTTGTTTATCTAAGAAACAAAATCTATGACTGTGGATGTAAAGCTACTAATCAAACTTTGGGGTTTTCTTCATGTTTCTCTTCGATTTTCTCTCCTTCTATGGGTACCGCGGGGGTCTTAGCATGGGATAACTCTTTTTTTGTTATGGATCAATCTGTCATTCAGGAGAGCTATATTATTTTTAGTGGGACAATTAATCCTTTAAAATTAAAGTGCATTTTGGTAAATGTATACTCCCCAAATGATTTCTCTACTAGGCAATCCATTTTTGACAAGCTGCTTCAAATTCTTTCTTCATACAACTGCCCAATCTTGATTGGGGTGACTTCAATGTTGTTAAGTGTTTAGAGGAAAGATTGTGAGTGTCCTTTAATCGTGCAGCTATGTTTTCTTTCTTGTCCTTCATTGACTCACTGAACCTAGTTGATATCCCTCTAAATAGAGGCAATTTCACTTGGTCTAACTTAAGGGAAAATCCTTCGTGTAGCAGGCTTGACATATTCTTTCTAGCCCCTGAATTTTTGGTGAGTTGGCCAGACATATCCCAAAGTATTTTGCCGAAAAGCTTATCAGATCATAATCACATCTCCTTGGGCCTGTCCATCATAGATCGAGACCTTAAGCCCTTTAAATGGTTAAACTACTGTGCTGATGAAAAGGTTTACAAGAAGTTTATTTCAACTACTAATGCTCGCGACAAAGGTATTGGTTCTATACTATGATCCTGCAAATCAGTGTTTAAGTCATGGTTGAAATCTAAAGGGAGCAATGCCCAAGAGTCTATGCAATCCCTAGAACGACACTGTTCTGAGCTGGAAAAATCAATATAGGATGAACAGTTTGATGCTTCGGAAGTAACGGAACTCTTGTCTACTAGAGTTAAACTATGGTAGCAATACATGAGAGAGGAGAGTGAGTGGTTGCAGAAATCAAGATTGAAATGGTTTATGTAGGAAACCGTAACTCAAAGTATTTCCACATTGTTGCTTCATCAAGACGTCGCACCAACGTTATTAGCTCCCTTAAAGTTGGTAATTCCTTGTTAAAGAGCCCAAACGATATTAAGTCAGCTTTGGAATCTCATTTTAAGTCGATCTACAACTCGTCTTACACTATTCCTGTGGAAAGACTAGATTGCAACCTTAAATCTCTTGATTCTAATACCATGAGTTTTATTAAACGTGAATTATTTGTTGAATAAGTCCAATCTACCTTATCTTTGATGGACGACTTTATGGTTGTAACACCCTCGACCCCGGATGCCACTGTTAGAATTTTAGTCTTAAGGAGTACGAACTTAGTTTAAGGGCTTGTATTCACTAGACACCTTACTAAAACACATATACCACCCTAGCGTTTCTTAGAACTGGTTAAACTTAAGCTCTGATACCACTAAATGTAACACCTTTGACCCGGTTGTTACATTTAGGTCTCAAGACCAAACCCAAAACCATAAGTTTTTTCAAACTGGGTCAGCCCAACAAGTAATTTGTAAAAACATTTAAAACCAACGATTAAAATAAAATATATATATATATATATGAATAAATAAAATGTTACAAATTAGCTTTAATTTAAATTTAAAACATTTGGATATACAATTTAAATAATTTAATTTTTAAATAAAAAATACAGACTCCAACATGTAAGGTCCTATGAACACATAGCCCACTAAACTCAGTTATCATACTCTGAAGATCACCATGTGCTAGAATCTCGGTCTGATAGTGCTCATCGATCCCATGATTCCAAAGCGCAACCTACGCACAGAAACAAAGATTCCGAGCGCTGAGCTTACAAAGCTCAGTGGTATACATTTACGATACTTCATGCTAATCATAAACGTAAGCATGCAAGCTAGTATGAGCAATAAAAAGAGATAAATAAATATGTGGTGCTACCATAATCGCCTAAACACAATCAAGCATATATGCAACATCACAAATATCACAAGCACATCAATAAAACAAACCAAGAGTGAGGCTCATTGTCACACGACAATGGAGACCCACCTATGCTCGGAATCTCACATTTAGCAGGTATACTCAGAATCTTGCATCGAGCTTTCACTCAGAATCTCACATCAAGTAGGGCTCAGAATCTTGCATCGAGCAAATATCATCACCCGAAATCTCGCACCAAATAACCTTCATTTCATCACTCAAAATTTCACATCGAGTGGCCTTCATGTTGTAACACCCCGGTTTTGGGCCTAGTGGTTTTGGGGCTGGTTAGACGGTCCAGTGGATCGGGTTAGAGATTCGAGTCAAATTCAGGAGTAGACATTTTCTGAAAGATAAAATTATGGGAAAATATTTAAAAATCATATTTTATTATATTAAAAATATTGGTGAAAACAATTTTGAAAAACGAGCCTTGGAAGGATGACATTTTGGCTAGTGACCAAAATGCAAATTTTGAAAAGTATTTTAAAAGGTGATTGTTTTGTAAATAGTCAAAACTTAAAATCTTTAAAGGCCTATTTTACCATTTGGTCTAATCTGAGTATTCCCTTAATTAGGATTATTTTAAAATGGTTTTAATTAAAAGAATTAAAAAGGATTTAGTTAAAAATGTAGTTATCTTTCTAAAACATATTTTGACGTAACTTTTCTTTTCTCACATTTTCTCTCAAACCACTCTCAGCCAAACACTCTTTTTCCATCAGAGATTTAAGGTAATGATCTTAATTTCTTTACTCATTAATTTTCTAAATGATTCCTCAATTTGTTTTCCAAAAATCTTATTGAATTTCTTTCTTTTTCAAGAGGAAAAACCATCCAATTGAGGGGAAACTCATTCATTGGAGTTAAGCTTCGTTCTTATCCTCTAATGAAAGGTTCATTAATGAAATTCCCAAGTTCTTAGCTCTTTACATATGATTTTCAATAGGTTTTGAGTAATTAATTATGGATTTTAGCTTAATTGAGGTTTTATTGAAGAATCTTGTGATTTTCGATTTGGATATGTTTTTCCAGTGTTATGGATTGATTTCAATCTTATTTTGGATGTATTATAATGTGGATAAGTTGTTTTTAATAATGGAATCCCGGAATTGGTTGAATCTCTAATTGTTTGGGTTGATAGTTAAGGTTTTTGGGTTGTTTAAGGTGTTTAATCATTGTTGGAAGTAAAAGGATGTTGGGAATGAGTTTTTAGATATTAATTGATGAAGATTGATGTTTTGAATCGTTATAATATGGATGGGTTAAGATTGAGTAATGTTTGAGGTTGATTTCGGTAAGTTTCGAATGAGTTTTGAGTGGGCATCTTGAGGGTTGAAACAGAGTATTGGATGCATTTTAAAGCATATTTCCTCTGGTTTTGTGTGGCTGAAACAGGGGATAATCAAGGCCTAGCATCTTGCGGTGGTTCTAGGCTTGCCGAGAGCTTATTTCGCGGTAGCAAGCAAGGCGAAGTGAAATCGATGAGTGGAAACGGTCTTAAAAGTCTTTCAAAGGTTTAAAAGGGGTTTTGGGGGTTTAGGATAAGTTTGAAACACTTACCTAAGCTCGAAAGTAAGTTTCCCTCTTTTGCTCTTTAATATCGGTTCGAATATGGGCATGTGTAATTCATGTTTTGGTCATAAACATGGTTTGTTTTTACTTACAGTAAATGCATGATTTTGAGTACATATGCAGTGGCGTAAAAGTGTATTAAATGCTAGTGAGCATTGGTTTTTATTCCGGTTGGGAATGTGATATTACTATGGCAATGTGATTTGCATACGTGTGGATTTTGTGTAATGCATTGTAAAACAGTGAGTAAATGGTTTTGTAAATGCTATATTGGCTATGTGATAAGGTGAGAAAGCATTCGGATATAGTTGGCATGCCATAGGATAAAGTGCACTATAATATGGTTAAAAATCGAGCGTAGGTTAATAGTTCTTGAGGTATAGCGGTCAGCTACCCGGACTATGTTGTTATCACTTGGGTTGAGCGGTCGGTTTCCCTTGTTGATGTAAAGCTTACGGTCGGTAAGGTTGTAAATTCATGCAGTCGGCGTGGGGTAGTATTGATGATGGTCGGTCATTAAGGGAGATCTGTGTATCCGATGTATAAAGTTAACGGCCGATTAACTAAAGGTTAGCGGTCAGCTAATCAAGGATAGTGATGGACTATCTGGGGTCACTATAATTGGAAATATATGAGAATTTTAATGTTGAATCTATTTAAAATGCTTTGGGATTTAAGCATGGTTTGTATATAATGCTTTGGGATTTAAGCATGGTTTTGTATATAATGCTTTGGGACTTAAGCATGATTTTGTATTTGATGCTTTGGGATTAAGCATGTGGAATATATGTATTGATTTGCATATGGTAGATATGCATGTTTTGTTTTGAAACTATTGGAACTTGCTTAGGTCGTAAGCATAGTTTGAAAACAAGTGTGGTTTTCAAGGGTTTTTAAATGCATCATCGTTTAAGAGCATCATCACTAAGCAAGTGTGCTTACGCTCTCTTTTCTCTAATGATGCAGAGCATTAAAGCTTGTAGGCAGGAAAGGCAAGGATTAAGTGATCCAAAGACAAGACTACTTGAGTATGAACTCGGTTTTAGTTTCCGGTTAATAAGGCAATGTGTTCACCATAGATCTTTGGGATTTGTAATTCAGTTTTCCCTGGTTTTGAGCATTTGTAATGATGTGGTTTTGGAGTTTGATTGTTGATGTTTCGCTTATCATGCACCGTTACCTATGGTTGATGCTATATGGTTTCCTAGGTATGCATCTAGATGGTTTTTGCTTGGATGACATGTTTTGATGAGCTAATCCTGTAGAGTATGGTATTGATGTGTTGTTGGTATGGTGTTCTTGCTGGTATTTGCTTAGTTAGGAATTTTGGTATGTTTGGTGGTGAGTTATAGGGAGCATGCCTCTAGATCAACCTTTTGGGAGGCATAATCTTGTGTTGTAGTTAAACCTTGGTGCAATTATTATTAAATGTGATGTTGGATGTGTGTATGTATGTATGTATGTATGTATGTAAGTTACTAGGACCTAAATGCATCTAGTTTTATGTGAAAAACCAGCTAAAAATGTCATTACAGGTCCAGGTGTTTCGAAACAGGTGTCCTCGTACCGGTACGGCTAGGCCATTTTAGGCATAGCATTTCGATACGAGGGAGGGTGTTTCGATACGATCCTACCTTTTTAGGCTTAGCATTTCAGTACTCGAGCAAGTGTTTCGATACGATCATAGGTATTTTTGCCAGGCGTATCGATATGCGAACAAGCATTTCGGTATAGATTTTAGCTACTGGATTCTGAGATTTTGAGAATGTAAGGGCGTATCGAAACACGAGTACGCGTACCGATACGGGTACCGTTAAGTTGGTTATTTTGGAATCTTGAAGGTTTCAGGTTGTTTTATTTTGGTCCTTGAGTTTTGGGAATGCAATTTAATGAGTTGGGATGATTAAATTGATCTAGAATTCATCTTGTTGGCATGTAAGTGGACTAATTGAGCATTGGTAACCTTAAATTCAATTTTGGTTTTGTAATTTTAATTATTTATGTTTTTGTCCCCAATTATGATTATGATGCAATTGATTATCTTTTGTGGCTCGTTTCATTCGCGAACCTACCTGCTGCGAGTATGAACATCTAAGAACATTAATTTGCATTTAGACAAGATAAAAGAAAAAAGTGGACCGACTTTTTGTAACCTTTCTTTGGTTTGCTTCGACAAACCTAATGTAGCACTCTCAGTTCGGTCAGGCGTCTAGGCCGGGTCGAGGGGGTTACATTTGTTGGCATCAGAGCCAAGTTACGAAAGGTTGAGATGTTGTTGTTTGGTTGTATATCATTGTTGGTTATGCACAGTGATTGTGTACATGTATGGTGATTGATTTACATAATGTTGGGTTATGAACTGAGAACACATTGCCTATTACCGAAGTTTTAAAATGTTTTATGAGATGGTCAAGGATCTTTTGCCTTGTGTTAGCCTAACTTTAATGTGTTTTGTTGCTTTTGATGGCATGGCTAAACGTACGACATGTTCTATGGCTGGCAATGCCAGAATCGAGCAGAATAACGTTGAGGAAAAGAATCCCACTAATGTTTTACCTCCTCCTCCTTTGTTGGTTCCGCCAGTGAATGTTGGGGCTGGTGGTATGCCCCAGGCTCATCAAGTGCTGGTATTTGGTGATCTGACTCCGTTAGTTCAGACGATAATGGGAGCTTTTCCAGCAGCGATGGCTGGAGTGCATGCGCAGGCGCCAGCACCTGATGTGGCAGTTAACCCAAGGTTACCTTTGGAGTGTTTCTGCAGTTTGGGAGGTTTTGAGTTTAGGGTTTGAGCCTTGAGGCAGCTGAGGGTTGGCTGGAGAGTATGGTCTGTATTTTGGATCAAATGGGCTGTAATGATGGGCGTAAGCTGGGTTATACAGTGTCACTGTTACATAGTGATGCTTATTATTGGTGGGTGACCACAATTGCTAATGTCCCAGAGGCGGATGTAACTTGGGAGTTCTTTCGAAGAGCTTTCAAGAAGAAGTACCTTGGTCCTTAGTATTTGGATGCGAGGAAATGAGAGTTTTTATCCTTGGTTCAGGGCGGCATGTCTGTGGCAGAATATGAGGTGAAATTCGTCCATTTGAGTCAGTATGCTTCAGAGTTAGTTCTGGATGATCTTGAGAGGTGCAACAGGTTTCGCTATGGGTTAGTGAAGGATATCAAAACATACATGTTGGCGGTAGACTATACAGATTTTAATGTGCTTGTAAACCGTGCTAAGGATATTGAGGGTGTCGAGACAAGGTTCGAGCATGGTCTCAAATAAACGAGGAGCTGACTCTGGCTATTCTAGGAGGCAGAATAGGAGGTTCCAAGATAAGAGGCATAAGTTGGATCACAAGCGTGGTGGTGGCCATGGAACCAAGGTGTTCGTATTGTAGCTAAGTGTGAGCGTTGCGGTAGACGCCACATGGGTGAGTGTTGGGAAATACCATGAGTTGCTGGATATGTGGATCTTCTGGTCACATGAAGCGTGACTATCCTCATGCTGTCGGTGATGCATCGGTTCGAACTATTGTACCTGCTAGGGGCCGAGGCCGTGGCAGAGGTAACTTTTAGAGGCGCGAGGATGGTCAGAGAGCTGTGGCTCATGTTGTTGCTGTACAACGAAGAATGGTGGACTAGCACGCATCTATGCTCATCGTGAGGGTCGCAACGACACGGATGTGATCACAAGTACTTTCACTTAGCAATCATTGTCGTTGTTTTCTTTGATTGATTTGGGGCCTACTCATTCATACATCATAAGTGAGCATGCATCATTGTTAAATGTTCCTGTTGAGATCTTGGATGTTGGCATGTTGGTAACTAGTTCTTTTAGGGAGACGGTTACAACTAGAAGGTTGTGTAGGCGTTGTCCTTTGGCAGTGCAAGGTCATGAGTTTGCCGCATATTTGATGGAGTTGTCATTCCATGGTTTTGACATTATCTTGGGTATGGATTGGTTAAGTGAGCCCAAGGCGGTGGTGGATTATGAGTCCAAAATGATTTCTCTGAAGTTGGCCGATGATTATAAAGTCGTGGTGGTGGGTGAGAATGTAAAATTCTTGTCCAATGTTGTTTCGGCTATCCGAGCAGAGAAGATGTTGTTTGATGGTTGCCAAGCTTATTTGGCTATTATTATGAATCTAGAAGCCAAGGGTGTCAGGTGCAGGACATTCGAGCTGTCTGTGATTATCCGGAAGTTTTTCCTGAAGAGTTGTCTAGTTTACCTCTGGATAGGGAGGTGGAGTTTTGTATTGAAACTTTTGAAGGAACAACTCTGGTGTCGATTGCTCAAGTCTTGAAGGATAATCAGCTGTATGCCAAGTTGAGCAAGTACGAGTTTTTTCTCAAGGAGGTAATGTTTCTCGGACATGTGGTATCCGCGAAAAGAATTTGTGTTAATCCGCAGAAAGTTGAGGCTCTTCTCAATTGGAAGCAACCTAAGACCATGTCGGAGGTGCGTATTTTTCTTGGGTTGGCAAGCTATTATCACCGTTTTGTGGAAGGGTTTTCTAGTATTGCGGCTCCGTTGACAAAGTTGCTGCAAAATAATGTTCCTTTTCTTTGGACGGAGAAGCAACAGCAGGGTTTTGAGAAGTTGAAGGAGGTTTTGACACATGCTCCTGTATTGATTCAACCGGAATCTGGGAAGGAGTTTGTGGTTTATAGTGATGCATCACATGGGGGTTTGGGTTGTGTGCTGATGCAGGATGGAAAGGTTGTGGCCTATGCGTCAAGGCAGTTCAAGGTTCACGAGCGCAATTATCCAACTCATGATTTGGAGCTTGCTGCGATGGTATTTGCCTTGAAGATTTGGCGACACTATCTGTATGGAGAGAAGTGTGTGGTCTTTATGGATCATAGAGTTTGAAGTATTTGATGTCTCAAAAGGATTTGAATCTTGGGCAACGAAGGTGGTTGGAGTTGCTTAAGGATTACGACTTGACAATTGAGTATCATCCTAGAAAAGCTAATATGGTGGCAGATGCGTTGATTCGTAGGGTGGCGGTTGAGCTTAGAGCAATGTTTGCAAGGTTGAGTGTGACGCGGGAAGGTGGGTTGTTGGCTGAATTGCAAGTTAAGCCTACGCTGTCACAGTTGATTAAGGCTAAGCAACCGTATGATGATTCTTTGGTTCCTCATATTAAGGACATAGCAGATGGTAATCCGACGAATTTTCATTTTGATGATGATGGAGTTTTGTGCTTCAAGGGTCAAATAGTAGTGCCGGAAGTCCCGGAGCTCAGGCATACTATTTTGGCAGAAGCACATTCTAGTCCTTTTGCTATGCATCCTGGTAGTACCAAAATGTATCGTGATTTGAAGGAAATGCACTATTAGGTTGGTTTGAAGAAGGATGTGGCGGAGTTTGTGTGCAAGTGTATGGTGTGTCTGGGGGTTAAAGCTGAACATCAGTTTCCATCTGGGTTGTTGCAACCGTTGAGGATTCTGGAGTAGAAATATGAGAGAATCACCATGGATTTTGTGTCAGGGTTGCCATTGACACCAGCTAAAAAGGATTCCATTTGGGTGGTTGGCGATCGGTTTACGAAGTGTGCACATTTCTGCCAGTGCATACGACGTACTCCTTGGACAAGCTAGCGGGTTTATTTATCTCTGAGATTATGCATTTGCACGGGTACCAAAGTCGATCATTTCAGATAGAGATGTGAGGTTCACATCAAGGTTTTGGAAATGTTTGAATCAGGTTTTGGGTTCGAGGTTGAGTTTCAGTACCGCGTATCATCCTCAGACAGATAGGCAGTCTAAGCGTGTTGTCCAGGTCTTGGAGGATATGCTAAGGTGTTGTATTATTGAGTTTCAAGGAACCTGGGAGAAGCATTTGCCGTTGGTAGAATTTGCTTATAGTAACAGCTATCAAGCGAGTATACAAATGGCACCATTTTAGGCATTGTATGGCCGGAGGTGTCGTATGCCTTTGTGTTGGGCCGAGGTAGGGGAAAAGCATGTTTCCTTGCCTCATGTGTTGAATGACACGGATGAGAAAGTTAAGCTTGTGTGTGAACGCTTGAAAGCGGCTGTGGATCGGCAAAAATCTTACGCGGATTTAAAGCGTAGGGAAATTGAATATGCGGTGGGCGATCGTGTGTTCTTGAAGGTGTCACCGTGGAAAAAGGTGATGCGGTTCGAACGTAAGGGTAAGCTTAGTCCGAGGTTTATTAGACCATATGACATTGTGGAGTGAGTTGGTCTTGTGGCTTATTAGTTGAGGTTGCCTCCCGAGCTTGAGAAAATACATGATGTGTTCTATGTATCCATGTTACGGAGGTATCGGTCGGATCCTTCGCATGTTATGCCGGTGGAGCAAGTTGAGTTGTGACCAGATTTATCCTTTGATGAGGAGCCAATGGAAACCCTTGATTCTAGCAGCAAGGTTCTACGAGGTAAGACGATAGAACTGGTTAAAGTCTTGTGGCGACATCAAGGTGTCGAGGAAGCCACTTGGGAAAGCAAGGCGGATATGTTGGAGCAATTTCCTCATCTTTTTCCTCCAGGTAAATTTCGAGGGCAAAATTTCTTAAGAGGGGGAGAGTTGTAACGCCCCTGTTTTAGGCTTAGTGGTTTTGAGGCTAGTTGGACGGTCTAGTGGACCAGGTTAGAGATTCGAGTCAAATTCGGGAGCAAATATTTCTCTGAAAGATAAAATTATGGGAAAATGTTTTAAAACCATATTTTATTATATTAAAAATATTGGTGAAAGTAATTTTGGAAAACGAGCCTTGGAAGGATGACATTTTGGCTAGTGACCAAAATGCAATTTTTGAAAACTGGTTTAAAAAGGTAATTGTTTTGTAAAGAGTCAAAACATAGAATCTTTAAGGAGCTGTTTTACCATTTGGTCTAATCTGAGTTAACTAGGATTATTTTAAAATGGTTTTAATTAAAAGAATTCAAAAGGATTTAGTTTAAAAGGTAGTTATCTTTCTAAAACATATTTTGATGTAACTTTTCTTTTCTCACATTTTCTCTCAAACCACTCTCAGCCAAACACTCTTTTTCCATCAGAGATTTAAGGTAATGATCTTAATTTCTTTACTCATTAAGTTGCTAAATGATTCCTCAATTTGTTTTCCAAAAATCTTATTGAATTTCTTTGTTTTTCAAGAGGAAAAACCATCCAATTGAGGGGAAAATCATTCATTGGAGGTAAGCTTCGTTCTTCTCCTCTAATGAAAGGTTCTTTACTGAAATTCCCAAGTTCTTGGCTCTTTACATATGATTTTCAATAGGTTTTGAGTAATTAATTATGGATTTTAGCTTAATTGAGTTTTTATTGAAGAATCTTGTGATTTTCAATTTGGATATGTTTTTCCAGTGTTGTAGATTGATTTCAATCTTATTTTAGATGTATTATAATGTGGATAAGTTGTTTTTAATAATGGAATCTCGTAATTAGTTGAATCTCTAATTGTTTAGGTTGATAGTTAAGGTTTTTGGGTTGTTTAAGGTGTTTAATCATTGCTGGAAGTAAAAGGATGTTGGGAATGAGGTTTTAGATACTAATTGATGAAGCTTGATGTTTCGAATCGTTATAATATGGCTGGGTTAAGATTGAGTAGTGTTTGTGGTTGATTTCGGTAAGCTTCGGATGAGTTTTGAGTGGGCATCTTGAGAGCTACGGGATTTTGGGTTGAAACAGAGTATTGGATGCATTTAATGCATGTTTCCTCTAGTTTTGTGTGGCCGAAATAGGGGATAATCAAGGCATAGCATCTTGAGGTGGTTCTAGGCTTGCCGGGAGCTTGTTTCGCGGTAGCAAGCAAGGCGAAGTGAAATCAGTGAGTGGAAATGGTCTTAAAAGTCTTTTAAAAGTTTGAAAGGGGTTTTGGGGGTTTAGGATAATTTTGAAACACTTACCTAAGGTCGAAAGTAAGTTTCCCTCTTTTGCTCTTTAATATCAGTTCGGATATGGGCATGTGTAATTCATGTTTTGGTCGTAAACATGGTTTGTTTTTACTTACTGTAAATGCATGATTTTGAGTTCATATGCAGTGGCTTAAAAGTGTATTAAATACTAGTGAGCATTGGTTTTGATTCTGGTCGGGAATGTGATATTACTATGGCAATGTGATTTGCATATGTGGGGACTTTGTGTAATGCATTGTGAAACAATGAGTAAATGGTTTTGTAAATGATATATTGGCTATGTGACAAGGTGAGAAAACATTCGGATATAGTTGGCATGCCATAGGATAAAGTGCACTATAATACGGTTAAAAATCAATCGTGGGTTAAGAGACCTTGAGGTATAGCGGTCGGCTACCCGGACTAGATTGTTATCACTTGGGTTGAGAGGTAGGTTCCCCTTGTTGATGTAAACCTTGCGGTCAGCAAGGTTGTAAATTCATGCGGCCGGCATGGGGTAGTCTTGATGATGGCCGGTCATTAAGTGAGATTCGTGTATCCGATGTGTAAAGTTAACGGCCGATTAACTAAAGGTTAGCAGTCGGCTAATCAAGGATAGTGGTCGACTATCTGGGGTCACTATAATTGCCAATATATGAGAATTTTAATGTTGAATCTATTTAAAATGCTTTGGAATTTAAGCATGGTTTTGTATATAATGCTTTGGGATTTAAGCATGGTTTTGTATATAATGCTTTGGGACTTAAGCATGATTTTGTATTTGATGCTTTGGGATTAAGGATGTGGAATATATGTATTGATTTGCATATGGTTTATATGCATGTTTTGTTTTGAAACTATTGGAACTTGCTTAGGTCGTAAGCATGGTTTGAAAACAAGTGTGGTTTTTAAGGGTTTTTAAATACATTATCGTTTAAGAGCATCCTCACTAAGAAAGTATGCTTACGCTCTCTTTTCTCTAATGATGCAGAGCATTAAAGCTTGGAGGCAGGAAAGGCAAGGATTAAGTGATCCAAAGACATGATTATTTGAGTATGAACTCGGTTTTAGCTTTTGGTTAATAAGGCAATATGTTCTCCATGGATTTTTGGGATTTGTAATTCAGTTTTCCTTGGTTTTGAGCATGTGTAATGTTGTGATTTTGGAGTTTGGTTGTTGATGTTTCGCTTATCATGCACCGTTACCTATGGTTGATGTTATATGGTTTCCTAGGTATGCATCTAGATGGTTTTTGCTTGGATGACATGTTTTGATGAGCTAATCTTGTAGAGTATGGTATTGATGTGTTGTTGGTATGGTGTTCTTGTTGATATTTGCTTAGTTTGGCATTTTGGTATGTTTGGTGGTGAGTTATAGGGAGAATGCCTCTAGATCAACCTTTTGAGAGGCATAATCTTGTGTTGTAGTTAAACCTTGGTGCAATTATTATTAAATGTGATGTTGGATGTTTATATGTATGTATGTATGTTGCTAGGACCTAAATGCATCTAGTTTTATGTGAAAAACTAGCTAAAAATGTCATTATAGGTCCAGAAGTATCGAAACAAGTGTCCTCGTGCCTATACAGCTAGGCCATTTTAGGCATAGCATTTCGATACGATCACAGGCATTTTTGATACGGTCACAGGCATTTTTGCCAGGCGTACCGATACGGTCACAGGCATTTTTGCCAGGCGTACCGATACGCGAACAAGCATTTCGGTATGGATTTTAGCTACTGGATTCTGGGTGTTTGAAAATATAAGGGCATATCAAAACACGAGTATGTGTACCGATACGGTACCGTTAAGTTGGTTATTTTAGAATCTTGAAGGTTTCTGGTTCTTTCATTTTAGTCTTTGAGTTTTGGGAATGCAATTGTATGAGTTGGGATAATTAAATTGATCTGGAATTCATCATGTTGGCATGTAAGTGGACTAATTGAGGATTGGTAACCTTAAATTCAATTTTGGTTTTGTAATTTTAATTATTTACGTTTTAGTCCCCAATTCTGATTATGATGCAATTGATTGTCTTTTGTGGCTCGTTTCATTCGTGAACCTACCTGCTGCGAGTATGAACATAAAGGAACATTAATTTGCATTTAGACAAGATAAAATAAAAAATGGACTGACTTTTCGTAACCTTTCTCCAGTTTGCTTCGGCAAACCTAATGTAGCACTCTCGGTTTGGTCGGGAAGGGGGTTACACATGTGTTGCAACACTCACTCACTGGGTATCCCGATCCCACCAAACAAAGACTCATAACCAACCAAATGCTTACACATGGCACAACCACATATGATCCATCAAGGATCCCTAAGGTTATTATTACAAGCAGTCACCTAAGTTTTACCAAGTTGTTAATACATTATGGAGAAGTGTGTAATTTATCTTATTCATTGTCTCAAGTAATCCATATTATTCCATTTATCAGAGTATAATTCAATTATTAACATTCACACGATTCCTCAAATCATGATGTTTACTATTCTTTAATCGATCCCTAAAGCTTATGAAAGTCGTTTAAGTGTGTGGCTAACGCATTTAAGTCATTAATATTAATTACCGACTTTTTGCCCATTAAATCAATTATTTATCAGTATTATCTGTTAACTTTCATTTTAGTCGAACATATCCACTTATTCAAGCTAGCATACAGGCATCATCATTTATCAATCAATCAACCAATCATCAAATAATCACACGAGTATTCAAACAATCCTACACATTCTCTAAAGCTCATAATATACTCGAATATTCTCAAAAAACGATCTCTAAACCCATAACAAACTCGAACATTTTCAAACTCATCAAGTATATTGATAAGTGTTCAAAAGTACTATTTTTCTTACCCTTTTTACTCATATTATTGTTAGACTTAGGCTCATATTAGTTGCATAGTTAGCCATTCATGCATTAATCCATGTTTCCTTCAATAACTTGGTGATTTTGTGAAATAGATGCTGCTTTGGTGTGTTTTTGTGTGTATGTGCAGGATCACTTGCCAAAGCAATGCCGAGCTAGTTGCGAGGGCAATGCATGAAGGATATGCCGAGCTAGTTGCGGGCGGTGCATGAAGGAGACGCAGAGCAGTTGCCATGGCATTTGTCGACAAAGACCAAAAGCAATATGGATGTCGAAATTCATGATTTTACAAGCCCAAGATGACATGGAGCAAGGTCCAAGCCCAAAGGAATTTGATTGCCATGCAGAGATTAAAGAAGAATTAAATTCCAAGTGGATAGGAGAAGTTCTAATAGGAATAAAATTATAATAAAGAATTATATTCTTTAAAGATAATTTAATTCCAACTCAAACTCCTCCTCAAAGAAGGACTTTGGCCTAGCCCTATAAATAGCAAGAGATTTCGACAATTCAAGGGAGAGCAAGAGGGAAATTTGGCAAGTCCAAGTAGGGCAAGAGGAGAGAGAATTTTCGACAAGCATCAAGGGCAAGGAGGATTTCGACAAGCCTCTTCCTTCATCTTTGTTCGATTGGGTTCATGCTAGGGATTAATTATCTTGTGTTTCTTTGGAACCTAGCCATGAACTAAATTTACTTGGCTATGGTTATTGTGTTTTGTGGTTGTGAGAAACTATTGGTTTTTGTTTAGGTAATAAGAGTTTGCACTTTTCTATTTCAAGGTTTATTCATTCTTGATTCTTATTATTGTTTTTTGCAGTGAATTGGGAGAGGATCTCGTGATTTCATCCATTTATCTAATATCGGGAGAGTTAGATTCAAGAAGCGAATGAATATGATCTTTATGCAATCCAATGATGGTGAAGATTAATCCGGCTTAGGAATAAGTTAAGGATTTCAGCGGCTAAGAAGGGCGCAAGATTGGTTGTTGTTCACCCTTGATTCACGCGAGGATGTATTATCAAGGCATGCACAAGTAGCTAGAGTTTCGACTTAGGGATAAGAAGAAACCATTGAAGAACGCTCCGCGAACCTTGAAGTTGCTGCCCGATCGCCCAAGTAGTTGCCCAACTAGTCGCCCAAGCAACCATCAATTAGTTGCCAAGGCAACCCGTTGTGCAAGTCGCCACGGCAACTGAGTTGCCCATGCACTCTTTACCAAGACAATCCAATCGGCTATCACACCTCAACTCACGATAACCTAGCCTATCTCTCTCAATTGAATTCATCTTTTATTTTATTTTATTGCTTTCTAGATTAGTAATTAGTTAAACTTGATAATCCTTTACTTGTGTTTTTACTTTTTACGATTGCAGAGACTAGATTCTTGAAGTGGCACCAATCCCTGTGGAGGCGATATCTTTTATACTATAACTGCGGCGTGTATACTTGCATTTGCGTAGCACTTATTACAGCGCAACAAGTTTTTTGGCGCCGTTGCGGGGATTGGCAATAGCGACTTTGTTTTTACTTTCTTGCACATTCTTTTTATTTTTCTTGTTTAAAATTCAAAGGGCTAACAAACTTTGGTTTTGCATTGGTATATGACGGGCAAGACCGACTTCACAGAATATCCCTTTGATCCGAAATCGAGCGAACCTTACAAAGACTTAGGCGAAGGATAAGAGAAGCAATGGCAAATCAAGGCGGCAATATTAATCAAGATGTTCGGCGGGAGGAGGAGTGATTCTTGCGAAAGCAGAACTATTCGAGACTATCTTGAAGAAGATCTTGATGGACTTAACCGAGGAGTTGTCGCACCGAAATTGAAGCCGACCACTTTGAGTTGAAACCGGTAATGTTTAATATGATCAACACAATAGGTCAATTTGGCGGCTCGGCAGCGGTGAAGATGCACGACAACATCTGAAATCTTTCCTCGAGATTTGCAACTCGTTCAAGATACGGAGTCACCCCGATGTCTTACGATTAAGATTATTCCCCTATTCAGCGAGGATAGGCGAAAGCATGGCTAAATAGCATTCTGCGGATCCATAGCATCTTGGACTGATCTTTGTCGTGATTTCCTTGCTAGATTTAATCCTACAAATTTAAGCGATAAGCCGTAGCGACATTACTTCTTTTGGGCGGCGGATGATGAATCCATGTACGAGGCTTGGGAGGCGATATAGAGAACTTCTACACAAATGCCCTCTACACGGATTCGGTGTGGACTCAAGTGACAATGTTTTACAATGCCGTGAATACACCAACAAGGATGATGCTAGGCGCCTCGGCAAGCGGCATACTCCTAGATAAGTCACCGGAAGAAGCAATGCAAATTTTAAGCAGGCTGGCCAAGAATGATTATCAATTCCCATCTACTAGAAGAGGAGGAGTTAGGCGCCAAGCCACAATACATGAACTAGGATCATCGATTCAATTTGGCACAATTGGCGCTTTAACCAAGATGGTCGAACATGCAAAAACCAAACAACACACATGAAGTCAAGGTAATGGATTCTTTTTGTGAGTTATGTGGTGATAACCATAATTCTTACGAATGTATGCGAGAATCCGAATCTAGCTTCTATGTGGGAATTACAATCGGGGCAACAACATGATGTCAAATACATACAATCCAGCTTGGAAGAAGCACCCGAATTTTTCATGGAGTAATCCCAACAATGCTCTAAACGGAACAATCAGAATGCACAAGCATCGGGATTCGACCAAAATATGCCACGACAGCGGATGCCGCGGCAACAACCGACAACATCTAGTTCTTTGGAAAATTCTCTAAATGCTTTTATGATGAAAACTGAATCTTATATGGCTGAGAATAGTAATTTCATAAAAAGAACTGATGCTTTTATTGCGAGGACCGAGATGAGATTGCAAAACCAAGAGGCGGCAATCAAATCATTGGAAAATCAAGTCGGACAATTTGCTCAAAATCTGAACACTAGACCACAAGGAGGTTTACCTAAGCGATCTTGAAGTCGCAAGAGAAGGCGGCCATGAGCAATGTAAGGCAATCACCACCAGAAGTGGCCAACAACAGAGAGGTTCAAACCCGCTCGTCAAACAAAACTCCAAAAAAAGAGCAAGGCGAACCTAGCGGCAAAGTCTCGGATCTTTGAACCAAGAATTGCTGCGGCGGCGGCGGCAATAAGCATGCCTCGGCAGCCCATGGCGCCTCGGCAACTGCGATAAGCGCGCGCGGCAACCCCGGTTGGTAACACATCGGCAACTCGGATGTCCCTGTAATGCCGTCAATCAGGTTTCAAACCAATGAAAAGATCGAAGATATCCGACTTCCACCACCATTCCCACAAAGGTTGAAGCGACAAAAGCAAGAATACCAATTCAAGAAGTTTCTTGATATCCTAAAGCAAGTCCACATCAACTTGCCATTGGTGGAAGCAATTGAACAAATGCCAAACTATGCCAAGTTTCTTAAAGACATTGTGTCCAAGAGAACAAGGCTAGGAGAGTTTGAAACAATTGCCGCATGACAGAGGGATGCATGGCAATGTTACAATCGTATGCCGCCCAAGTTGAAGGATCCCGGAAGTTTCACAATACCACTGTTCTATTGGAAATCACTATGTCGGGAAAGCACTATGCGACCTAGGGGCTAGCATAAACTTGATGCCTAAATCGGTTTTCGAAACTAGGAATCGGGAAGGCAAGACCTACACTTGATTATGCTCTGACTAGCCGAGCCAGATCCTATGTGCATCCAAGGGAAAAATCGAGGACATCTTGGTAAAAGTTGATAAATTTATTTTCCGTGACTTTATTGTTTTAGATTGTGAAGCGGATGAGCATGCGCCTATCATTCTCGGAAGACCATTCCTAGCGGCAGGGAGAACTTTGATTGATGTTGAAAAGGAGAACTCACAATGAGGGTGAATGACCAGCAGGTAAAACTAAATGTGTTCCAAACACTAAGGCATGCAGATGATCGGAAGAATGCCAACTACTTCATGCCCGCAGAGTTTAACCGATGAAGAATTTAGTTGCCTCAACAACTACATTTGCGATCACGAGGAACATGAGGAGTATGAAGAGCGGTCGATGAGGAACAACCAGAAGAGGCAAATTGGCTAGTCAATCGACCCGGTACATACTTTGAACCCTTTGGACTACTCGGGTAAGGAAGGTAAGATCGAAAAACCCTCATCGAAAATCCACCAATTCTTGAGTTGAAACAATTGCGAGCAACTGAAATATGTATACTTAGGGACCGATAATACATTACTGTAATTATTTCTTCTAAGTTACAGACTGAGCGAGGAAAAGAAGCTGATCAACATGTTGAAGCTACATAAAAAGGCAATAGGGTGGACAATTGCCGACTTGAAGGGAATTAGCCCGCGGTGTGCATGCACAAGATCTTGTTGGAAGATGATCACAAACCTTCAATTGAGGCCCAGAGGAGACTGAATCATGCCATGAAAGGGGTTGTAATGAAAGAAATCATCAAGTGGCTTTGACTTGGCATTATATACCCTATCTCGATAGTGCGTGGGTAAGTCCGGTACAATGTGTGCCGAAAAAGGGAGGTATAACGGTGGTAAGCAATGAAAATAATGAACTTATCCCAACCAGGACTGTGACCGGTTGGAGGGTTTGTATGGACTATCGAAAGCTAAACAAAGCCACTAGGAAAGATCACTTCCCATTACCCTTTATTGATCAAATGCTTGACCGTCTTGCGGGTAAACCCTTTTTCTTGTTTTCTTGATGGTTATTCAGGTTACAATCAGATTGCCATAGCACCGGAAGATCAAGAAAAGACAACCTTCACATGCCCCTACGGTACTTATGCCTTAGAAGGATGCCGTTCGGATTATGTAACGCCCGGCAACCTTCCAAAGATGTATGATGGCGCTCTTTTCGGACATGGTCGAAGACTTCCTTGAGATCTTCATGGATGATTTTTGGTTTTGGTAATGACCCGACGGCTGTCTCGGCAATTTAGAGAGGGTGTTGGCAAGATGCGAAGAAAGCAGATTTAGTCCTCAATTGGGAGAAATGCCACTTTATGGTAGATGAAGGAATAGTGCTCGGCCATAAGATTTCATCCAAGGGAATTGAAGTAGACAAAGCCAAGGTGGGCGTGATCGAGAGATTACCCCACCAAATTCGGTTAAAGGAATTGAAGTTTTCTCGGACATGCGAGGTTTTTACGGGAGGTTCATTCATAACTTTTCTAAAATCACTAAACCTTTGTGTAATCTGCTTGAGCAGGATAAAGTCTTGATTTTGATGATTCTTGCACTCAAGCATTTGAAACCCTAAAGAAAAAGCTTGCCTCGGCACCCATTGTTGTTCCACAGTTGGGCGCTACCTTTTGAGCTCATGTGTGATGCAAGTGATTTGCGGTAGGAGCAGTCCCTAGGCCAAGCGCACGAGTAAGACCTTCCATGTGACATACTACGCTAGTAAAACTCTTAACGATGCTCAAGTGAATTACACAACAACGGAGAAAGAGTTACTAGCTGTAGTTTTCGCATTTGACAAGTTCGATCCTATTTAATTGGTACAAAGGTAATTGTTCATACGGACCATTCGGCAATCAAATACTTATTTGCTAAAAAGGATGCTAAACCTCGTTTGATTCGTTGGATATTACTTTTACAAGAATTTGATATTGAAATTGGGGCGGGGAAAGGAACGAGAAAATCAAGTGGCGATCACTTATCACGTTTGGAACTTAATAGGGAAGAGGGCGGATCTAGAGATATGCGATGCATTCCCGGATGAACAAATTCTAATCGCCTCGGCAACCCTTGAGCGCCTCGACAGCCCATGACGCCTCGGCAACCATGGAAGCACACGCCTCGGCAACTCGTGGCGCCGCGGCGGTCTTTGGCGAGCACGCCTCAGCAATTTTGGGAGCAGCCACTACGGCAAAGACATGCCCGGCAAATACCGTACGCAGATTTAGTTAACTTCCTTGTTTGTGGTATTTTCCGTATGGCATTACTCACCAAAGGAAGAAGCGGTTCCGTCATAATGCTAAGCATTACTTTTTGGGACGAGCCTCTTTTGTTTAAACAATGTGCAGATCGGGTTATACGTCGATGTGTCCCTGAAGAAGAGCAACAGAATGTACTCGGCAATGCCATTCTTCAACCTATGGAGGACATTTTGGAGGAACTCGTATCGCGCCAAAGTCTTGCAATCCGGTTTGTATTGGCCAACATTGTACAAAGATGCCCAAGACTTTTACAAGCAATGTGATCGTTGCGGAGGGGCGGGCAATATCTCTAGGCGACATGAGATGCCACTCGAACATCATCGAGGTGGAACTGTTCGATGTATGGGGATCGATTTTATGGGACCTTTCCCATCTTCATTCGGCAACCTCTACATCTTACTCGCGTCGACTATGTGTCTAAATGGGTAGAGGCAGCTGCAGTTCCCAACGATGATTCCAAGACCGTACAACGATTCTGAGAAAAATATTTTTACGGTTTGGGATGCCGAGAGCAATTATCAGCGACGGGGGCAAGCATTTTGACAATAGACTAATTGCCAAGATGTTGCAACGCCGGCATATCACACAAGATCGCCACGGCATATCACCCACAAACCAACGGGCAAGCAGAAATTTCCAACGGGAGTTGAAGGGAATACTCGAGAAAGTTGTAAATCCCTCAAGGAAGGATTGGTCATTAAGACTAGATGACGACTTTGGGCATATCGTGACTTTGCATTCAAAACACCATTAGGTATGTCCCCCTTCCGGCTTGTCTATGGTAAAACATGTCATCTACGGTGGAAATCGAGCACAAGGCGTCTTGGGCAATCAAGACCGTGAATATGGATTGGGAAAGTGCGGACAAAAGCGCTTGATGGATCTCAATGAGATAGAAGAATTTCGTGCACTCGCTTTATAACAATGCACAAATCTACAAGGAGAAAACAAAGCGATGGCACGACAAGAAACTATTGCCACGGCAATTCACGCCAGGGCAACTAGTTCTCCTATTCAATTCTCGGCTAAAACTTTTCCCGGGAAAGCTGAAATCAAGATGGTCGGGACCATTCGAAGTCGTCAAACCATTCTCCCACGGTGCTGTGATAATCAAGTCCATCTCTGACAACCATGAATTCAAAGTTAATGGACAAAGATTGAAGCACTACAATGGTGCCCATGTGGAACGTAACAAGGAAGTGGTCAATCTAGGAGATGCATGAGCATGCTCTCCCTTTTGATATTTTTATTTTTATTTATTTTTATTTTTGTTTTTGTCGATTATTTAATTATTTATTTTTCATTTTTTTTTTTTTTTTTTTTATCTTGCCGATTATTAGTAGTTTTAGGATAGATTTTTTTATTCAAGTCTAAGAATCCTATTACACATCTTTATTTATTTTCTTTATTAGTTTATCTTTAATTTTAATCCTTATTTGATTTGTTTTTGAATTGTAGGAAAAGAAGTTCAAGATAAAGAAGGAATTCTAAACCAAGTAGGAAAACATCTTCAACAAGGAAACTAATGGGTTGAATCTAAGGCTTATATAAAGCCTCCAATTCATCCTAACCAAAACCCTTGTCGACAACTCCTACAAAACCCTAAACCCTTTTTCGTTTTACCCTAAACCCTAACCCCACCCACCTATCGATTCTATACAACCCATCACCCTTAACCTATTCCTACTTTCTATCTTGCAACTTTTTAGTTTCTTTTCTTTTCTTTGTTTTTACTCACAACCAAGATCATACATGGCATCCAAGATTAAACTGTTAGTTCATCCAAGTTCCTCCAAAGAACCAAGATACAAGAAGTTTTACACCGGCGGTTCAAGAAAGATTTCAATCCAAGTTTGAAAGCCGGAAGATTCATGAAGAACAAGGCTTTGAATACTCCGGATCTCAAGATTTGGCCTTGAACCATTCATCTTCAAAAGGATTGCACATCAAAAGTGGCAAATCTTTTGCCATCAACCGAACGGGTAACATCTCATGGGTAAGAGAATTCTATGCTCACTCACCTAACCCGGATAATCCTTATTTTTTTGTTCGTGACAAGGCCATACTTATAAGTCCCAAAGCATCAACACCTTTTACGGACTTTACATTGAGAAGGACGAGCATCAAGCCTTCGTTGACCAAATCAATCCAAAGCAACTTGACAAGGTGCTTCAAGAACTCACTCAACCAGGAACTCATTGGAACGACGGTAAATACAAGGGCACGGTAAACGCGCCTTCGGCTAAAACCCGAGGCAAAACTATGGAATAAGTTTGTTAAAACTTCTTTAATGCCCTCCACACACAATACTACCGTTGACATACCACGTCTTTTGCTCATACATTCTATTTTGCATAATCGCATCATTAACATTGGAAAAATTATTTGCGATGAGATTTTTGTATGCAGCTCAAAAGATAAGGGTTATCTTTTTTCCCTTGCTTAATTTCCAATCTTTGCAAGGAGATGCATGTCCCGAGTGAGTCCACCGATGAAAAAGCCCTACCCAAGTCTGGTTGGAATCAAGCACTAATCCGGAAGCTAATGGGAGAGGCACCGGGAGATTCTTCAAGGCCCCCAATTGTCACGGCAACTCCTGCGCCGCGGCAATCCCTAATGCCCAAGCACCTAACGCCAGGGCAACTCGGCCATTAATCCCGGGACACATTGAAGCACTTTTGCACCCATTGGAAAGCCGCCTAAGGCAAATTGAAGATCGGCAACTAATGTTCATGCGGTACATGAAGGAGCACAACAATGCCATCACCCAAGTCATCCTAGAAAAGTACCGGACAACCGTGTGCCGTTCCCAATATTTCCGCCGATATCCTTGCCACGGCAACCAAGGAAGCTGACGCCACGGCAACCAAATCGACAATGCCCGGCAACCACCGAAAAAGCCAAAGGTAAAGCACCTATACCTGAATCAACTCCTACGGAATCATTTTCTGATTTTTCAGATTCGGACGAGTCCTCCATTGAACCAATAAAGACCGCACCAATTGAATCCTCCAAGCGAAAAGCCATTGACATTGATGAAGAGGATGATGAGGACAACCCGCACGAGGATCGATTCCACCACGGCAACAAGAAAACAACCATCGCGTTCAAGCAAGAAAATCAAGACGCCAACTAGAAGGAAACTAATCATCTACGATGACGAACTCTCGGAGTAAGTCCTCGTATGCATTTTATTTTATATTTATTTTTCGTTATTTTTATGCATGCATTGAGGACAATGCCTCACTCGAGTTTGGGGGATTGTTATTAGTAATTACCATGTTTAGTTACATTAATCTTAAGCATTACATTTAGGATACATAAATTGCTTGCCATGCCTTTAATTGGAACAAGAATTGCTTAGATTTGATGAATATTCGATGATGACTTTGCCAATGCACTTAATTGATAGAATTTTTATTCTAGGATAACCATGAAAAACTTAGAATTGTACTATGATGCTAAATTTGATGAAACACTGTTGTGGTTTGATTGATTTAAGGAGTTCTAGTAAACTTAGGTTGATAATTAACTAATTGGGGATTAGAATAAAATGGATGAATGAATGCTAGAGGTGCCCGAAATTGGCTCTAGCATATGCTAAAAAATTGATCACTAGAGGTGCCCAAACTGGCTCTAGGAGGCGTTTTTTTTTTTTTCGGTTAACTAGAGGTGCCCAAAACCGGCTCTAGTCGATTAAATTAACTTAAGAAAACTAAAAATAAAACACTAGAGGTGCCCGAAATTGGCTCTAGTTAAAACATGTTAAAAAGAACCCAATGAAGTAATTTGAAAACCTATTGTTTGCATAGAATCCGAAAAATCAACTTGCACACAACTCCGCACACACTCACAAGCATTATAGTTTGATTCCGAGTAATTCATCAGTTTTCTGAAAAATAAAAAGCCAATCATACTTTGTGCCCGGTTGAGAGAGAATTGAAATCAAGTTCAAAGCTAAGTTTGTGAAAATTTGAAGTCTTGGCGAGGTAATTATGAGTTTGCATTGCTTGAGGACAAGCAATAGTTTGAGTTTTGGGGTGTGATAAGTGTTCAAGTACTATTTTTCTTACCCTTTTTACTCATATTATTGTTAGACTTAGGCTCATATTAGTTGCATAGTTAGCCATTCATGCATTAATCCATGTTTCCTTCAATCGTTGAGCTTGATTACATAACTTGGTGATTTTTGTGAAATAGATGCTGCTTTGGTGTGTTTTTGTGTGTATGTGCAGGATCACTTGCCAAAGCAATGCCGAGCTAGTTGCCGTGGCAATGCATGAAGGATATGCCGAGCTAGTTGCCGGGCAGTGCATGAAGGAGACGCGAGAGCCAGTTGCCATGGCATTTGTCGACAAAGACCAAAAGCAATATGGATGTCGAAATTCATGATTTTACAAGCCCAAGATGACATGGAGCAAGGTCCAAGCCCAAAGGAATTTGATTGCCATGCAGAGATTAAAGAAGAATTAAATTCCAAGTGGATAGGAGAAGTTCTAATAGGAATAAAATTATAATAAAGAATTATATTCTTTAAAGATAATTTAATTCCAACTCAAACTCCTCCTCAAAGAAGGACTTTGGCCTAGCCCTATAAATAGCAAGAGATTTCGACAATTCAAGGGAGAGCAAGAGGGAAATTTCGGCAAGTCCAAGTAGGGCAAGAAGAGAGAATTTTCGACAAGCATCAAGGGCAAGGAGGATTTCGACAAGCCTCTTCCTTCATCTTTGTTCGATTGGGTTCATGCTAGGGATTAATTATCTTGTGTTTCTTTGGAACCTAGCCATGAACTAAATTTACTTGGCTATGGTTATTGTGTTTTGTGGTTGTGAGAAACTATTGGTTTTTGTTTAGGTAATAAGAGTTTGCACTTTTCTATTTCAAGGTTTATTCATTCTTGATTCTTATTATTGTTTGCGAGTGAATTGGGAGAGGATCTCGTGATTTCATCCATTTATCTAATATCGGGAGAGTTAGATTCAAGAAACGAATGAATATGATCTTTATGCAATCCAATGATGGTGAAGATTAATCCGCTTAGGAATAAGTTAAGGATTTCAACGGCTAAGAGGAGCGCAAGATTGGTTGTTGTTCACCCTTGATTCACGCAGGATGTATTATCAAGGCATGCACAAGTAGCTAGAGTTTCGACTTAGGGATAAGAAGAAACCATTGAAACGCGCTCCGCCGAACCTTGAAGTTGCTGCCCGATCGCCCAAGTAGTTGCCCAACTAGTCGCCCAAGCAACCATCAATTAGTTGCCAAGGCAACCCCGTTGTGCAAGTCGCCACGGCAACTGAGTTGCACATGCACTCTTTTACCAAGACAATCCAATCGGCTATCACACCTCAACTCACGATAACCTAGCCTATCTCTCTCAATTGAATTCATCTTTTATTTTATTTTATTGCTTTCTAGATTAGTAATTAGTTAAACTTCGATAATCCTTTACTTGTGTTTTTACTTTTTACAGTGCAAGAGACTAGATTCTTGAAGTGGCACCAATCCCTGTGGAGACGATATCTTTTATACTATAACTTGCGACGTGTATACTTGCACAATTGCGTAGCACTTATTACGCGCAACATATATCAATAACTACTAAGCCTCGTAATACCAGTACCAACGCATGCTTATTACTCATCTCCTATTTTGCAACCACTAACATGCAAGGCAATTACACTTATGATGCTCATTAAGTATTTCGGAGTTCGAGGTGTACTAACCTTATGCCGATATCGCTAAAATCATCATCCAAACTTCTCAAACAATCTACTTGATCCAATATCCAAACTCGAATAATCATCGCATATCAACAAATAAGAAAATACTTAAATTCTATGCATCTCATATCCTAAACAAAAGGTCAAACACATAGAAACAGCTATTGGGTTTGAATTTGGCAAAACGGACTAGGCCATTAGATTCGGAACGTTGAAAAACCCTAGGGTAAGGTCCCCCAGAAAAGATAACGTCGGTCAACGATCAACGGCACCTGGCGGCGGTCAACAACGGTGGCAGCGGCGTGGATCAACTCGGCTAGCGGTAGCTCAACTCGAGCTGAGTCAGCTCAGCCTGACTCGGCCGAGTTGGGCCGAGTCCACTCGGGTGACTCAGTCCCCTAAAGTAGGACCACACCCACGCACAGCGGTGGCGCGTGACGATATTTTCGGCGGCGTTTGGCAACCAAACTTCACCGACCGACTGTTCTCAAGCCGGTGAACTCGATGGTGGACTTTGTTTCTTGATTTAAGCCTTCTAACCCTTTTTACTCAGTAACCCAAAACTTTTTCTCTATCACCTCCTTTGACGACAGTTACGATGATGGTGTCGTTGGTACCGGCAAACTCGTCTCGGTGAGATGAACACAATAGTGGTGGTGGTGTCATGATCAGACGACTGAATCTCCAAAGATCGGAGTTTGAAGTTTTTTTCCAAACTTTTCTCTCTTCTCTTTCCCACCATCCTCATCTTTTTCTTTTTTCTCTCCTCCATCATCTCTTTTTTACTTTTCAACCATCCACCTACCTATTTAAAATTCAAACTATTCTTTTTTTCCTTTTTATTTTCTTTTCATTTTTTCTTCTTTTTCTTTTATTTCCTTTTATTCTACCAAATAATTAATAAAACCCTACCATCTTTTACCATAAAGCCCCAATCTAAAATCTTAATTGGACCCTCAACCTAAGGCCCAATACACGGGTCCAAGACTCGATTCGCTAACACAAAATTTGGATCGTTACAATGGTCCATGGGTCAGACATGTTTAATATAGGCTTTTTTAAATGTTACTGGGATCAATTGAAAAATGATATCATGTGCTTCTTCTCAAGTTTTTATAATGGCTCCCTCCTTGACAAGTTTATAAAGTGTTGAGATTTTTGTTTTGATATAATAATTTGAAAAATATTTTTGGACTTATTTGATATATTGAAGAACTTATTCAAAGTCCAAATAACTTGAAAAATATGTTTAAAATGGCTTGAAAGGTATTTGACTCGAACATGTATTTTTCCAAAGTTTCAAATAGTCAAAAATAGGCCCCTGGTACTAATACCGAGCCTCTGGTATTGATACCAAAAGGTCTGTACTGGCACGCCCTTGCCTGGTACCGATACACGTGTTCAAACTAATTTTCCATAATTAATTTTGAGTACTGATACTGCCCCTACAGTATCGCTACCCCTATACTGGTACCGATACCAATCTCCTGGGTATCGATACCCCTTCACAGTTTTGCCTCTAACGGCTAGTTTTTTGAAGAACAAGTGTTGATACCTATCCCCGTGTACCAATACTAACAGCTTCAAAACTGTATTTATTGCGAGAAATAAAGTCCCCATTGCTCCAATTCAATCCCGACGGTCACCAACGGCTAGAAACTCAATTGGGAGTATAAAATACCTCAAGAAGCATCTGAAGAAGCTAATGATTTCAAAGTCAACATTCTTATGATTGTAAAAGTGTCTTAGTGCTTAATTTTCACATTTTTCACTAGACAACACTTGTGAGCTTATATTGTTAAATTTTCTCAAGTGTTTTAGGTTTGGGTAAGTGAGCCTAATTGTGTAAACATTCAGTGTAGAGGGGATTTCTTATTTGCTTTCTTTCTTTCTCTTGTAAAAGAGAGTTTGCTAGACTTTGGGGTATAAGTCTAGTGTTTGTAAAGGGTTGCTTCTTGATTATGGGAAAAAGGGAAGAATTCTTAGTGAATTGGAAAATCCTTAGTGGGGATGCTAGGGTAGTGGATGTAGACCCGGTTGGGTAGTCGAACCACTCTAAATCATCGTGCAAATTGTCCATTAATTTTCGATTTAGCCAATTCATTTGTGAAACAACTTTCAACCCTCTTGATGGTTATTTGAAAGATTGATTTGAGCATGCTACAAGCTTGACAATTGGTATCAAAGCCTTGTCTCCATCAAAGGACTAACATCCAGGAGTTAAGATCATTTTCTCAAAGTCCACTGATCAAGAAAAATGGCGAGATTTGAAGAAGGTCGCTCTATCTCGTGCCCTTCGCTCTTGAAATTCAATGTATCCAAGACTTTAAAAAAATCTTTATGCAAACATATGAATGAAACCATTAGACTCATATGTATAAAGCACTCAAGTAATGTCATGTTATTTAGATATTGAAATAAAAAACACATAAATGCATGAACATTAATCAATCAAAAATAAATAACCAAAAATATAAAATTAAAAGCATTAAGCTTAGAGGTTACCCATTTTCTTCACTTGTGTGACTAGAGCATTACCATGTCTTTGAATTTCTTTCCATTGCTCCTACACACCTACAAGAGACATTTATTTGGATTATGGTATCCAAATTGCTTTGGATCCATTTACATTAATTTCAATGTCTCTAGTTCCCTTAGGAACTCAAACTTGTCTAATCCTATAAGTTTTTCTTTTCTTTATATGACAAGTATATAAAGAATGACCATGATAATGGCAATGTGAACATTTTGCCATTATGTGACAAGATGAACTATTAAAAATAATTTCTTTGAATCATTTTTCAAAATTTCATTTTGGTTTTCAAAATCTAACATTGTTTTCAAAAGAATATCATTTTCAAATTCAAGTTTAGAAATCATTTTCTTAATTTGAAATTCATGATCTCAAATTCCAAAAATAATTTATCGAAAACATCTCGTAACTAATCAAATGAATAAGAATTTGAATCACTAGAGTTAGAAGATACCTTTGGCTAATCGAGAGCCAAAACACCATCCACCTTTGTAGATGAGAGGAGGTTAACACTTGATGGGACTCCATCTTTCTTCTCTTATTTCCCATAAATTTTCTCAAGCTTCTCCCAAATTTCTTTGGAACTTTTGGATGGGGAGACCTTCCTGGAAATCTCTTCATTTCGGGTGCAAAGAAGAATGTGCATCGACTTTGCGTTTAGCTTGGCCTTCGTGTCATTTGCACTCCTTTGCTTCTTCTTCTTAGGCCAAGCTAAACGCAAAGTCGATGCACATTCTTCTTTGCACCCGAAATGAAGAGATTTCCAGGAAGGTCTCCCCATCCAAAAGTTCCAAAGAAATTTGGGAGAAGCTTGAGAAAATTTATGGGAAATAAGAGAAGAAAGATGGAGTCCCATCAAGTGTTAACCTCCTCTCATCTACAAAGGTGGATGGTGTTTTGGCTCTCGATTAGCCAAAGGTATCTTCTAACTCTAGTGATTCAAATTCTTATTCATTTGATTAGTTACGAGATGTTTTCGATAAATTATTTTTGGAATTTGAGATCATGAATTTCAAATTAAGAAAATGATTTCTAAACTTGAATTTGAAAATGATATTCTTTTGAAAACAATGTTAGATTTTGAAAACCAAAATGAAATTTTGAAAAATGATTCAAAGAAATTATTTTTAATAGTTCATCTTGTCACATAATGGCAAAATGTTCACATTGCCATTATCATGGTCATTCTTTATATACTTGTCATATAAAGAAAAGAAAAACTTATAGGATTAGACAAGTTTGAGTTCCTAAGGGAACTAGAGACATTGAAATTAATGTAAATGGATCCAAAGCAATTTGGATACCATAATCCAAATAAATGTCTCTTGTAGGTGTGTAGGAGCAATGGAAAGAAATTCAAAGACATGGTAATGCTCTAGTCACACAAGTGAAGAAAATGGGTAACCTCTAAGCTTAATGCTTTTAATTTTATATTTTTGGTTATTTATTTTTGATTGATTAATGTTCATGCATTTATGTGTTTTTTATTTCAATATCTAAATAACATGACATTACTTGAGTGCTTTATACATATGAGTCTAATGGTTTCATTCATATGTTTGCATAAAGATTTTTTTAAAGTCTTGGATACATTGAATTTCAAGTGTTTTTAAATAAATTTAATTCAACATCAAAGTTTAATTCTTTTAAATGTCAAGCATTTGAACCAAATTTATTAAAATGGGATGCTTTGATTAAGGAGGAACTTTGACTTTAAAAAGGAAAATATCTCATCTCCGTTTTTATTTTTCACCAACAATTGGTATATTTATCAATTGGTACTTCAATTTTCAACATTTGGTGTTTTAAACTTAATGAGATTTCAAACTTGGTTTGAACTATTTTTTACATAACAAAAAGAGGAGAGATGGATAGGTTTGAAAAATTCAATTTCAGAAAGAAAAAGGGGGAGCCTTTAAATATTTTTGAAAATTATTCTATTTGTCAAAAAAATTAAACTCTCCATGGTTATTAAGCTTTCAAGTTATTTTCAAACTAAGTTTGAATTCTTTTTGATACAACAAAAAATGGGAGGAAGGTTTGAAAAATTAAAATTTTAAAAGAAAAAGAGGGAGCTTTTAATATTTTCTCAAACTAATCTCTTTTTCAAAATTATTTTACTAAGATGGGAGAATTTCAAAAATAATTTTTCAAGTTGGTTTTATTATATTAAAAAGAGGGAGATTGTTAAGATTTTTGTGATATAATAATTTGAAAAATGTTTTTGGACTTATTTGATATATTGCAAAACTTATTCAAAGTCCAAATAACTTGAAAAAATGTGTTTAAAATGGTTTCGAAAGGTCTTTGACTCGAACATATGTTTTTCAAAAGTTTCAAATAGTCAAAAATAGGCCTCTGGTATCGATATCGAGCCTCTGGTATCGATACCGAAAGGCCCGTACTGGTATGTTCTTGCCTGGTACCGATGCGCGTGTTCAAACTAATTTTCCAGAATCGACTTTGAGTACCGATACTGCCCTAGCAGTATCGATACCCCTATGTGGGTTCCGATACCAATCTCCTGGGTATCGATACCCCTTTCACAGTTTTGCCTCCAACGGCTAGTTTTTTAAAGAACAGGTACCAATACTTGCCTCCAATGACGGTCACCAACGGCTAGAAACTCAATTGGGAGTATAAAAGACCTCAAAAAGCATATGAAGAAGCTAATGATCTTAAAGCCAACATTTTTATGATTGTAAAAGTGTCTCAGTGCTTAATTTTCACATTTTTCACTAGACAACACTTGTGAGCTTGTATTGTTAAATTTTCTCCAATGTTTTAGGTTTGGGTGAGTGAGCCTAATTGTGCAAACATTCAGCCTAGAGAGGATTTCTTGTTTACTTTCTTTATTTCTCTTGTAAAAAAGGGTTTGCTAAACTTTGGGGTATAAGTCCAGTGTTTGTAACGGGTTGCCTCTTGATCTCGGGAAAAAAAAGGAAGAATTCTTAGTGGATTGGAAAATCCTTAGTGGGGAAGATAGGGTAGTAAATGTAGGCTTAGTTTAGAAGACGAACCACTCTAAATCCCTGTGTCTATTTACCATTTCTCCACCACTTGGCGAGCAATTTGGTTGAGGGCATCAAGTCTTACATAAGCCACTCTTTCATTGTTCTTATTCCCAAAAACTCGAATCCTGTCGCAATTGAAGATTATAGGCTGATAAGTTTGGTCGGGTGCATTTACAAACTCCTAGCTAAGTAGTTATCAATTAGACTCAACAACGTCCTGGAAAACTCCTATCTGGATGATGACTTTCTTTGGTACTGTGTGGTTTGTATGGCTTTGCAGAAGTGAGACCTTTTTATAGGGTCGAGACTGGATGTGAACAATCTATTCGATACTGTTGTTGCGAGAATTTGTTGGTGGGCTAAAGCTAAATGGCCTAGCATCCCTTATAGTTTGAATGAGTTCCTGTGCTCCCTGTCTAACCTCAAATCTGTTAGCGTTGCTGTCCATAAGTCAAACTCGTGCTTGGCTCCCCCTTGCTCGGGTTTCCTCAAATTTAATGTTGATGGGGCTGTGGTCGGTAGTTTTGGGGCTGCTGGCATTGGAGGAGTTTTCAGAGACCACAAGGGATATTCTCTCATTTCTTTTTCGAAATCGGTAGGCCTTAGGGACGCTTCCTTTACGGAGTTGCTGGCAATTAGAGAGGCTTGCTTACTGTTCAGTTCTTCAAAATGAAGCAAGTCATACAAATTAATCATTGAGAATCTTTGTTCAGAATCCTCAACATGCTCCTCTTTCTGTTAGAAATCTGGTTTTATCTTGCCTGAATCTTTGTTCAGGTTTTGAGTGGTGTATCCAACTTACTTCCGGGGAACTTAATTCCTTAACTGACAACTCGGCTAAGAAGGGCATCAATCGGCAGTCTGTTATGGTTTTGGCTTCGGCTAATTGAGAGTTTTGTTGTTTTCTTCCTGTTTCTGTGTCATTATGTTCAGTTGTGGCTTGGAGCCACTAGTTGCGTTGCCGCTAATGAGGCAGGGATACTCTCTTTAGTGTGGAACCTGGGGTTTAAAGGAAATCGGGTAACGAAGCCTTAGAGTAAGATACAATTCAGCGCTTGGTTTGTGATATGCCTCTGTATTGTTTTTTGTTTTCTTATTCGAGATTGCTCTGTGTCTCTCTTGGGACTTTGGTTTCGACCGTGGTTGTTGTCGGTATCGGCACGTGACACTCTTTTTCCTTCATCTAAGTTTAAGGATATTTTTTAATAAGGGTCGTGCCTATGCCTCACTATTGTAAGATTTTTTACTTCAATAATATTCCTAATTTTTTTTAAAAAAATGGTGGCTAAAAACAACCGTCGAAAGCGAAGACCATGAGCAAGTATTTTGTCATCAATGAATCTTTATAATCATATGCAAAAAAAAAGCTCATGGCCGACGACCAAAAGAATGAATTAGAGATTTATTATGAGAGTGACTCTTTCGATCAAGTTTGTTTCATTTTTCATGTCAGAATTCAAACATTATGGGACTTAATATCTCATCAAACTAAACCAGTCGATAGTTGGTATGTTTTTTTAATAAGGCTAATGGTTTAAATCCTGACTTGTGAATAGAGTAATATGAATAGAAAGGAATCCTCTCATAATAAATTTTTGCAAGACCTGATTGAAATCAATTGACTAATAAATCAAACACTAATGATTATAACAAAGTAAACCACATTATTGTTGGTCAAATTTATATATCACTAATTAATTAATATGCTAATTTTTTATATATTGTGTAGGTAGGTCTATGTTTAGTAAAACTGGAATGATTCTGCAAAATCTTGGTTTGGTAACTTGATGGTTGTCTTGACGAATTAAAGGTGCAGTTTCAATTAATTTGATTTTTATGGTCAACCCTCCGAGTTGTTTATTCAACTTGAAAACTTGTCGGTTTTGAAGATGTCAAATTCTCTACCGGAAGAAACGGATCGTGTTGGGTTTGGGTCCGTTAAAAACTGAAATATAGACAGTAAAACCTGCAGGTCCAATGCATTTTCATTACTTTTCATGATTTCATTTGTCCTCTTGTTCCACCACTTTGATCTTTTGATTTCATTTTACGGATCCAAGAACTTTCAATTTATACATTAGATATGGTGAGCGCCGGACATCATTGTTCTTTGAGTATGTCAACACCTGCAGATGTTGCCATTTCATTGTTTTATGTTGGGGTGGAAAACCTTTTTCATATTTTGAAGGCAACCTGAACAACGCAGTTTGGTGAATATGTTTTTGAATTAGATGCCAAAGCAGATGTTGCCAATCTGTTTATGATCCGTGGAAAATCATCAAAGATCAACAACGCAGTTTAGTCCAATTCAAATATTTTTCGAGTATTGGGGATTAACGGTACCTTGGGAGGTTTAAAAGGATAATCAGGAGGGAAATGGATGATGACAAGGAAAACACCACCAGCATATGGACTATCATTTGGACCCATAATGGTTGCTTGCCAATGGAACATATTCTCACCCACAGGACCTGCATAACACTAATCATTTACCTTGCAAACAACAAGGAATGGAAAACTTGCAGACACTGGTTTCGTTTTTGTAACTCTAACCTGCACTGCACGAAGCTGGCGGATCTCTCTGCAAATCCTTCAGCTCCTTCAGTATTCTTTTCGACGCCATTAAGAAATGAGAACGAAAACTGTAAAGGAGGACAGTTGCTTATTTGGAGAATTTCAAGAGGGGGAAGATAGCTTATTTAATGGAGGAATTGCAAAGTGCCAGGTCCACACTTTCTTGCCATGTTGATAAAAGTGGGCAGGGCATATATTCCAGAAGGGAAAACTGGTATTCTAGGGGCGTGGGAAATGATATTGATCCTAAGATGCTTAAGTCCACAAATAATGGACGGAGAAGATATTGTTGGCATCTCGTGTGTAATTATAATTCAGGATAAAGATGCCATCTCTAATCCATCTTTCTCACTGTCTGTAAAGAGGAATCATTTGGTTCCAAATTCTTTTAAACTTTCTCAGAAACTGACTAATCATCACTTTGATTCATGCATCTATGTTTGCAGTTTCTCATCTTTTCCAAAGAAAGATGGCATCGCAACGTGCTCGGTACCATATTAGAAGCATCAAGTTCATCAACCAACTAGACTAAACCCGAGGTCCTTAACAGAACCAGGTAATCAGGTGAGCAAAATCGGTCGGTGATTAAATCGAAAACCACAAATATAATATTAGAAGCTCCTTAGGATCAGATTACATCACAAAGATACAAGAGGAAACAATCCGATGGTTCTTACAAATAGTTTCTCCATGTTTCAGTTAATAGATCAAGCATATATGTAAAACCCAAATTCAAGACATAAAGGGCCATTAACATACAAATTCAAAAGACAATCCCAGGAGAGAATGAAAAGAAAGTTCCCTAGCTCTGTTAGTTCAGTTCAGACTACATACCAAAAGGTGCTATTTTCTCAAGGTGAGAAAGAGATAATTGACATGGTGAGAGACTAACAGATTTTTATGTGGCTAAATGGGTCATCGTATCCACCCCGGCATCCATAACTGTTTTTCATGGCGTGATCACAATATTGAGCAGGCCTTTTGTGCCTTTCTCTTCTTTTTCTTCTTCTGCTTCGGTGGCTGGAGAACCACTTTGATGGCTGCATCAAAGACCGCTTTCACGTTCTGCAGTAATTAACATAAATCACTCCCGTGAATCGAAAACAAATAAATTACCCTGATTGACATGAACAATATGTGTGTACCTGCTGTGTCTTTGAACTACACTCAATGTAAACAGGCGCACCAATTAGCTTTCTCAGTTCCTCCCCCTTTCAAAAGGTAAAGAAAATAGTCAAAATTAGGATTCAATATCATCATATATCACCCAAAATGGAATTCATGAACAAATAGCTGCACGGTGAGACAATTGAGTACCTGGGCTGTGGTGATGGGAACTGCACCAGGGTGATCTATGAAGAACTGCTTATCTTCCCGAAGATCTGGATAAAGAAGTGTAACAGCTGTTAATAAATCATAGACTGAACTTTTATGGCAAATTTAGCAGTTGTTGATGCCACATCTACTTGGAAAATTGTTCCATAAGATCTTCCCCAGAATATTAGGAAACATTGAGACAAGAAGAATTACAGGCTGAAAAATGGATTGCTTCCTTGACCTCTAAAAACATATATTTCTACTAGCAGTTGCTTCATTCCATTGTTTGTTATTCATCTGCATTGGGATTTGTAATTTTTTTTTCTTCTCAAAATTTATAATGATTCGTTTCTCCATGATTAATGATTCAAACCGCAGTTTAACTAGCTCAAGATAGTGATTTAGTTGTACAATTCCAGGAAATAACATATAGTTGTCCAAAGTTTAGAAATTTTGAGCTTATTTTCTTTACCATTTACTTCAAACTTCTTCCTCTAAGATGAGGAATATTATATTTGGTTCATATTCTACTTTTCTTATAGGTTTGGTTCACATCAACTTTTATATAATTCCCAAAGACTAGTTTAAAAACAGTAAATGGTGGTCCCAAACAGATTTTTAATCTTGCTTGGTCCCCTAAGTTGGTAAGGGTGGAGCTCGGGAGGACATTATAGCATCTACATTATTCCACATGCTTCTAAAATATCGAAAAATATTACATTTGATGACTCATTAGGAAAACAATTTAGTTCTGCATGACTAAGCTAGTAAGTATCCCACAAACTTGTCCTTTAAAAGCATTCTTTCAAATGCACAAGAAAACATACTAATCAGAGGCGAAGTCAGAACGGACATACTGGTTTAAAGTTTTTGCAACAACAGAATTTTCTCCTTATTTCAAACCATGTTAACAACCACCGTGGAAGACGAGACTAACATCAACTATTTAGATTTTAGAAGAAGAAAAAAAGACAGCAGGAAGGTTTGGGCAAGGACAAAAGTAATTGAACCATTTTTTAACAAGAAAATTGAAAGAAAACGGAAATAGTTATAAAGGTTATGGTAGGTTTATCAAGAAAAATCTTGCAACCAAAACACTATCATATAGAAAAGATGGACTCATTTTACTAGGCATGGGTAAATATTCAGGAGGTGTCATCTAAGATACTACACTACTTCAGCCTTACCTGTAACATATTACACAAAAAGAAAATAATTATTGCATTAAGAGCTGATTGAAAGGAACAGATTAAGCAATTTGAAAGTATCAAAAAAAAAAAAAATGGAGTAGAATCTAACCAAGCTTAGTTCCAACAAGTATAATTGGAACACCAGGTGCATAATGCCTCAACTCCGGGATCCACTGAGAAATCGAAAAGAAGAGAATGCATTAGCTGGTCAAGCAATCGAAAGTATCTTATTCAAAAACCGATGAAAAGTCTCTAATAAATAATAATCTTACTTTCTTAGCAACATTTTCGTAGCTGGCTTTGCTAATGAGAGAGAACGCCAACAAGAAGACATCAGCCCCACGATAGCTCAAAGGTCTTAATCTATTGTAATCTTCCTGGCCTGTTCCATGACCAAAAAATAAACAATATAATCAAACCTACCACAAAAACATTCTAAGATATTAATAAGGAAAATTTACGGAATTGAAACGTACCAGCAGTATCCCACAATCCCAGATTAACAGTGTTCCCATCCACGACCACATTTGCACTAAAGTTGTCAAAGACTGTCGGCACATAATCCTATTTCACAAAACATCACAAAGGGTGTGGGGAAAATGTTATAATCAACATCTCCAAAAGTCATCTTAAAATAATCATAACAATGAAGCAAGAACTAGACAATAATGACTACAATATCATCAATAAACTCTATATGAGGTTAGGTTTAAGAAAAGCTGAAAATTCTAGCACAACATTTTTCTTATGCCAATGAAAAGGAGAAAAAAGAAAACCCAATATTATGTCCATCTATGTCACTTCAACTCTTTATTTTCCGGGTGTCCGTGATTTTGGAAATGGGCAACCTCCAAATACATGAAAAAACATTGACCAGGGAACACATACCCGTATTTGACGCTCACACTCTAACATAGATAAAGATCACCCAAGATTCACAATAATGAAAGCGTCAGCAATAGTTTCAGATATAGCAATTTGATTTCTGTTCCCTCCAGCAGAAAAAAGGGGAATAGCAAGATATAAAATTTTCCAGGTTCAACTTTTAACCTTAACTCACTAATTGAAATGAAAACCTACAATAAGCATCTTTTTTCCTAGGTGATGAATCATCAAATCACAAATAGACCAAATAATAGGGTAAACTGCAAAGGGCAATAAAATTTCTGCACGTTTTTGTAACAACAAACCTTAAGAAATTGCTCACTTGAAAACAAATCGCGAAGAATGATTCAATTATTCAGTAAGATATTCTGTACCGAATTCGAAATTCCAAAGATAAGTACATCCAAAAGGTAAACAATAAACAAATACCCAATAAAGAAAGCAACTTTCTCAAAAGCCACATTGACCACAAGAAACCAGTGTAGTTTATGCTTGGTGGCCAAGAAAATTGGGGGAACAAAAAAGGGGGAAAAACCAAAAGAAAATTCAAGCAAAGGGCCGGTCAACTTTATTTCGATTCCCCATATTTTCTCAGGGACCAAACAAAAAAGGGGTTAGTCTTTATTTTTTGAACTTACAGTTGGGAAAGTATTGCTGGTGTAGGAGATGAGCATGCAGGTCTTGCCGACGGCACCGTCACCAACGGTGACGCATTTGATGAACCTTGAAGCACTCATCTTGCGGCACGCGAAACAGGAAAAAGTGAAGTGATTTCAGAGCTGTTCCTCTCCCTCCTCCCCTCGGCTATCTCTTTCTCTAATTCTTGTCCAAAGCAGTAAAAAAAAAAACAAAGCATAATCTAGCTAATGTTTTTTTTTCTTGGTTTGTATTGAGTTTTTAGAGAGAGGAAGAAGATGATGAAGCATAAGTAAAATGGGAAGAAATGAAAGACGCTGTCCGAAAGAAAGAGAGAGAATAATTAGGGGAAAGGAAAGGAAAGACAGCTCTTCAACAGCTATCTGCATACATCTACAACTTGAATATATTTTCCATGAAACAAAAATATTACTATTATTTTCTTTTTTTCTCTTTCCCCAAGAAAAAAAAAATCTTCACAGGCTTATTTATTTCAAGGTGTGGCATATTGGATATGTTTTTTTATATAAATTCAATTAAAATTTGAGATTAAATCAATAAAAATATATATTAATAAATTAAATACATATGTTTTATTAATAATTTTGATATAATTGAAAATTTCATCTATTTATTTTTATAATTTTTTTGTTGTCTTTCGGTTTCTCAAGGTTTTGAACCGACCCGCATCATACACATGTTTTTGGTGAGTGAATCTTTTAGCAGGAACTCTTTGTATATATAAGGTCTCGAACTCGCGACTTGCTTAATTGATACCAAATTAATTATCACTTCAACAAACCCCATTAGTTATTTTTATAATGTTATTAGTATATTTAAATTAATAAAGTAATTAAATAATTATATATTATTAATACTGTTAAAGTAATTATGTAAAAAAATTAATTGGTATTCAATTATCAAGTCAAGATTGCATGAAAATCCCGTCTTAGTAATAAATTTACATTTTAAGTATTTAAAATTATTTTTAAAATTATATTAATTTTTAAACGATAACAACTGTCTTATTGTCATGGACTTACAGGTAGTATTACAAAAATAAAATATCAAATTAAAATTTAAAAATAAATCTTAAATTTCAAAAAAATAGTAAAATGATTAGAACTTGTTTATTGTGTTAAAACACTTTATTAAATCTTATATTCAAATTATTTATCAACGTGAAAATGTCATTAAGTATATATATTTTTAATATTCCTAATATGGTTGGAGAAATTACATAAATATTGTTCTCAATTTTTTTCACAAATATGGCACCAGCCAAAATAATTTCACAAATATTGTGAATGCTACAATATTTTTAAAGACATATTCATTGCCCACCGTCTACGAATAGTAAAATAATTTTGAGAATGAAAACAGGAAGCCGAGTGTCCTATAACCCGTCTATGAACAATACTCAAAAAAAAGGAAGACGAGCGTCCTATGACCCGTCTTCAAACAGTGTCAAAGTCGGTTGATGGGCACACCGACTTCAGCATAATTACAGAGGGGTGCAGCCGGGTGCAGGGTAGAGTGCAGGATGTAGGTTTGAAAAAAGGTGGTGTAGTATATAGGTGTCGGGAATAAAAAATAGTAGGGTGTTAATAAGTTGGGATAATAAAATTATTTTAAATTATGTAGGTGCAGAGAAAAAATTTGTGTTTAAAAACTTATTAGTGTGATTAAAAGAAGGGCAGGGTTAAGTAGGGAAAAATTGTGATTTTTTGTGTGAAATAGGTGAGGTTGAAGGTAAGTATTTTGAAAAAAGTTTGAGTAAAATTTTGAAGAAGAAGAAGAAAGTGTTGAAGAAAATATTGTAAGTAGATTCGAAATTTTAATTTTGTAATAGTTAATATAATTTTTTAATTTATATAGTTTGTTTTATTTTGTATGTATGGTTTATTTTTGTTTAGGATTTTACTGGTTTTAATGTAGATAAAAAATTTGTAATAATATTCAAAAGTATAATTTAAGATAAAAAAATATATTCAAAACTATTTTTGATAAATTAGTATAATTTTTGAAATTATATTAAAAATATATTCGAATTATAGGAAAAGAATTTAAATTTTAAATTTTAGTATGTTAATTTTGATTTGTGTATTCTGATTGAAAATATATATTGTTTTGAACATGCAGAGAAAATAAGCAGCAACAGATTTATGACGATTGCCCATTACAATGGACAAATTGTGAAAATTGATGTCGGGATTGTATTTGAATCCGAAAGCACAACGAAGATGAGATTTGAAAAGGAAATCACTCTTCGAGAAATGAAGGAGAAGATATCCGAGAAAATTGGAGCTGAGATTCATGGTTTGCGGTACCGATGGCTAACATGTCACAATCCAATTAGATATTCTGCAATAATTCTCCAAGATAACACTGATGTTAGAATAATGATTGCAGAGCATGAATCACTGGATATTAGAAATATCAGTTGTTTGCTGAGGTACGTGATGTTCCTGACTCATCCAGAAACATAGTTGGGCCTTTGACATCTGCTCAAATGGGTTTCGACAATGAGATTGATATGTCACGAGGCAGTTTTGTCGCAATGTTGGCAAGTTGGACATCGAGTGTATTTCATCCAGCTGTGCCTTCGACATATGCAGCATCATACGGGTCGATGAGCATACAATTTCTTGAATTGACTATTTGATCTGACTGTTGATGCTGATGTGGAAAACCTTCAAGGTCGATGGGGAAAAACACTTGAAAATTTCAGCAAAGATAAATATATTGGGATCCCGATTTTTTCTCAGTCACTGAGGGCATAAGAGGCGGTGTTGTGAACAAATAGTCACTGCTCTGCCCTCCCATAATCTCTGGTGAATACAGAAAATCCTATATTTCTTAAAAATTTATGTTTTTGCCAAAGTTCGAGTAAATGAGTGACTGTATAAAACTCGGGTGTATATAAACCAGCATCATCAAAACCTTAATTATATGATGAGCTCAGGCAGACTTCTGGTTGTACACATGTAGGAGGTAATTTTTTTCTATACCTTTGTCGGCGTTAATGTGCTCATATCTACCTCTCATGTAGTTGGCCAACCTTCAACGTTTCTGCTCTAAACGAGATTTTCGTCCACTACACTCTTAGATGAGCCTGATGCACTCTTAGATGACTCACCTTTACCACCATATTTTTTATACCTCCGGCATTCTTCCCGTTCTTCGAGCGTAGTTAAATACAACTTTCCATGATTGCGATAGTAAATCATGTACTCTAAACTCTAAAAATCAAAATCATTAGCTTGAATTGGATTGCGATACGACAACGATGAAGCTATGTCGTTCCACATATTAAGGTAATCGACATGTGTGACTTCCTAATCCACATATGGCATGCCACGTCCATCATAGTCGTGAAGAAAGTAATGATTGAGTGGAATATGCGGAATGGGCTAGTGGAAGCCAATTGCCTCAACACCTCCAAAGTGGAACTCGACAGTAGCAAAGTAGATCGGCGGTGTAATACTACACCATAAAGTAAAATCTACTATCAAATAATCATGTACAAATACGCAATCATCGTTGTACGACATCCAAATAAACTGCAAAAAAAATATGATTATTATAATAATACAACTAACTAAAATGTAAATAATACATCTAATCAAATAAACTTTCCATTCAGATACTAGATCTCAATAATACAAATCAATCTGAGATCAAAATACTCTGACGTTGTTGTGCACCAATCCCGTGTGAGCTTTTTTCTTGCACCATCTGCATACAAATCACAATAATATTTTAAAAATAAGTAAATTTAATTTAAACAATCAACTCAAAATCAGGATAATTACCTTGCAACAAGAGAAAACTGTATCTCTGTCTAACGCCTCAGTTTTGGGCCTAGGTGTTTTCTAGGTCGATTAGACGGTCCGATGGGCCGGGATTAGAGATTCGAGCCAGTTTCAGGATTAAATCATAATAAAAAATTTTAAGTGAGAAAAAAATATGGAAAATATACTAAAATTATTATTTAATATGTAGATGTTTTGGTAAAATCAATTTTGGGAAATGGAATTTTGAAATTTGGCATTTTGGTTAGTGACCAAAATGTAAAAAATGAAAACTATTTTTAGTGACTGTTTTAGAAAAGGGTCAAAAGTTAGAATCTTTAAGGAGCTATTTGGCTAAAGTCTAATATCAGACTTTTCTTCTTGATTGGCCATTTTTAAAAGGTTTTTAAAGGGGTATAAATAGGCTTAGAGAATTAATTTTATAATTAATTTTCAAAATCAACTTTACGTAACCAACTTTTTCTAAAAGATTTTCTCTCAAATTCTCTCTAGCCAAACACTCTTTTCTTCTTAAAAATTCTCAGGTAACTTATTGATTTCTTCAATCTTCTATTTTCAAATGAGTTCTTGATTGTTTTCTATCAAAAGCTTATTGTTTTAATCTTGTTTTCTCATGTAAATCCTTTCAATTAAGGGGGAAAGTCGGCATTAGAGGTGAGCTTCGTTCTTCTCTCCTAATGAATGGTTCTTTACTGAAATTCCCAAGTTACTGATCCTTTATAAATGTTTTCTAATGAGTTTTAATGATTTAATTATGGAAAATTGGTTAAATCAAGGTTTAATTGATGAGATTGATTGATTTTCATATTGTATCTATTTTGCTATGTTCTTGATTAGATTAGAACATGATTTTGATGTTTTATAATGTTAATAAGTTGGTTTTAACATTGGAATCCCAAAACTACGTGAATCTCTAATTTCCTAGTTTGTTAGTTATGATTTTTTGAGGAGTTGTGGATGTTTAATGAATGTTGGAGGTATAGGGATGATGTAAATGTGTTTTTGGATGTTAATTGATGATAATTGTTGGATCAAACCTTTAGGTTTTGGCTGGGTTAAATTTGGAAGGTGTTTGATGTTGTTTTCGGTTATTGTGGAGGGAAATTGGTTAGAGATTGAGAAAGTTTATTGTGAATTGATTTTTTGGGTTTTTGAATGCATTTTGATGCATTAAATCCTCTATTTTGTGTGGTTAAAACATTGGAGGTTGATTCTCAAGCTTGAGGTGAGGTTTCAAAAGTCTTGGAGGCTTGGATTCGTATCGACGATCAAAGTTTTACGTAGTTGGTGAGTGAGAACGTGGATTTCAGCTTTGAAATGGTTTAAAGTTTGTTATGGGAGTTCAAACTAAGCCTAGTGTACTTACACACTCTTCTTCCATCAATGCAAAGAATGAAGGGTTGGAGGCTGTGAGCAAGCAAAGAGGATTCCAAGGACTTGCGCTTTCGAAAGTATGGTTTTGAATTGGACTCGTAGTAATAAAGCCAGTGTGGTTAATTATTATTTGAGAGGGTTGCTTTTTTAAACTCCCCGGTTGTGCAATTTTTAATTGTTGTTTGGGATTTGTGTAAGGCCTATATGCTTTATATTGGTTTGATGTATGTTTTGGGTGTTGGTTAGGAAACATGCCTATAGATGTTGTGGATATTTGAGCTATGCTTGATTAAGCTGCTTTAAATGCATGAATAGTTGTGATAAGTGTGCCATTGGTGATTTATAATGTTTATGTAAGGTTTGGTAATATTTAGAGTGAGCCAAACTATCATATGTTGGACCTAGAGGTCATTATAGGACTTCTTGTACCAGTACGAGTACCTTGGTTTCGGTACGCAGGGTCTAATGATATTAGAGCTGTGAAATTTTTCAAAGGGTATTGGTACACCTAGCCACTGTATTGATACACCTAGAGGGAATTATACACTGGTTTTGGTACACGACCTCTCGTATTGGTACGCTCTTTAGCTTCTGGGATTTGGGTTTTGGAAATATTTTGTAAGGGATTGGTACGGGGGTAATATCGTATCGGTACGAGTTTGTCCTACATACTGTATCGATACAGGGTTGTAAGCATCGAAACTCAGAGACATTATGTTAGTTAGGTCGTATCGATACGGGCATGTCTGTATCGGTACGCAGTGTTGTTTCTTTAGGTTTTTGCCAACTGAAATATGAAACTATGTGTTTTAGTCCCTGAATGTTATGCTTGCAATTGTGTCGATTTAAGCTAAAAATTTATGTTTGGGCATGAAAATTGACTAATTAAGGTTTGGTAACTTGAAAATCAACTAAGTCTCTATAATTCGTAGATATTACATTTTAGTCCCTAAAGTGCATGTTTGAGCAGTTGAACTCTGTTTTGTAATTTGATTACATCGCTAACGTATATGATGTTGCATGTTTACCCTAGGATCTAAATTAATGCATTTAGATAAGATAAAAGAAAAAATAGACCCCTTTTAGCTCAGTTTTAACTAGACCAGGTTAGGGGGTTACATTTATTGGTATCAGAACTAGGTTGCGAAAAGTGAGATATCATTGGTGTATTGATTTGTGTGGTTTACGAAAAATTAGAATGTTGTTGTTGATTGTTCATTGTTGTTTGCTATGCACGGTGATTGTTTATACATATGGTGATGGGTATATGTTAAGTTGGGGTATTTTTGGGGACACATTGCCTTATTACTACAATTATGAAATGGTTTTGATTTGAAATAAAAGTTTTGGATCCTTGCTTGAAGCCGACCTGATTGTTTTTTTGGTGTAATTATCATGCTTTAGATACATTTTTATATGATGCCACCGAGGAGAGAATTACGATCGAGCGCGGGTGCTGCTGTTGTGGGGTAGAGAGATGAGAAGAATGTCATACCTCATGGAGGTTTGCCACCTCCCCCGTCTAATCCTCCAGAAGAAGTAGAGCAAGTGCCACCTACACCACCTGGTTCGGTGTATGATGATATGATGTCTTTGATACAAGTAATAACTAGAGCATTTTAGGCTGTGATGGCAGAAGTGCATGTACATGCACCAAAACCAATTGTCGCTGCTAATTTAGGTTTGCCGTTAGAGCGTTTATGTAGTCTAGGAGGAGCTGAGTTTAGAGGGTTAGCACTCGAGGCATTCGAAGAGTGGTTTGCTAGTACGAATTAGATTTTGGATCAGATGGGGTGCAATGATTCTCGTAAGATAGGATGTACGGTGTCTCTACTGCAGGGGGATGCCTATAGTTGGTAGACTACCATGATTGTAGACATGGAACACAATGATGTGACATGAGAATTCTTTCAAGTTGCCTTCAAAAAAATTATCTGGGAGTTAGATACTTGGATGAGAAAAAACATGAGTTCATGGCCTTGGTTCAGGGCAGTATGTCTGTGTTGGAGTCTGAGGTGTAGTTTCTTAGTCTGAGTTAGTATACTCTTGAGTTATTGCCGAATGAGGGGCATCGCGTGACCGATTTCGTTACAGGATGTTAAGATATATATGTTGGCTTCTAACTACACAAAATTCGATGTGTTGGTTACATGGGCAAAGGACATTGAGCAGAACCTGGGTTTGCTTTCTTGTTCAGGAGGTTCTAAATCTAAAAAGAGAGCTACAGATTTTGGTTTTAGTGGTGGTCAGTTTAAGAGACACCGTGATAAGAAATACTGCCCTGAATAGAGATAGGGTAGAAGTAATATTGGCGAGGGCCTTAGGGCCAGAGTACCCATGTTAGAGTGTTATATAATACATGTTAGGTATATTGATCACGATATCACATGAGGTGAGACTGTCAATGTTTAACCAGGGAGGGCAGGCTCCTTCGTCTGTTGTTTCTAATTCTTATTGGAGTTATGGATCTGGGGATCATTTGAGACGTGATTGTCTATTGTTGGCTAGGGGTAAACAGACACCTACACCTGATGTTACACCACAAAGAGGTCGTAGGCGTGGTCGAGGTAATTTCTAGCGAAGGGAGGAAAGTCAGAGGACTGTTGCTCATATAGTGGCAGTTTAACTTGAGGGTTGTGGACTTGCAAGGATCTATGCACATCGCAAGGGGAAGAATGACATTGATATGATAGTAGGTACTTTTACCTTGCAGTCTATGTCATTACTTTTTCTGATAGATTCTGGTTCTACACATTCATATATTTTGCATGAGCATGCTTATTTTCTTAATATGCTGGTAGAAGTGTTAAATGTAGGTATGCAAGTAACTAGTTCTTTTGGCGGGACGGTTGTTACTAGGAGGTTGTATATGAGATATCCTTTGGTAGTTCAAGGTCACGTGTTTGCGGTTGGTTTGATGGAGTTGTTGTTTTATGGTTTTGATGTGATATTGGGGATGGATTGGTTAATTGAGCGTAGAGTTATGGTTGAATTCGTAACCAAGCGAGTTTTATTGAAACTTTCTGATGATTATGAAGTGGTGGTTGTGGGTAAGAATGTTAAGTTTCTATCCAATATGGTTTCGGCCTTGAAAGTGTAGAGTTATTAGAGTTTATGTGTTAAGCATATATGGCTTATGTTATGAATCCAAATATGGAAAAGTGCAAACTAAGGATATATGTATCGTTTGTGATTTCCTGGGGGTATTTCTAGAGGAGTTGCCTGGGTTGCCGCCAGATAGGGAGGTGAAGTTTTATATTGAGACGTATGCAAATACGGCTCTAGTGTCGATTGTACTGTATCACATGGCACTGAAATAGTTGAAGAAGTTGAAGATGCAACTTTAGGAGTTTCTTGATTAGGGTTTCATTAAACCTAGTGTTTTACCGTAGAGTGCACCGATGTTGTTTGTGAAGAACAAAGATGGCATGATGAGGATGTGCATTAATTATTGGCAACTAAATAAGTTGGCGATTAAGAATAAGTATCCTTCACCGTGAATTGACAACTTGTTCGATCAATTCTGGGGTGCTACCTTATTTTCTAAGATCAATTTAAGATATGGATACTATCAGTTGAAGGTAAAGGATAAAGATGTGTCGAAGACTATTTTTTTCACACGTTATGGATATTATGAGTTCTTAGTGATACCGTTCGGGTTGACAAATGTGCATGTAGCTTTCATGGATATGATGAATCGAGTGTTCTATGAATTTTTAAATCAATTTGTGGTAGTGTTCATTGATGATATTCTTGTGTACTCTCACACCAAGGAAGATCATGATTGACACTTGCGAATCGTGTTGCAAGCCTTATTGGATAATCAGCTTTATGCTAAGTTGAGCAAGTGTGAGGTTTGGATTAAAGAAGTGATCATTCTTGGTCATGTTGTTTTGGCAGCATGTATCCATGTGAATCCTAAAAGATCGAGGCGATTGTGAATTAAAAGCAACCTAAGTCGGTGACAGAGGTTCATAGTTTCTTGGGGTTGGTAGGTTATTATCGTCGTTTTGTGGATGGGTTCTCGAAGGTTTCTGCTCTGTTGACCAATTGTTACAAAAGGATGTACGTTTCAAATGGACGAAAGGTAGACAACAAGTTTTTGAGAAGTTGAAGAAAGCTTTGATGCAAGCTCTGATCTTGATTCAACCCGAGTCAGGAAAAGAGGTTGTGATTTATAGTGGTGCATCTTATATTGGTTTCGGGTGTGTGTTGATGCAGGAGAAAAAGTTGTAGCTTATGCATCTAGGCAGTTGAAGGTGCACGATCACAATTATCCTATGCATGATTTAGAGATTGTCGCGGTAGTGTTTGCGTTGAAGATTTGGAGGCATTATTTGTATGGTGAGAAATGTATTGTGTACACGGATCATAAGAGTTTAAAGTATTTGATATCGCAAAAGGAGTTGAATCTTAGGCAACATAGGTATTTGGAGTTGCTCAAGGATTATGATTTGACAATTGAATACCACTAGGGCACGACGAATGTTGTGGCTGATGCTTTGAGTAGAAAAGAGGTTGTTGAGTTGAGTGTCATGTTTGCGAGGTTGAGTGTGACGCTTGATGGGGGTTTGTTGTTTGAGTTGCAAGTGAAACCATCTTTGTCGTAGTTGATTAAGGAAAACCAATTTTATGATGAAGTGTTGGTACCACATGTTAAAGATATCATGGATGAAAATCCTATGGATTTTCACTTTAATGATGATGGGTGTTATGTTTCAAAGATCGGATAGTAGTGCCTAGTGATGATGAGTTGAGGCATACTATTTTGATCAAAGCTCATGCTAGCCTTTTTGCTATGCATCCCAGTAGTACCAAGATGTATCGAGGTCTAAAGGAATAGTACTATTGGATGGGTTTGAAAAAGGATGTGGCTAATTTTGTTGCTAGGTGTATGGTGTGTCAGCTTGTTAAGGCTGTGCATCAGTTTTCGTTCGGGATGTTGCATTCGTTGAGGATTATGGAGTAGAAATAGGAGAGGATCACCATGGATTTTGTGTTAGGGTTACCTTTGACACCGACTAAAAAGGATTCCATTTAGGTGATTGTTGATCGATTTACGAAGTGTGCACATTTTCTGCCAGTGCATACGGTGTATACCTTGGATAAGTTGGCAGATCTTTACATTACTGTGATTGTGAGATTGCACGAGGTGCCCAAGTCAATTGTTTCGGATAGAGATTAATGGTTTACATCAAGGTTTTACAAGTGTTTGCATCGAGCTTTGGGTACACACTTGAATTTTAGTACTTCATATCATCCTCAGACAGATGGTCATTCGTGATTCAGATCTTGGAGAATATATTGAGGTGCTATATCATTGAGTTCCAAGGAACGTGGGAAAGACCGTTGCCTTTGGTGGAGTTTGCATAAAATAATAGTTATCAGGCAAGAATAAAGATGACACTGTATGAGGCCTTGTATGGTAAAAAGTGTCGTACGCCTTTGTGTTTGGATGAGGCTGGGGAAAAGTATGTTTCTATGCTGATGTGTTGAAAGATACTGATGAGTGGGTGAAGCTTATTTGTGATCGCTTGAAAGCGGCCTCGGATAGACAAAAGTCCTACACGGATTTGAAGCGTAGGGAAGTTGAGTATGCGGTTGGTAAAAAGGTTTTCTTGAAGGTTTCACCTTGGAAAAATGTGTTGAGCTCTGGGCGTGAAGGAAAGTTAAGTCCGAGGTTTATTGGACCATATGAAGTGTTGGAATTCGTAGGTCTTGTGGCTTACCGATTAAGTTTGCCTTTTAAGTGGGAGAAGATTCATGATGTGTTTCATGTATCCATGATACGAGGTATCGTTCGGATCCGTCGCATGTGATGCCAATGGAGGATGATGAGTTGCGACTGGATTTATCCTATGATGAGGAACTAGTGGAGATTCTTGACTCCATTAGTAAAGTTCTTCGTGGTAAGATGATCGAGCTTGTTAAGGTGTTGTGGCGACATCACGTTGTTGAGAATGCCACGTGAAAGAGTAAGTCGAACATGAAAGAACAGTTTCCACATCTATTTCCATCAGGTTAATTTTGAGGACAAAATTTCTTAAGTGGGGGAGAGTTTTAATGCCTCGATTTTGGGCCTAGGTGTTTTCTAGGTCGATTAGACGGTCCGGTGGACAGGGTTTAGAGATTTGAGCCAGTTTTAGGATTAAATCAAAATAAATATTTTTGAGTGAGAAAAATATGAAAAATGTCATAAAATCATTATTTAATATGTAGATGTTTTTGGTAAAATCAATTTTGGGAAATGGAATTTCAAAATTTGGCATTTTGGCTAGTGACCAAAATGTAAAGAATGAAAAACTATTTTTAGTGACTGTTTTGGAAAAGGGTCAAAACTTAGAATCTTTAAGGAGCTATTTGGATAAAGTCTAATATCAGACTTTTCTCCTTAATTGGCCATTTTTAAAAGGTTTTAAAGGGGTATAAATAGGCTTAGAAAATTTATTTTATAATTAATTTCAAAACCAACTTTACATAACTAATTTTTCTCTAAAAGATTTTATCTCAAATTCTCTCCAGCCAAACACTATTTTCTTCTTCAAAATTCTCAAGTAACTTCTTGATTTCTTCAATCTTTGTTTTCAAATGAATTCTTGATTGTTTTCTTTCAAAACCTTATTGTTTTAATCTTGTTTTCTCATGTAAATCCATTCAATTAAGGGGGAAGTCAGCATTAGAGGTGAGCTTCGTTCTTATCCTCTAATGAATGGTTCTTTATTGAAATTCCCAAGTTAGTGATCCTTTATAAATTTTTTCTAATGAGTTTTAATTATTTAATTATGGAAAATTTGTTAAATCAAGGTTTAATTGATGGGATTGATTGATTTCTATATTGGATCTGTTTTGCTATGTTATTGATTGGATTAGAACATGATTTTGATGTTTTATAATGTAAATAAGTTGGTTTTAACATTGGAATCCTGAAACTAGGTGAATCTTTAATTTCCTAGGTTGTTAGTTATGAGTTTTTGAGGAGTTGTGGATGTTTAATGAATGTTGGAGGTATAAGGATGATGCAAATATGTTTTTGGATGTTAATTGGTGATAATTGTTGGATCAAACCTTTAAGTTTTGACTGGGTTAAGTTTTGAAGGTGTTTAATGTTGTTGTGGAGGGAAATTGGTTAGAGATTGAGGAAGTTTATTGTGAATTGATGTTGTTGGGCTATTGGATGCATTTTGATGCATCGAATCCTCTGTTTTTGTGTGGTTAAAACAATGGAGGTTGATCCTCAAGCTTGATGTGAGGTTTCGAAAGTTTTTTAGGCTTGGATTCGCATGGTGGTCAAATTTTTGCGTATTCGGTGAGTGAGAACGTGGATTTCAGTTTTGAAATGGTTTAAAGGTTGTTATGAGAGTTTAAATTAAGCTTGAAACGCTGGTTTAAACTCAAAAGTAAGTATGAAGAGAATTCTTCCTAATTTTTGGTTGGCGAAATTGGTTTTATGCATTGGTTTTTGAATTATATGGTACTTACTGTTTATGCATGGTTTAAAGTATGTTTTATATTGTTTTTGATCATATAATGATGATGAACGCATTTGGAAAATGGTTCATACAGTATTGTGGTATACTTGTTAATGCATGGTTGATGCATTGTAAATGGATTTGTTGATGCACATAAAAGCTGTGAGGTATATGGTTTAAATGAATTATATTGGCAAGTGATGTGGTTTAAAATGTTACCGGATATAGTCGGCTGGCTATAGGATTGATAGTGCACTATAAAAAGTCACCTTGGATGTTGAGGGGTTTATGTTACCGAAAATTCTATCCAAGTACCCTAACAGTTGAGGGGTTATATGGTACCGAAAGCTCCCGTTAGTGGATTATGCATCTAACTGATGATTGGGTTGTAATTTTACCCAATTATGATTGTACCTTGAATTTCGGTTGACACTGCATGAAGTGTTGAGATGACACTTGTGAATCCGTGTATACGATGTAATATTTTGTAAAGTGGAACTTGGTTGATGATCACTTGTAAGCCAATATAATTAATTATGTATCATATTGATGGATTATGTTTTATAATGTTGGTTTATACATGTTTTACTCTTTAAGCCTTGCAAATGGGTTGTTATGCATGAGAAAGCTTAATTTGAGTGTAGCAAATGGGATTTTTGTTGTTGGATCCATGACACATATTGCATATGGTTTAATATGCATGTTTTAGAAATGTTAAGTGCATGGTTTTGTAAGACATGATGCTTTGAAAGATTTTTAAAGTGGTTTCCAAAGTGGTTTGAACAACTGGTTTTAAAATGAATTGATGGTGCTTTGCTTGAGAGTACTCCTGACTAAGCCTAGTGTGCTTCAGCTCACTTTTTCCATGAATGCAGAGAATTAAGGGTCGGATGCAGTGAGCAAGGAAAGAGGATTCCAAGGACTTGCGCTTTCGAAAGTATGGTTTTGAATTAGACTCGTGGTAATAAAGGCAATGTGGTTAATTGTCATTTGGGAGGGTTGTTTTGATAAACCCCCTACTTGTGCAAGTTTTAATTGTTGTTTGGGATTTATATAAGGCCCTATATGCTTGATATTGGTTTGGTGTATGTTTTGGGTGTTGGTTAGGAAGCATTCCTATAAATATTGTGGATATTTGAGCTATGCTTGATTGAGCTGCTTTAAATGCATAAATAGTTGTGATAAGTGTGCCATTGGTGATTTATGATGTTTATGTAAGGTTTGGTAATGTTTTGAGTGAGCCAAAGTGTCATATGTTGGATCTAGAGGTCATTATAGGACTTCATGTACTGGTACAAGAACCTTGGTTTCGGTACGCGCGATCTGGTGAGGCTCGGAGATGTGAAATTTTACAAAGGGTATCAGTACGCCTAGCCACTGTATCAATACGCCTAGAGGGAATTATACACTGATTTTGGTACACGGGTTCCCATACTGGTACGCTTTTTAGCTACTAAAATTTAGGTTTTAGAAATATTTCGTAAGGAATTGGTATATGGGTGATACTGTATTGGTACGAGTTTGTCCTACATGCCATTCGATACGGGGTTGCAAGTATCAGAATGCAGAGCTGTTATGTTAGCTAGGCTGTATGGATACGGACATGTCCATATCGGTATGCTGTATTGTTTCTTTAGGTTTTTATGCTTGCAATTGTATGAGTCCGGAAGCTCGATTTAAGCTGAAAATTTACGTGTGGGCATGAAACTTGACTAATTAAGGTTTGGTAACTTTAAAATCAACTAAGTCCCTATAATTTGTGAAAATTATATTTTAGTCCATAAAGTGCATGTTTGAGCAGTTGAACTCTGTTTTGTAATATGGTTACATTGCTAACGTATCCCTTATTGCATGTTCACCCTAGGATCTAAATCAATGCATTTAGATAAGATAAAAGAAAAAATGGACCCGGTTTAGGTTATTAGTTCGAGTTTGCTTCGGCAAACCTAATGTAGACCTTTTAGCTCGATTTCGACTAGACCGAGTTAAGGGGGTTACACTCTGTTTGAGTAATCGGTGTAAAAAAAGGAAGTCGCTGCCAAGCCCACGCTTTTTATAACAACAAACATCCACCAATACCCCTTTACTTAGGTTACTAGTTCGAGTTTGCTTCGGCAATCCTAATGTAACCCTTTTAGCTCGATTTTGACTAGACCAAGTTAAGGGGGTTACACTCTGTTCGAGTAACCGGTGTAAAAAAAGGAAGTCGCTACCAAGCCCACGCTTGCAAGAACAACATACATCCACCAATACCCCTTACCTTCTGACCATTTTATAGTATAACACCCTTGCACAACTCACGATACAAGAACGCAATATGGCCGATTCCCAACTATTTTTACCATCTTCCCAATGAGTATTCAAAAAACATAGATGCCGTGTATGGACCAGATTGCCAAATTTATCCGGCATTAGTATCCCTTCAATCAGCTGCAGAATATATGCTCGACTTGCCTTCCGAATGTCATCATCCGTACTATAGTCATTGAGTCCAAATTCACTTGCAACCAAGTCAACTTGATACGAGACCCTTTCACATTACTTCTATGTGGCACCTTTCTAAGGTATTTTTCGCAAATACTTTGAGCTGAACCCGAAGTATGCTCGATCAATAGCTTCCTGTTTACCAGGACACCGATAAGCTTGACCACATCTTCTAGCGTGATCATGCATTCTCCACACGACATATGGAATGTATGTGTTTTTGGCCTCCAACACTCAATTAGAGCGATAATCAACACGAGAACCAACTTGTACCCACACATGAATATCACATGATAAAATCCCGCCATGTGCAAGAAATGCATGATTCTATCATTTGGGGGATTTTTTGCCATGCTCCGATAATTTTTAAATGTATCCTCCATATCATATAATTAATGCATTATTTAAACATAATTATTAGTAAATTACAAAAGTGACTAATTTTCTAATAAATAAATTATTATAAAATTTGTATAATCTCAACAACCCTAACACTGGTAATGTGTTGACCCTATAATCTCCAAAGAGGAGCTTGATCAACCATCCTACATGACAAGTAAGAAAATATTAATAACCCGAGACTAAATCTACTACATTAAAAAATAATAATCATAATCAAATAAAAAATAAATCGTGATAATTCTACTACTACCTCTACTACTACATACATGCAATTTAAATATAAACTAATACACGCCATTATATTTCTAAAAAATATTATACTAGGTCTACTACTACATGGAGAAATACATGCATGCAATTACATAACTAAGTCAACTTGTTAAATTAAATTTAAATTAATCAATCATCATTAATTCAAATTCTACATCATGCAATTAAATTCTAAAAAAAATAAAATAAATAATACAACTTACTAATACTCAAAATTTTAAAATACATAATAAATAATAAAATTAAAATTAAAAATCATCAATAATAAGTTCAAAAATAAAAAAAAAATTCACATTTTCTTACTAACTATAATAATAATATAACTAATGAACCTAAATTAAATATTAAAATACACATCTAACTATAATAATAATATGACATACAATTTAAAAATAAAAAATAAGTCTAATGAACATAAATTAAACAACAAAATACACATCTACTTACTATATTTTCTCCAAATCTTCCTTCTTCTTCTTCTTTACTCAATTTTCTCCAAACCATCAAACACCTATTTAACACAAACATATTCAAAACATCAAACATTAAACTTATATTAATCATCATCATTACTAAATTAAAAAAATAAAATCAAATTTTCATACTAATTATACTATGATATACAATTTAAAAAAATTAAAATTAATGAAATAATATTACTAAATTAAAAAAATAAAAGACACATATATACTTACTATATTTTCTCCAAATCTTCCTTCTTCTTCTTTACTCAATTTTCCCCAAGCCTTCAACCACTATTTAACACAAACATATTCAAAACATCAAACATTAAACTTATATTAATCATCATCAATACTAAATTAAAATAATAAAAATTAATTTTTCGTACTAATTATACTATAACATACAATTTTAAAAAATCAATTAAAATTAATGAAAAATATTACTAAATTAAAAAAAAATAAAATATATATCTATACTTGTAACACCCCCTTCCTGTATCCGTACACCGGGTACGAGTCAGAAATGTTACGACTTCTTTAATCAACAATCGGGTAATTTAAAATTTTTAGGAAAACTTCTCAATGGTCACCCATCCTAAAATTTCTCTAGCCCAAGGACGCTTAACTTTATTTAAAACCGAAATAAATTATTTATTCTAGTTCCAATCATAAATCAATTATCTTAGCATGCAACTCATCACCTGAGTTTACTCTTAACTTTGTATCTTTCCAGAAATGCCAATCACAACTCAAATAGGTTTAGCAAGTATACATGCCACTATAATAATAATCAAACCTCAATTAGGATGTCATTACTGTGATTACATGTTGAACTTTCCAATATTGATGCAATGCTCTTCTCACTCTTATCTTGATTTACCTACGTGTGCACAATCAAACACACACTACGACGAACTTAGTGAGGCAATAAAGGAAATTAATAACAATAATTTAAACTTTATTCGACTTCATGGCTATGTTTATATAACATGATATATATATGCCAAAGCATCAACTTTCACATTGCATTAGTAATGATTTACTACATGCTAATGTCATAAGACTTTCATGCTTGTCCATTTGTTATAATATGCCATATATGTGTAAATGCATCATGATCACTAGACATGTATTACCATCATGTTAATCATATATTAACATAATATAAACCAGATATAAATTTCTTACCAATATACTTGCCATTTATTCCAAAAGCTCATAAGCTTGTTCACATGTTTATCTTTTATTAACCAATAAACCATAGCCCAAATACAAGCCTATAAGGACCCTGGGTACATGAGTCAAATATGCACCGAAGTGCTAATACACATAAGGTCGTGCCCACCATCCGCACATTTATAAGGCAGTGCTAACCACATTAATAAGGCAGTGCTAACCATCCGTACATTTATAAGGCCGTGCTAACCATATACATTAAGTGTCCTTTATATACACTATAGTGCTAAACCGAGTATGCAGCGTGCTGCTGGACTCTATGGCATGCCAACTATACCCTGTCCTCAATGACATATTTGGGCATTTATTCTATATTTATTCCATCCATGGCAATGTATATCAACATAATTTAACATTGGACAGTTCATACCCGAAATAACATTCATAATATAATATCATATATAACTAGTGATCTATGCATTTATGTTCAACCTTTGACATATTTAAAACATGTCAATATATGATCAATGGCATAAATATCATGCCAATATATAAATAAGGTAGACTCATCGCAAGTCTTCCTAATGATGTATAAAACATCCATGTATCATGTTATGTATTCATTGCACTCACCATGGCCACTTAACATAATGCCTCACTAAGTCATAGTTCGATCCTTTCTTTCATAGAACCTCGAACCTTCTTTGATTCAAACTTGACTTCATTAATCACATGAATAAAATAAAATATTTTTTAGATTCAAATATAACATTAACTTAAACATGTTGTCTAATATAATCATTCGAATATAAAATTTCCAAATATTTTTCCTTTCTTCCTTGTACTGTTCAAAAACTCATTATGGTCCTTAGTGACCAATTTGAACTTCCATTAATTCTTCTGAGCTTGCTGACTAACATTTAAATACAAAGTATTTCAAATTCCATTTTCTGACAACTTGCGCTACCTTCAAAGATTTATTTATACAGGGCAGAATACATACTAGATCTTAATTTCCTTTATATTGGAGAAACTAGATTCGAGAACGATTCTAACGGTATAAGAAAAATAAATTAATAAAATCTACAAAAATTATGAAAAATCACTGAATTCACGTCACAGATTGTCCAGGCAGAAAACTGCTATATAATTTTTCTGACCTTTATTCAAATAAAAATTCATACCTTTTAACACAATACTCGAAATCAGTTTTCGTTTGTTGGAAATGAAACTAGACTAACATACCTTTATATCGATATAAAATTCACCATTTAACCCTTTTTATAGAATTTATGGTGAATTTCTAAACTTACTGCCATAATTTAAACTCCAACATAACTTTCCATAAATAACTTCTAATTTACACCAACTTTTCCTTATTTCTCTACTTGTCAATTTAGTCCCATCACTTTACTCCAAATGACCAGAATAAAGCTTACATTCATATGTTCTATTTACATACTTTATCAAAATAGGCTCAAACCTTTACTTCTCTAATTTCTCTTGATTTGTCGAGATGGTCACCAAAATTCAAATATAAGGATTCAAGCTTCTTAACTTTGCAAATTAGTCCTCCAATCAACATTACTACCTTAATTCCATCATTTTAACTAAAAAAAATCAGATTTACTCCTTCTACAAATCCTCTCTGCCGAATAGACCATTCAAGTTTGACAATTTGTCAAAATGGTCACTAATCTGATTAACCGTCGGTTTAGCATTCTAACTTCATTTTCATGTCTATAACATTATTAATAATATAAATACACAACAAATTCAATAAAAAAATCAGATCTGGTCCCTTAATTTTGAAGCTTGCCGAAATGGTCCTTATGCATTTAACTTAGGGTTTTGCTTCCAAACAACAAATCAAGCTTACTAGAACATTAATCCAACATCACAAACCCTAAGTTAGACTTGAATCCATAAACTCTAATCTTCTATATGCAAAGCGAAATATGTAGGGTTTAAATCCCAACTCAATAACATGATTCCAACATCATACAAGCATGATTCTAACTTAAAATCAACCATGGATTCATAAAATCATAAAAGCCCCAATTTGTGCATAAACCCTAATTTCTTCCACATATCAAATCTCATCAACCAAGCAAATATTCTATAAATTATTTACATCAAAAGATAGAGCTCGAAGAGTAGAACAACTTTGTAGTTCGAAAGATTACCTAAAAACCGAGATTCAGGGCTTAAATCGAGCTTGGAAATTTCCCTCTTCTTTTTCCTCTTTCTCCATGGTTTATGGCTGGAAAAGATGAACGTTTTTTTCATCTTTTCACTATTAAATTATACTTGTAACTATTAAATGAATTTTAAATTCATTTAAATAGTGAAATTACCAATTTACCTTTAAATCCAGTGGCTAATTTAATCTCATCCAAAATCAAGGGCCAAGATTAAATCCATGTATATTTCATCTTCCAAAAACTTCCTCAAAATTTCAAAATTTCCATCCTTGCCAAATGACCAATTTGCCCTCCAACTAGTCTTTATTTACTAGTTTGTTTCAAAATTGCCATTCCATTATAACCTAACTAAATTAGTTCCTTCTCAACCGGCCACTATTCCATAAATATCATTTTATGATTTTCCATGGCTTATGGAACAGTCTCTGAAATTTCAATTCAATCCGATTTCCCGATATTCACTAAATACTTCTACGATTTTACCTTTACCGAGCTATCGGATCTATTCTGAAAATTCTATATTTCCATAATGTACCTCATGTCATCATACTTCATCCAATGGCCTAGATTTAATCTTGAGTTAGTAGTTACAAACTTTGCCCTTATAATTTTCCAAAATTACGATCTTGCCATTTTTCATCCTACAGCTCATATTTAACATGGAAAATCAACTTAAATCTAAGGGTTCATATTCTTCCAACACAAATAAAATATATTATACATGTAAAATGACATAATTAACCTTGCCTTATCACCCTTCAAAATATCCTGGATATTCGATTCGATTCGATCCGATTATCTGATTATTTTTTAAACTTTATCGCTTTATAGCCATTAATAAAAACTCCGTACAAAAAATCCGGGTAACACGAAAACATCATTCTTGGGGATAAACTATTCATTTATGGTACTAAAATACATAACTTAGTCCCTAAACTTTTCCTAAGTTTATCCATAAAACTTTCAAATTTTACATTTTGGTCACTAGCCAAAATTGGGATATTACAATACTTATAATATTTTCTCTAAATCTTCTTCCTCCTTTACTCTATCAACTCAAAATATTTTATTCTACCATTTCCCACCTTCAAACTCTATTTAACACCCTAAAAATTAAATTTCAACCACTCAATCCACCAACCCATCCCCCAATCTGATGAGATCATGGCGTCACCACCACCATTGGACCCAGAGGAATTTACCTTAGGCCCCATTACTCGTGCAAGGGCAAGGAAATTTAGAGATGTAGTTAGCAACAAGTGCAATCATGCACGGAAGATTATTGAAGCTCCCGAAGTTGAATCAATGCCCTGTAACGTGGAAGATTCATGCAACGTGAAAGAGAGTCCATGCAACGTGTTGCATGTTTATTTCTGATGCATATGTTCCATTTGATTATTATAGTTTTAGTATGCACATGTTTTCTATTATGTTGTTTATTGTTTATTTAACAACACTAGAGTTCGTTGAATCATATACCATATATTTATTATATTTAGCATGCATCATATTACCTTACATTATTTTTGATCATATTTCTCATATTTACAAGTGTTATGCAAGGACAATGAATATACACACCCTTAGGGTGATTAAGATAATTATGACTATTGGAGAGGTGCTTGCTTGAGATGCTTGCTTGGCTTTGGAGGTGCTTGCTTGAGGTGCTAGCTTACGTTCACATGGAGATAGTACGTCATTAAGTACAAGAGGGGAAAATAGAACATTGTTGCTGATGCCTTATCACGAAGGTATACGCTTCTTAATTTTCTTAAATCTAAACATATTGGATTTGCATTTCTTAAAGAACTCTATTCTACTGATCTTGATTTTGGAGAGACCTTTAAAGAATGTGAGAAAGGTGCGTTTGACAAGTTTTACAGGCACGATGGGTTCTTATTCAAGGAAAGGAAACTTTGCATTCCTCAAAGTAGTGCGCTTGAGGTCTTAGTGAAGGAATCCCATAGCGAGGGGGCTTATGGGACATTTCAGAGTTAACAAGACGTTAAACATCCTACAAGAGCATCTGTTTTGGCCAAAAATGAAAAAGGATGTGGAACGAATTTGTGAGCGATGTATCACTTGTAAAAGGGTGAAATTAAGACTTCAACCTCAAGGGTTGTACACGCTATTACCAATCTTTACAGAGTCGGGGGTTGACATTTCCATGGACTTTGTTTTAGGACTTCCTAGAACAAAGAATAACATAGATTCCATTTTCGTGGTTTTTGATAGGTTTTCGAAAATGGCCCACTTTATTCCATGTCATAAAACTGATGATGCTTCCAATATTTCTAATCTATTTTTTAGGAAAATTGTGCGTTTATATGGACTTTTGAGGACAATCGCTTCAGATTGAGACATGAAGTTTTTGAGTCATTTTTGGAGGTCTTTATGGAGCAGGATTGGGACAAAGTTATTATTCTCTACAACTTGTCATCCTCAAACTGATGGTCAAACCGAAGTGGTAAATCGAGTACTTTCAACTTTTTGCGGTCTTTGGTTAGCAAGAATCCAAAATCATGGGAAGATAGCTTGCTACATGTCGAATTTGCTTACAATAGATCAGTTCATTCAGCCACCAAATTCACACCATTTGAGGTTGTACATGGGTTTAATCCATTGTCTCCTATGGATTTGTTACCTTTGCCCATTGATCAAGCATTAAACCTGGACGAGAAAAACAAGGCTAAATTCGTGAAAATGCTTCATCAGAAGGTTCGAGAGAACATTGAGAAAAGAACAAAGAAATATGAACAACAAGCAAATAAAGGGTGAAAGCGAGTCAACTTTGAACCCAACGATTGGGTTTGGGTGCACATTAGGAAGGAACAATTTCCAGCACAAAGGAAATCTAAACGCTCGCCTAGAGGGGATGGGCCATTTCAAGTATTGGAGAAGATCAATGATAATGCCTACAAAAATAGATCTTCCAGGAGAGTTTAGTGTCAGTGCTACTTTGAACGTTTCAGACTTATCTATTTTTTAGCAAGGTAATGATTTGAGGACAAATCGCTCTCAAGAAGGGGAGGATGATAAGACCATGGCGTCACCACCACCATTGGACTCAGAGAAATTTCCCTTAGGCCCCATTACTCGTGCAAAGGCAAGGAAATTTATAGATGCGGTCAGGAACAAGTGCAATCATGCATGGAAGATTATTGAAGCTGCTGAAGTTGAATCAATGCCCTAAAATGTGGAAGATTCATGCAACATGAAAGGGAGTCCATGCAATGTGTTGCATGTTTATTTCTGATGCATATGTTCCATTTGATTATTATAGTTTTAGTATGCACATGTTTTCTATTATGTTGTTTATTGTTTATTTTATAGCACTAGAGTTCGTTGAATCATATACCATATATTTATTATATTTAGCATGCATCATATTACCTTGCTTTATTTCTGATCATATTTCTCGTATTTACAAGTGTTATGCAAAGACGGTGAATAGACACATCCTTAGGGTGATTCAGAGAATTATGACTATTGGAGAGGTGCTTGCTTGGCTTTGGAGGTGTTTGCTTACGTTCACATGGAAATTGACATGCTTGCTTACGTTCACATGGAAATTGATATGCTTGCTTACGTTCACAATGGATGGTAATTCTAGAGAGGTGCTTGCTTGAGATGTTTTCTTGAGGTGATTGCTTACATTCACATGGAAATTGACATGCTTGCTTACATTAGAATGGACAACAATTCTAGAGAGGTGCTTGCTTACATTCACATGGAAATTGACATGCTTGCTTACATTCACATGAAAATTGACATGTTAGCTTATGATTACATTGGGCGGCAAAGGCACACAGTTTAAGGTTTCTTTTTTAAATTATTATCCCTTTACACCTCCCTAGGAATTTGGTTGATCACTTCATTTTGTAAAACCTATAAATAGAGGCTGGTTTTTCAATTATAAGACACACTTTGATTTCAAGAAAAATTGAGAGTTTTATCTCTTTCGTTCTCTTTGATTTCAAGAAAAATTGAGAGTTTTATCTCTTTCGTTCTTTTGAGAACTTTATCGATCCTTCAAGTTCTACTTGTTGAATCAAAACCGTTGATATCTTTGCTTCCTAGTTCTACTTAACTAGTGGTTCAAGATATTTATTTCATTTAGAGACCATTATAGGGTTCGAGTTACACTTTTTAGTGTTGGTTCAATTCTCAAGTCCTAAACTACTTTCCATCTTCCATCATCCAATTCTACCACCACTATCAAACACATTAACATTCCAAAATTCCATAATCTTTATTCTCATCACTTTCTATATCATTACACACCATAACCCTTTAAACCATTCAAAACCTTTGCAAGTCTTACAGCACAAAGTTACTTCATTTATGATCGGGCAAATCAAGTATCTTGGTAAATTCCAAGACGAGATCACATCACAATCATAAAAAACACCCTTCCCAGAACACCCTCATGTATGCATATAGGCAGACCTACCACATCTACTCCCGCATGCATGCGTTGAACCCATGCACCCTCCTCATGCATATGTTGAACCCCGCCCTGAACCACTCTGCCTAAATATGCTGAAGTCGGTGTGCCCACTTACCGACTTCAAACAGTGACCAGCTTGCATAGCTGCCATATAGAGGCAGTGCAAGAGATGATGCACTGTTTGAAGATGATAGGTAACACCCTCATCTTGTGCTATTTTTTTATTGTTTGAAGTCGGGTTCTAAAGGAACTGGCTTTATTTTTTATTCAAAAATGCAATTTATTTTTATAGACGGGTTCTAAAGGTACTAATTTTAAATTCACTGTAGCATTCACAATATTTGTGTAATTATTTTGGCTACTGCCATATTTTTGAAAAAAATAGAGAACAATATTTGTGTAATTTCTCCAATGTGGTTGTAGGCTTGTATCTCTTAATAAAATATTATCTTTTCTTTTAGTATGATCACTTATTGGATTACGTCATTAAGTATTAGATTTGGCTTAACAATCAAACAACTTGTAACGACTCGAATTTCTGAGTCAAAGACTGAGCGTTAACTCGGGTTATGGACCTTCGCGTTGGTTTGAGTAATTGGACCTATCGGGCCAAGTTTAGGTTTAATTGGTTGAGTATTGAGTTATATGGGCATATGAAGTGACCTTTTTGTGACAAGAGTAAAAGTGAAGGGTTTGGTGTTGAGATTTTACCCTAAATTGAATTAAAGGCTGGTATCCCCTTAAACTCTTTTGACTTCACGTGGGGTTTGGGGAGACATTTTGTAAGATATGATCTCACCATTTTTCTCTCACTTTTTATTCTTCATTTTGTTCCTATCATCATTCCCATGGAAGCCATAACCACCAAAGCTTAAAAATCCAAGCTTTCTTCATCTTTTCTTCCATCCTAGATTCAAGATTGAGATATGTTAATCTCCTTTTCAAGGCCTTCAAGAAAAGTATACTCTTGAGGTATAAATGTGAGTTCTCCATGAATGGGTTTTTGAATGGGATTAAGCTTTTGGGCTTTTTCCATGTTTTCAAGGTTGTTAATCTGTGGTCAAACCTTTCTCTAGTATTTGGTTTAAGTCTAGTTTCGTTTCCTTATTTGTGAGGTATAAAGGAAGTGTTTTGGGGTTTTTCCAAGCTTGAATCAAGAGAGGAGTTGAAGGTATTTTGGTTGGAAGACTTGATTCGGGATTCTTGCTAAAAGGTCAGTACATCTCTAACTCATACTCTTCTTGAAGATCATAAAGTGATTGTCTTTCTTGACTTTGTGGTTTATGATTGCTAGTTTGGTGTTTGGTAACTTAAAGCCTTGTTAATGGTAAAATCTGGATTAATTGTTAATAATGTGTAAAAATGGTAGAAAACCACCCTAATTAACTTTTATAAGATGTAGGATCGAGTTAAGGGGTTAATGGTTGCATTTTGAGGGCTTTAGGGATGATTTCTCGAGTCTAGGAAGCCATTTTTGGGCTTTGGTACCGGTACACGGGGAGCCCATACCGGTACCTTGTGTTCTGGGTTGAAGAACACATGTGAACTGTGAGGGGCATTTCGGTATGAGCTTCAAGCTGTACTGGTACACGATTGCAAGCCATATCGGTACGGGTTTACCTATATCGATACTCATTGTTTTATTAAAATTCCAGTGAACTAATTTTGTATCGGTATGCTATAAGTACCGATACCCATGGTATCATATCGGTATACGAAGACCAGTACTGGTACCCACTAGGTAATCTACCCAAAAAATACATTTGAGTTCTAGGGGCTGATAATTTGAAGGTTATGGCCCAATAGGCTTTTAATGTGGTAAAATAAATTGTAAAATGAAGAAATCGAGATTTAACCCTCATGTATGAGTATAATGTGTATTTACTTGGTAAGCTTAAGGTGACTTGTTAATGGTAGAAACCATAGAGTGGTGGTATTGATAATGTTGATGCATGCCATATGGGCACTTAATTGGTCGAGTCACCTTGATTAAAGTGATGATATAGATTAATAAGAATAATTATATACTTCTCTATAATGTATTAACAACTCGGTAATGTAAAATAAATGACGTGATGACGTTTAGCAACTTTTGGGAGATCCTTAGGGATCACGTTGTTTGTATGCTGGGTAGGCGTTTATTGGTTGAGTTACCTTGATTGATGGGATCCGGATACCCAGTGGGAGTGTTGCCATGGTTCTTATTCGAATGTACGTTCAGTTGCCATGGGATTTGGATACCTTAATTGGTCATAGATGCCGAATGTACGTTTCTGAAGCTATGTGGTCCTGGGTCTTATTCGAAGATACTCGAGGGGGATTATGATTATAAAGTGTACGTTCCTAACGTTGTGTGGCCCTGGGCCTCACTCAGATATTGTAGAGTTTAGAGCGTATGTTCCCAACACTGTATGGCCTCGGGTCTTGCTCAGAGTGTACGTTCCCAATACTGTATAGCCCCGGGTCTCACTCCAAGTTTGTATATCTACTTTTTGTACTTTTGCCTTGTAGATCTAATGAGATCTCAGGTATGGTTGGGCCTTGTGTATCATGCATGATAGCTTATGAATATTTAGGCCTCGAGAGGTTGAGTGGCCTTGAGTATTTTTGAAGCCTTGTTAAGTATGTAAGACTTCTTATAGATTTAGGAATGCTTTGAGATAGGTGATCTAAGGACTCTAGCTAGTGTAAACTAGATGATAACTCATATATAGTGAAGCCTTATCTATGCTCTCTATGTAACACCTCATTCTCGTATTCGATTACGGAATATGAGTCAGAGATGTCACAGAAAAATAACATGATTTTTATTTAAAAAATTCATAAATTTAAGACCTTTGAAAATATTCATATCGACTAATACACAAAATCGGACCTCCTTTACTTTTAAAAAAATAAATTTGATTGTTCAAAAATATATCAGACGTGGAACTAAAATAGACAAATTAATCCCATTTATACATGCCACTAAAATAAATTAAAAACCTTAAGTAGGATGTCATTACTGTGGCAGCTTGATGAAAATTTTTGAACTTGATACAACTCTTTGCTTCGTCCAATAATTCGAACCACCTACGTGTGCACAATCAACACTCGCTAAGTACGAACTTAGTGAGGCAATAAACAAAGTTAATAACAATAATTTAAACTTATTCAACTTCATGATGACATTTATACAACATGATATATGCCAATGCATCAACTTTCACATTGCATTAGTAATGATTTACTATATGCCAATGTCATAAGACTTTCATGCTTGTGCATTTGTCATAATATGCCATATATGCATAAATGCATCATGATCACTAGATATGTATTACCATCATTTAATCATATGTTAACATAATATAAACCAGATATAAATTTCTTACCAATATACTTGTCATTTATTTAAAAGGCTCATAATCTTATTCACCTGTTTATTTTTTTTAACCAATAAACCCATAGCCCAAATATAAGCCTATGAGGACCCTAGGTACACGAGTAAAATATGCACCGAAGTGCTAATACACATAAGGTCGTGCCCACCATAATACGCATAAGGTCGTGCTCACCATATGCACTAAGTGTCCTTTATATACACTATAATGCTAAACCGAGTATGCATCGTGCTGCTGGACTCTATGGCATGCCAACTATACCCTGCCCCTCAATGACATACTTGGGCATATATTCCATATTTATTTCATCAATGGCAAGGTATATCAACATAATTTAACTTCGGGCAGTTCATACCCGAAATAACATTCATAATATAACATCATATATCACTAGAGATCCATGCATTTATAATCAATTTTTGACATATTTAAAATATGTCAATCATATGCTCCATGACATAAATATAATGACAATAAAATTTGGGTAGGCTCATCGCAAGCCATCCCAATGATGTATAAAACATCAATGTGTCATGATATGTATGCAATTGCACTCACATTGACACTTCTTATCCCAAACTAAATTGAATAAATTAAGATAACTCCAAGCTTGATCCTTTGCCTTATCTATTTAATTTTTGATTTCTCGGGTTTACTTGAATGCTTTACATTCATCCTTTACATGCACAAATTAATAACACCAATAAGGTACTCATTTTATAATCTGTCAGTCTGCACTACCTTCAAAGAAATATTAATATAAAATAATTCACAACTCGGAATTCGATTCCGTTTGTTTGGACAGAAACTAAATTCGATAAGATGTTCAACCATATAAATTAATAGCCCAAATTCAGTTTGTACGATTTATGACGAATTTTTAAAGTCGAATTCCAGTGCTGAATTTCGGAGCAGACTGATATTCTGTTTTCTGACCTTTCATCACTTAAAAATTCATATCTTTTGATATACAAAGCGAAATCAGTCACCGTTTGTTTTAAAAGAAACTAGACTGAACCAAGAATACAATGATATAAGGATCACTTTCTAATTATGTTTTTTATAATTTATGGTGAATTTCCGAACTTACTGCCAATGATAAAAATTCTAGATAGATTTCATAATTCACATCTTTAGCATCCTTTAACCATTCCAGCACCTCAAATTAACCTTCAATTATGTTATTCCAACATTTTCCTTTCATGAAAACTCCAAATTCAACATGAATCCTTAAACCCCAAATTAAACCCTAATTAACCAAATGGTATTCCATCAAGAATACATCAATTTCAACTTCAATCAAGCATGAAAATAATTGAACATCACATAATCTTCCATTATTCAATCCTCATTCATTTAGATCTATAAAGCCTAAATTATCTCTCTTCAAAATTCAAGAGTATCCTTCAACAACTCTATGAAATTTTTATACCAATTGAAAGAGAATTCAATGGAGAACAAATTTGTATTTCTTGTCTTAACCTTAAATCCATGCAATTTAGGGAGAAAAATCAAAAATAGCATTCTTACCTTGGCCTCTTGGAACCCCACGTTGGAGAAGATAGAAGAGAAAATTCTTGTATTTTCTTTTTCCTTTAATTAATGATATTTGGCATTTTAAAATCCATAAATATTGAAAATATCCTCCAAATAGTGAAATGACTATTTTGCACTCAAATCCAATGAATCCATAATGTGCCACGTGTCATCATCCTTTATCCAATGACCTAGATTTAATCTTGAGTTAGTAGTTTACCAATTTACCCTTGAACTATATCAATTTCTAATTTTGCCCTTGAAACATACTTAAATTCCAATATCATTCCTTAATCCAATGGCTACGATTTAACATGGAAAAATTATCTAAATCCAAGGGCCCAAAATAAATCTTACCATTTTAAGACATGGAAATGACATTTTTAACCTTACCCTATCACCCTTCAAAATATCCGAATATTCGATTCGATCCGGTTATTGGAATATTTTTTGAACTTTATCGCTTTATAGCCATTAATACAAACTTCGTACGAAAATCCAGATAGCAAGAAAACGTCATTCTTGGGGGTAAACTATACACTTAGGGGGTTAAAATACATAAGTTTTGAAAATTACACTTTGGTCCCTGAACTTTTCCAAAGTTTATACTTTAGCCACAATACTTTTAAAATTTACATTTTTGTCACTAACCAAAAATTTGGATATTACACTCTAAACTATAATTATCTCTCATGTTTATTTTATGATAATCACAAATTATGGTAGAGTAAAAATGTACAACTGAGCTTTGTAAGCTCAACATTCAAAATCGTTGTGTCTGTTTGTAAGTTTGTAGGTTGATTGTGACAAATAAGCAAATCGAGAAGGGATATCCCATCACCGCATCACTTCAGAGTATTGTACTTGATGTTTTGTAAACTTATTTTTATTGCTTATTCAATTACATGGATTTATGGATGATTTGATGTTTTAATAATGGCTAAACTTATGGTTTTAAATGGAAATTTGATGGGTCAGGTTTTGGGTGACCTGAATGTAGTACTTCAGATCCAGAGTGCAATCAGGGTGTTATATTTAATGGTATCAGAGCTGGGGTTTAGCCGATTCTAGGAAACCCCAGGGTGGTATAGAGGTTGTGGTAAGATGTCTAGTGAATACAAGCCCCTAAATTTAAGTTGTACTCTTCCAAGACTGGGAGTCCTGATGGTGTTACCTTGTTTTCTTGTGATTATAGAAATTCAATAGTTGGTGACGTAAGACACGACCAGGGAAGTCATGAAGAGGGTCATGTCTCTCAAACAAAAGACTTTAGTAAGGATTTTGTCTCATACGTTGGGGACACGAGTCTTCTAGGAGATACCAAGAGTGGAATAATGAACCACCTCTATGTTTTTACCTTCGCTCTTTTACAAGTTGTGCAAGCTATCCCGAGGCAATCTGATACGTCTCGTATGACCCCTGTAGACATGCTTCACCATTATAGACCTAAAGATTTCAAAGGTTTAAGTGAGGATGACCCGATCACGGCTGACCAATAGTTGAAAGATACCCAAATGATTATGAGGTAGATAAGGGGTAGTCCGAAAGATGATCTTGATTGTATTGTCTCCTTTCTTCAGGGCAATGCCCATGAGTGGTAGGAGACTATTGAGTTGGGACTGCAGCCTGTACTTTCAAACCGGATGTCTTCTTGGATGAGTTTAGGAAGAAGTATATCAGTGATGTCTACATAGATGAGATGAGAGATCAGTTCTTGCATCTAGTCCGAGAAACTGGACAGTATTTGAATATGAGTAAGATTTTCTACGGTTGAATCATTATGCCCCAAAATTAGTTTCCATCGAGGAATTAAGGTGTTAGAGGTTTAGGCATGGATTAAAGATTGACCTTCAGATGCATGTGATAGTGGGTCTACTTGGGACATTCTCGGAGTTAGTCAAAAGTGCAAAGGCACCCAAACAACTTCAAAGTTCAACATCAAGTCAGATTAGAGACTCAAAAGATTAGATTTTAGGAACTCATAACATCATAGGTCCTTTTTCAGGCTCTATCTAGCAGGTTCTATGCTTTGAAGGGTTTAAAAAGAGTTACTTCAAATCAGCTACCGAGAGTCGGTTAGGGATCTAGACTAAGGGTTTGTATGGATTCTATGATTTTTGCTCTTAAGAAGAGTACTGATAGTTCAGCCGGAGCGTCGCTTCCACCAATTTGTGAGCATTATTGTTGACATCATCTTAGAGTGTGTTTCTTACTACGTAGGGTTTGTTACAGGTGCCGATCACTCGGTCACATGGAGAAGGATTTCCCGATCATGGAGGATGCTACTCTAGTTCAGCCTCAGATGTTGACTTCTCGGTATGGTCAGGGTTTTGTTAGATGTGGTGCGAGGGCATCATCTGGATATCAGGGTGGAGGTACTATGAGACCCACATTCAAAGTCAATGCTCAAGCCGTTGCTAGATAGTTTTTCGATTAGGCTAAAGATGACAGCTTCGCCACCAATGATATACCAAGTACCTAAGTTTCGTTTTGGTTTCAGTGGTTACATTGATGGAAATCTGATTTCCCGTTCATACAATAGTATTAATTCTTATTGAGTAAGTGTTGTGGTAAGATCTAGAGGTTGATATTGGGTTAATTAATTCATCAGATTTGTAAGTTCTTGTGTAATACACGTATTTTGTCCGGGGTATTCAAATATATTAAATAAATAAGGCCAATAATAGATAAATAATATACAATAAATAAATAAGTATAATAAGTATAATAAAACCCAAAAAAGTCCATTTTACACATAAATGTCCAATATACATGCATAAAGCCCATTTACATTTACAAAAGGCATAAACTACAAATAATTCCCGCCCATTTCTATTATAAACAGCTAAAGAAACACAAATTGTCCAAAATTAGATTTTTCCCGCTCAAAAAAGACCATGCGGCAGGCTCCTATTGGCCTAGACCCATTTCACATGGATTTGTGTTAGTTTGATGTCAACAATAACACCACTATAAATACCTACAAGAGAGAGAAAATGTCAGTCATTAATAATCATAATAAATAAAGTAATAATAATAATAATAATAATAATAATAAATGTTAAGGAGAGAGAGCGTGCTACCTCGGGAAGCCAAACGGACTTGGAATTTGAGCTGCCACCGGAACTCAACCGTTGCCGGAGTTCAGGAGATATCAGGGAAGACCGTCGACACTGTGATCTCACCGTCAAGAAATTGTAGAATCGTTGGGAGTTCGATTGTCGCCGCCTTTGGGAGCTCGAACCGCCACCTAAACGCGAACGACGTCGGAGAAAGCTTCGCCACCGTAAAGGTACATTCTGTCCATTTTCTTCATCTGCAAAAACAACATGAACAAATATCAGTTTACACATACATATAAAAACAGTGGTGAAAATGAAGTTGTTGATGGCCGAAAATTTTATTTGTTCGTCGGTGAGTCTAGAGACACGACAGAGTCAAAAAGGTTGAGGTTTCGGGTAGTTCTAGGCCAGGTGAAGAGGGAGATCCTATTGGATCGGGTAGATCTAGGACAAAGATGGAAAAAATGAGATTTTGGCAGAGTTTTAGGGTTCTGACCGGCGGCCAAAAATCACCTAACGCCGGCCGGCCGAAAGGGAGCAGTGACCGGAGTGGTAACACGGCTGCCGGTGAATAGCCTGAGCTGGATGAAAGATGGCGGCCCAAGATCAGGCGGCGGAGTGGGTGGCCGGATATGGGCGGGATTCATCGAGTACATCCAGTTCATGTTGAACTTGAATGAAACTCATCCTAAATCAATGGATTTCGATCCATATAGGTAAGATTCTGGTTCAAAAGATGTTTGGGTTGAGAGATGGGGAAAATAGAAAGAGAGTCAAATTTTAAAAATGGCAAAAGAAAGAGATGGGAAACTGATTGGGGCTTTATATAACCTGCTCAAAACGTCGCGTTTTGGGTGAAAGAGACCCGCGCGTTTTGAGTCGGGTTAGGTTGAGAATCTGCATACTTTGGAGATTGGGTAAGCAGTGGCTTTGGTCCTTGAAAGTTTGATGTGTATCACATTTTAGTCACCAATTTCAATAAAATTAGCTTTAAAGTTTGTTTTCAGTTCAATTTAGCCCTAATTTGTTTGTTTAATTTAATTATTTTAAGTTATCATTTATATGTTGCATACATTTAAATTGGGCATGTTGTGTATTTTGTTAGATAACTAATACACTTAGAAAAAATGAAATAATCATTAGAGTCTTTAGCTTAGGTTCTTTAATTAGGATTCAATAATTAAAGTGGATAGAAAATTGTAGTAATTAAATGTATATTATATATAAACTTTAAGATTCAAAATTGGATGATGTTCCATTGTCTACACTGGGGTATTCTCAACATTGGTCTTAAGGAATTATATTTAATATATTTTTCACGTATAATTGAATATCAATTTAATAAATTATTAGAGCCTTAATTAGTTAGAATGGTTAATTAATTAGGAATATTATTAATTTAGGGGCTTTAATACATGAACGGTGTTCAAGCAATTGGCATTTTCTCATCAAAGCCTTTTTAAATTAATTAATATTCATAGTTTAAATAATAAATTAATTAGAGCCATTTTAGATTAGTACTTAAAATAAACAAGACAATAATAAGTCATTCATTTAAAACCTTTTATGTTGGAAATTTATTTTTAAATATGAATAAGGGTGCCACTTAACGGGGTGTTTTTAATCTCATATTCGAATAAAATGAATTTCCTTATAAAAGGATATCTGCATTTGGAATTTAAATTCAATTAATAATTATGAAATAAATTAAATTCAAAATGCCACGTAAGATTAAGGTACCGAAAACGGGTGCTTGTGGGGGTGCTAACCCTTCCCCACACGTAGCCGACTCCCAAACCCAAATTTTAAGACAAAATCTCTAGTTTGTTTTTTTCAGTGTCCGGTCTACCTCGAAATGATCGGTGACAACTCCATTTTTTTTTTCAAAATTAAATAAAGGAAAAATCCAATTTAATATGAAAAACTGTGTTTTCAAGATTAAATGGCCAAAAACCCTAATTTTACAAAAAATCAATCGTTAGACTATTTTTACATCCGATTTCAAAAATGGTTGTGACAGCTTGTAGGTAGGGTTTTCATCATAGACGACGAGAGAAGCAGTCCCTGTAGGCTTGCTAGATATACTCTCTCCCTAGTTAGCGTACGTTACCCTTGGTATAGGTTGATCATATGAGCACAACCTACACCCTAGTTTTCGAGAGGGAGTCTCAAAGCTTTATGGTTCTAGGTGAATCTGTTCGTTGGTAATGGGGCGAGGAACCACTATCTCCCTAGCGTGATTACCATGTTTTAGTGATGTTAATTCAAGGGCAGTTTCATAAGTTATGAGACATCCTCAACCCACGTGTTGGATATGGGGGTTGAGAGTCTGAAGCTTTAGGACTTGCAAAAAATTTAAGAGGTTGTTAAAGTGCTCTTCGAGGAATGAGCGGGATTACCTCTTGATCATGGGTTAGAACCCACGATGGAGATAATGTCGAGTTCGGTGTTGGTGTTAATCACTTTGTAGAATGGCACTACTGAACTTCTTGAGTGAGGAACTCATTTGTAAAAGTGAGTGAATACGGGTGTCGTCGCCAAGTGGTTCTCCTTGGGAGGTGCATGTGTTGTTATCAATAGTGGTATGACGAAGAGTGTTGACATTTAATGTTGTGAGCCGACGTGTAACGGTGGATGACTATTACCCATTCCTTGAGGTCGATGACCTTGTAAGTAGTCATTGAGTTTTGAGGTTTTGTATGATGGTTTAAAGGTTGAGTACTGTAAGTCGAAGGTTTTAGAGAAGTCATGATAAAGATTGCGTTCGATGTGCTGATTGGACTCTAAGGACAAGTCATGAAGTAGTTCAAATTCATGACTGCATGGGTATAATCTTGGGCTCGATGAATTGAAGGGTTGCTCTATCAAGTTTTTAAATAGATTGTCTATCTGTATGGTAAAACAGCATGAATATTGTCAGAGTGGACAATGGAAGTGTGGTTTATCTACTATAATGATATGGAACTAGATTCTTGAGTGACATCAAATCTTGTTGGAAGAATCATTTGAAATCCTTGAGGACTCATTAGAGTTCCAGCACAAAATCTCTGGTTTGTTTTTTTCGGTGTCCGGTCTACCTCGAAATGATCGGTGGTGACTCCAATTTTTTTTTTCAATATTAAATAAAGGAAAATCCAATTTAATATAAAAACCTGCATTCTCAAGATTCAATGTCCAAAAACCCTAATTTTACAAAAATCAATCGCTAGGCTATTTTTATATCCAATTTCAAAAATGGTTGCGACAGCTTGTAGGTAGGGTTTTCATCGTGGATGACGAGTGAGGATTGAGAGAAACAGTCCCCGTAGACTTGCTAGATATACTATCTCCCTAGTTAGTGTACGTTACCCTTGGTATGGGTTGATCATATGAGCACGACCTACACCCTGGTTTTCGAGAGGGAGTCTCAAAGCTTTATGGTTCTAGGTGAATCTGTTTGTTGGTAATGGGGCGAGGAACCACTATCTCCCTAGCGTGATTACCATGTTTTAGTGATGTTAATTCAAGGGCAGTTTCATAAGTTATGAGACATCCTCAACCCACGTATTGGATATGAGAGTTGAGAGTCTGAAGCTTTAGAACTTGCATAAAATTTAAGAGGTTGTTAAAGTGCTATTCGAGGAATGAGCGGGCTTACCTCTTGATCATGGGTTAGAACCCACGATGGAGATAATGTCGAGTTCGGTGTTGGTGTTCATCACTTTGTAGAATGGAACTACTGAACTTCTTAAGTGAGGAACTCATTTGTAAAAGTGATGAATACGGGTGTCGTCGCCAAGTGGTTCTCCTTAGGACATGCATGTGTTGTTATCAATAGTGGTATGACAAAGAGTGTTGACATTTAATGTTGTGAGCCGGCGTGTAACGGTGGATGACTATTACCCATTCCTTGAGGTCGATGACCTTGCAAGTAGTCATTGAGTTTTGAGGTTTTTTATGATGGTTTAAAGGTTGAGTACTGTAAGTCGAAGGTTTTAGAGAAGTCATGATAAAGATTACGTTCGATGTGCTGATTGGACTCTAAGGACAAGTCGTGAAGTAGTTCAAATTCATGAGTGCATGGGTATAATCTTGGGCTCGATGAATTGAAGGGTTGCTCTATCAAGTTTTTAAATAGATGGTCTATCTGTATGGTAAAACAGCATGAATATTGTTAGAGTAGACAATGGAAGTGTGGTTTATCTACTATAATGATGTGGAACTAGATTCTTGAGTGGCATCAAATCTTGTTGGAAGAATCATTTGAAATCCTTGAGGACTCATTAGAGTTTCAGCACAACTGTTAGTTGTAATTAAGTGGTTGGTTTGGAAGAGAATGTTTTAAACTTCGAGGATAGTCGGGTGAGTTTTGATCTCTGGTAGAATTCGTAAATGGCAGTAGTTTTTGCTGAAATCAAAGTGGCTTGATTAGTAGAGTTGCATGATCGTGAGTTAGCTTTTGTTTGCGTTGGGGAGAATTCAAGTAAAGTGAGATGGTAAGTTACATCTTGGTTAGCCAAGTCGGGAAAGAATGGTTGTTGGTTCAAGATAGATCGATGGTAGAGTTCGATTGTTAGAATTTTGCATGTTCTCAAAATGTTTGGTTATAGTGTTGATAGTAGACGAAAAAGTGTTCCTAGTAGTATATCTTCGAAGAGGTGACGCATTCTTGACATAGATGAGGTTTGAGTTTAGGGTTTTGAATCGCAGATAATGGTAGAGAGGTTTATTAGCTGAGATGAAACTCATTCGAAGTTAGTTATATGGATTGATGCTTGGACGGTATCGTTTGGGTCCATCCTATATTGTTCTAAGTTAAGGTTCGATGTGAGTGTTGTTCGATTGCTGGAAGTAAATCGTTGGATATTCATGAAAGATATGTTGAGAAGTCCAATTTTATGAGCTTTGGCTAAGGAAGTTTTGGGAGAGGAATTTTAGAATCAAGGTAAACGTGTGTGAGATGGGTAATGGTTGGATTTGAGGTAGTTGCAACTCCTCTCTTCATTTAATTTTAAGGAAAAAATTTCTTTTTTTAGAAGGAGAGAGTTGTAATGACCCAAATTTCTGAGTCAACGGTTAGGCGTTGACCCAAGTTATGGACCTTTGCGTTGGTTTGAGTAATTGGACCCATCGGGCCAAGTTTGGGATTAATTGGTTGAGTATTGAGTTATATAGGCTTGTAAAGTGACCGTTTTGTAACAAGAGTAAAAATGCAGGGTTTGAAGTTGAGATTTTACCCTAAATTGAATTAAAGGCTGGTATCCCCTTAAATTCTTTTGTCTTTACGTGGGGTTTGGGGAGACATTTTTTAAGACATGATCTTACCCCTTTTTCTCTCACTTTTTCTTCTTCTTTTTGTTTTTTTCATTTTTCCCATGGAAACCATAACCACCAAAGCTTAAAAATCAAAGCTTTCTTCATCTTTTTTTCCATCTAAGATTCAAGATTGAGATATGTTAATCTCTTCAAGGGCTTCAAGAAAAGTATACTCTTGAGGTATAAATATGAGTTCTCCATTAATGGGCTTTTGAAGGGGATTAAGCTTTTGGAGCTTTTTCCATGTTTTCAAGGTTGTTAATCTGTGGTCAAACCTTTCTCTAGTATTTGGTGTAAGTCTTGTTTCATTTCTTTGTTTGTGAGGTATAAATGAGGTGTTTTGGGGTTTTCCAAGCTTGGATCAAGAGAGAGAGTTGAAGGGATTTTGGTTGGAAGATTTGATTTAGATACTTGCTAAAAGGTCAGTACATCTCTAACTCATACTCTTCTTGAAGATCATAAAGTTATTGTCTTGCTTGACTTTGTGCTTTATGATTGCTAGTTTGGTGTTTTGGTAGCTTAAAGCCTTGTAAATGGTAAAATCCGAATTAATTGTTAATAATGTGTAAAAATGGTAGCAAACCACCCTAATTAACTTCCATAAGAAGTAGGATCGAGTTAAGGGGTAAGTGGTTGCATTTTGGGGGTTTTAGGGATAATTTCTCGAGCCTAAAAAGCCATTTTTGGGCTTCTATACCGGTACACGGGGAGCCGGTATCGGTACCCTATGTTCTGGGTTGAAGAACACATATAAACTATGAGGGGCGATCGGTATGAGCTTCAAGCTGTATCGGTATGCGATTGTAAGCCGTATTGGTTCGGGCCTACCCGTACTAGTACTCATTATTTTATTATAATTCCAATGAGCTAATTTCGTATCAGTACGCTATGAGTATCGATACTTATGGTAACGTATCAGTACTCGAGGACCAGGACTAGTACCCACTGGGCAATCTGCCCAAAAAATATATTTTGAGTTCGATGGGCTGATAATTCAAAAGCTATGGCCCAATGGGCTTCTAATGTGTTAAAATAAATTGTAAACCTGAGAAACCGAGATTTAACCCTCATGTATGAGCATAATGTGTAATGACTTGGTAAGCTTAAGGTGACTTGTTAATGCTAGAAACCATAGAGTGGTGGGTTTGATAATGATGCATGCCATATGGGCACTTAATTGGTCGAATCACCTTGATTAAAGTGGTGATATAGATTATAATTATATACTTCTCCATAATGTATTAACAACTCGGTACTGTAAAATAAATGATGGGATGCCGTTTAGCAACGTTTGGGAGATCCGTGGGGATCATATTGTTTGTATGCCAGGTAGGCATTGGATTAGTTGAGTTACCTTGATTGATGAGATTTGGATACCCAATGAGAGTGTTGCAGCACCATGGTCATAGATGTCGAATGTACGTTTCCGACACTAGTTGTAACACCTCGATTTTGAGTTTAGCGGTTTTGAGGTTTATTAGACGGTCTGATGGACCGGGTTAGAGGTTCGAGTCGGATTCAGGACCGTATATTTTTTGATAAGATAAAAATATGGAAAATAGTTAAAAACCATCTTTTATTATATATTGATTTTTGGTGGAATCAATTTTAGAAAAAGGAATTTGGAAATATGACATTTGGGTTAGTGACCAAAGTGCGATTTTTGAAAACTATTTAAAGTGACTAAAATCAAAATGTTCAAATCCTTAGATCCTTAAGAAGCTAACCTACCAAATGTTTGCTGGTGGTTTCTCTCTTCAATTAAAACATTTTAAACATGTGTTTTAAAAGGGTGTTAATAAGGATTAAATATATAAAGTTAGTTATTAGCTTTTAAAAGAAATTCACGTAACTTTTTCCTAAACCTTTTCTCTCAACTTCTTTTCTTCCAAACACTCAGAATTTCATCAAAATACAGAGGTAAGGAACTCTTTTCACTCAAATTATTGATTTTAATTTGATTCTTTAACTTTGTTTTGCAAAATCTTATTGAAATTCTATATTTTTTTAGCTTTAAACAAGCCAATTGAGGGAGAAATCACATAACAGGGGTAAGGTCCGTGATCTCCTCTGTAAAATGGTTCTTTATTGATAGTCCCAAGCATTTGATCCTTGATTTATAAGTTGTAATGTGATTTTAATGTTTTATCCATGTTTAATTGAGTTATTTTGGAAATATTGATGAAACATGGTGATTTTCGAAGTGGATCTGATTTCCAGTATTTGAGACTGATTTAATATATGTTTTGTATGTGTTTTGACGTTGATAAGTTGTTTTTATCAATTGAACCCCGAAACTCTTGAATCTCTAATTATTTAGGTTGCTAGTTTTGAGGTTTTGTGGAGATAATAGAGTTTAATCTTTGCTGGAGATAAAAAGATGTTAGGAAAGGGTTTTTGGATGTTATTTGATGTTGGTTGATGGCTTGAACTGTTGTTTTATGGCTGGGTTAAGTTTCGGAAACGTTTGATGTTGATTTCGGTATGTTTCATATGGTGTTCGAGTGGGCAACTTGGGAGTTGCGGGAGATTGCTGTTAGGCAATGGTTTGAATGCATTTTAATGCATTTTTCCTCTGGTTTTATGTGTTGAAAACAGGGGATAGTCAAGGTGACGAAGCTTGACGTTGTTTGGTGGCTTGTCGGGAGCTTGATTTGCGTTGACAACGAATTTGAGGCGTATCGGTGAGTGGAAACTGGTTTTAAATGCTTTACAAAGGTTTGTAAAGGTTGTTGGGAGCTTAGGGTGAGCATGAGACACTTACCTAAGCTCGAAAGTAAGTTTCCCTTATTTTGTTCTTGAATATGACCTTGGATATGACATGTTGTTTGCATGTTTTGGTGACAAACATGGTATGATTTACTTACTGGAAATGCATGATTTTGAGTACATATGCAAGGGTTGAAAGTATATTAAATGCTATTGAGCATTGGTTTTCATTCCGGTTAAGAATGGGAATATGTGGTGTTTTATGAAATACGTTGTAAAACAGTAAGTAAATGGTTTTGTAAATGATATATTGGCTATGTGACAAAGTGAGAAAGCAATTTGATATAGTTGGCATGCCATAGGTTTAAAAGTGCACTATAAAATATGAGCAAAATCGCTCGTGGCCATGGGTCCTTGAGGTATGGCGGTGTAACAAGGCCACTCGGACTATTGGGAACCTTATTTGGGGATTTGCGGTTTAACTAGGCAACCCAAATTGATGGTGATCTTGCGGATTAACTAGGCAAGGGTGAGATCTCGCGGTTTAACTAGGCTAGGGTGTCAAATCTTGCGGTTTAACTAGGCATGGTATGAGAGATCTGTGTATCCGATATGTGTATAGGATAGAGGTAGTCTATTTGGGTCACTACAAATGCCAATATATGAGAAAGTTCATGTGTTGAACCTTGTTTGTAATGCTTTGGGATTTAAGCATGGTTTGTTCAAAATGCTTTGGGATTTAAGCATGGATTGCATATGATGTTAAATGATGATTATTATGTTTTGATTCAGTTGGAATCATGGAAAAATGCTTAGGTTGTAAGCATGTTTTGGGAAAAGCGAGCATGTGGATTTTAAATGGTTTTAGTGCATCATTGTTTATGAGCATCCTCACTAAGCATGTGTGCTTATGCTCTCTTTTTCCTAATGATGCAGAACATTAAAGTTCGAGGTAGCAAAAGCAAAGTTTGCAAGGATCCGAGAGATAAACTACTTTTGAGCATGAACTCGGTTTATGTTTCTGGTTAATAAGGCAATGTGTTCGTCAAGGTTTTTGGGAGTTGTAAATCTGTTGCATTGTGATTTCTTAAAATAATTCTATGATGGTTTTTGATGATGGTTATATGTTGTTTAGCTTGATGTTATTACTTGCCCATAGTTAAGGTTGAATGGTTGTGTAGGTATGCATCTAGAGGTTCCATGTGGATTGCTATGTTATGCTGGTTTGACCAAGTTTAGTATGCTATGTTAAGAGTGTTGGCATGTTGCTTATGCTGAGAATGGCCTAATTGTGCATTTTGGTATGTTTGGCAGAGTGGTCTAGGAAGCATGCCTCTAGAGTGGTCCTTTGGAAGCTTGATGTTGTCTTGCTTGCCTAATCTTGGCATAAATGTTAGATTATGTATATTGATGTGTTGATATGCATGATTGAAAGTTGATAGGGGCCAATTGTATATAGAAGTGTGTGAAAAACCAGCTAATCTTGACATTACAGGCCCAAGCGTACCGATACGCGAGGGACCGAATCGGTACGGCTAGGCAATTAAGGCCAGGGCGTTTTGGTACAGGCAGTGGTGTTTTGGTACAAACGGGCAAATAAGGCCAGAGTGTATCGATACAGGCAGGGGTGTTTCGGTACGCCTAGTGGTCACTAGAATTTTACTTTTTGGAGATGAGGTTGCATACCGAAACACCAAGGTACTGTATCGGTACGATGAGAAATTATTTCAAACTGTATTTTAAACTTGAGGTAGCGTATCGGTACGGGCCTCACCGTATCGAAACGATGTGTTCACAACTGTATCAATATAGGCCTCAGCGTATCGATACGGATGTTGTTAAATCGGTTAATGTCATGGAAGGCAAGTTCTGTTTTCTTTTGTTTTAGTCCCTAATTCTTGTTTTGTTAATTATTTGAGCATGTATGATCGTCTGAAGCTGACTTTTGACATATAAGCATGAAACGAACTTAATTAAAGCCTGGTAAATTTTAAATTGGAAAAGCCCTTTTATATTGCTTAATTTACAATTTGGTCCCTAAATTGGGTTGTGTCCAATTGGATGTCGTTACGATGCCCGATTGAGATGAGTGCTCACCTATGAACAATATGATCATGTACGAAAGCATTAATGCATCTAGACAAGATAAAAAGAAAAAAATGGACGTGTTTTAGGTTTAATCTTTCTAGTTTACTTCAGTAGACCTAATGTAGCTTGCTCAGATCGGTTTTGCGACTAGGCCAGGTCGAGGGGGTTACACTAGTGGCCCCATGTCTTATTCAAAGATACTCGAAGGGGGATTCTGAGCATATAGTGTACGTTCCCGATGTTGTGTGGCCCCATGTCTCACTAAGATATTGCAGAGTTTAGAGCATATGTTCCCGACATTGTGTGGCCCTGGGTCTCGCTCATCCTGATGTTGTGTGGCCCTATGTCTCACTCCAAGTTTGTGGATCTACTTTGTGTGCTTTTGCCTTGTAGATCTAATGAGATCTTGGGTATGGATGGACCTTGTGTGCCATATGTGATAGCTTATGAATGTTTAGGCCTCAAGGGGCTGAGTGACCTTGAGTATTTTTGAAGCCTTGTTAAACCTGTAAGACTTCCTATAGATTTAGGGATGCCTTGAGATAGGTGATCTAATAACTCTTGCTAGTGTAAGCTAGATGATAACTCATAGATAGTGAAGTCTTATCTATGCTCTCTAAACTACAATTATCTCGCATGCTTATTTTATAATAATCACGAATTGTGGTAGAGTAGAAATGTACCACTGAGCTTTGTAAGCTTAGCGTTCAGAATCGTTGTTTCCATTTGCAGGTTTGTAGGTTGATCGTGACCGAGGAGCACATCGAGAAGGGATTTCTCAGCACCACATCGCTTCAAAGTACAATACTTGATGTTTAGTTTGGGCTGTTGTATTCATAGGACCTTACAGTGGTTGGTCTGTAAACTCTATTTGAAATATTATTTTGATATACGGTGTTTTAAACTTGGAGCTCCTGTTTTGTAAACTTATTTTTAATGCTTATTCAATTACATGGATTTATGGATGATTTGATGTTTTGATAATGACTAAACTTATGGTTTTAAATGGAAATTTGATGGTCCCGAATGTAGTACTTCGGATCTGGAACGGGGTCAGGGTGTTAGACAAGTGCTTAAACTATATATTTTTCTAGATTGTTGCCTAATGTATTTTCTGGCCCAAGTAGATTCTAATGTTTCATTTCGTAATAATTTTAAGGTTTTTTCGTGACAGACATTAAATTTTATTTTGTTATCCAATAAAAATACGACATGTGACATATTTTTGTATTTTTTAATTTTTAATTTTTAAAAAATATAAAATCATTAATTTTATATAAATCCCCTAAAATCTTGAATTTCTAAAAAACCAAATCGCTAAACTTCTAAATTCTTTTTATTCGACCATTGATTTAACCCCCGTCAGTCACCCCTTCGCCGACTCCTATAGTTAAGAACCCAACCTTACATCGTCAAAAATTGATGAACGACATACCAAACAAACTACGAACATCGAACGTGAAATCTTCAATTGAACGATGCATGGTGAACGGTAGATAGACGAACGACGAGCCTTGTGACTCATGCGCTGAGAAGAGGATACCTCACTGTTGTGGTGGTGACATGGTGTTCGACGGTGTTATATGGGAAATTTAGGGATTTTGGGTTGTTTCGAAAAGTATTAAATTTTGGGTTTATTTAAAAATAATGATTTTCTGATTTGTTAAGCAAAAATTAAATGAATTAAAAAATAGACCACGTGTCGCAATTTAATAGGATAACACAAAAAATAACGATCGTTGACGGAAAAATCTTAAAATGGTTGCAGAACGAAACGTTAGGCACCTACTTGGGCCGGAAAATACTGTAGGCATCTATCTGAAAAAGGTATAGTTTAGACACTTATTTGATGGTTAAGCCTAAATTAAAAAAAGTAATATCAAATTTAAAAAATGTTGTTTTGTTTTATTTGACTAATTCGAACCAGATATTACAAAGATTCATTATCAATTCAATTTACTCTATTCACACCACCATAATTTGAACTTTTAGTCTTGCTTTATGAGATCTATTGTCTTATCATGTAGACCAATCGGTAGTTGGTAAAAGAAAGTATCAATCTTTTTAATTTAATAAAATTATTATCATTTTTATAGGAATGAAAGATAAGTTGTCTGAGATCAAACTCATGGCCTAATTTAAAACCAAATTAAAATAATATCCCTTATTCGTACACTAACTTATTTAATTTAATAAAGGGTAAACTACACAGATGACCACTTAACTATGGGGTTGGTGTCAATTTGACCACTATACTTTCAATTTTGACAATTTGACCACTTAATTATTTAAGTTGTTCTAATCAAGCCACCGACCGTTAAAAAATAATGGAGAAACTGTCGTGACTATTAAATAAACTGGTATAATTACACATTTGGTCCCCGTTATTTACACAATTTATCAATTTCGTCTTAATTTTAATTTAAAAATAAATAAATTATTCAATTAGGTGGTGACACGTGTCACCACCTTATTCAAAGACTTTTGCTATTTTTATTTAATTTATTTTCCTCCTTCAATCAGGTGATGATACGTGTCACCTGATTGGAGAAAGGAAAAATTAGAAGCGTCAACACCTGATTGAAGAAAGGAAAAATGAAAGCAAGGAAACTAGCCTTGCAAGGATTTAAACATGGAACCCCATGATGCAAGTGCAACATGTTTGCCATTGGGCCAAGCAAAGTTTTGTGATATGAAGTACAAAATCTAATATATGTTTTATTTGATTGTTAATGCCAGGAAAAAGAAAGTAAATGTGGCTTTAGGGGACTCGAACATGGCACACTTATGATGCATAAAAATTTCTAACCCAATTAAATAAATCTAATAATTAAATTAAAGTTAACAACATTTTGTATATATTTTAAATTATAGTTAGTGCACGATTTAAAATAAAAATTTTAAAATTATATTATGTTCGTGAGTTTGAATTCATTAAATGAATTTAACCATAATTTTAAAATTTTGTTTTTTATATTTAAAAACGATAAATATATATATATATATTCTTTTAGCATTTTTAGTATAAAAATAAAAATTTTAAAATTATATTAAATTTATTTTTAAATATTTTAAAAAAGTATAATTTTTATCATTTTTAATATAAAAATTAAAATTACATTGAATTCATTTTTTAATATTTTTTAAAAATATATTTTTTTATTTTAAAATTACATTAAATTCATTTAAAGAATTCAAACTCACAAACATAATATAATTTTAAAATTTTTATTTTAAATTGTGCACTAACTATAAGTTAAAATATATACAAAATATTATTAACTTTAATTTAATTATTGGATTTATTTAATTAGGTTAGATGTTTTTATGCATCACAAGTGTGCCATGTTTGAGTCCCCTAAAATCATATTTATTTCCTTTTTCTTAGCATTAACAGCCAAATAAGACATATATTAGATTTTATACTTTATATCATAGAACCTTGCTTGGCTTAGCGGCAAATGCGTTGCACTTGCACCAAGGGGTTATAGGTTCAAATTCGTGTTGGGCCAATTTCCTTGTTTTCATTTTTTCTTTCTCCGATCATGTGACTCGTGTCATCACCTGATTGGAGTAGGAAAATAAATTAAATAAAAATAGCAAGTCTTCGAGTCACCACCTAATTGAATAATTAATTTATTTTATTAAATTAAAACTAGGACCAAATTGATAGATTGTGTAACTAATGTGTAATTATACTAGTTTATTTAACAACCACGTCAGTCTCTCTATTATTTTTTAACGGTTGGTGGCCTGATTGTAACCATTTAAATAGTTACGCGGTAAATTTGCCAAAAATAAAAATATAGTGGTCAAATTGACACCAACCCCATAGTTAAGTGGTCATCTTTGTAGTTTACCCTTTAATAAATTATTACCGATAAATGTAAAAGGATCGATAAAAAATTATACAATTGAAGCCAACAAGTGGTTCAGTAGAAAAGCAAATGATGTTCATCCTTAGAAATCCGGGTTTAATCACTTTATTGTCAAAAAGTTAAAAATATATATAAACAAAATACTACCTTATAATCACCTTTAAACTATTAAAAAAATATACAATTGATTTGGGACATTTATGTCTTATTTGAAGAAATTTCGTGCTGATTAAGACCTAAATAAATAGCAAGAATCAAGATGCCTAAGTAAGTTATTTGCATGTGAACCATAGAGCTCAATTTGTTTTCTTTTTTCTGATTTTTTTATTATTTCCAAATTTTAATTGATAAATAATATAATAGTAATGATAATAACAATAAGGAAAGCTCCATAGAGGTGGATTAGAGTGAAAGATTTAATGATTATTTGCCTTTATTTCCCCCAAAGTCAAACGAAAATCATATTATTTTTAATTAATGCTTGAATAAATTATTATTATTTATATACCAGATCCTACGCCAACTCTCCATATACATTTCAACCCCAATACCATACAAACAATTGAAATATATATATCCTATTTTTTATTCTTAATCGTAATATTGTATATTTTCCTAATCAATATTATGTTTCGAGAACATGGAGCCGTGACATGATTAAGAAGACTTTGATTAATTTGTGTTTAAGCATATACTATAATATTATTTAATCTCAATTTGTCAAAAAAAGTACTAACATTTTAATTTTACATAATTCAATCATATTTTAAAAAATATTACTAGATCGTGCAAATAGTTAACACGGCTAAATATTCCGATTAAAACGCAAAGGTAAATTTCTTTAAAAAAATCTCTCAACTTATCATGTTGTCCTTTTTTTAAAATGTCATGTTGGTATTAGGGATAAGTAAGATAATCGAATAAATCAAAAATCAAATTGAATACAAATTATAAAATTACGGTTATTCAAACTGAATTATTATTTTTATTTGTTTTTAATTTTAATATAAAATCATTATTTTATATCTCAAATAGTGAGAATAACTTGAAAATAACGTATAAGAATTAGTAATTTTTATTTATTTAAAAAATTATTTTTTCAAAAAAATATTTATGAAAAAGGACTTTTGAAACTTTATAAATAATGCAAAAAAACATAAAAGAAATACATTTTGTCAAAATAAAGTAAAAATCAACAATCAGTTGATCTAATAGACGAGACATTACATTTTGTATGTAAAATCAAAAGTTTAAATGTTAGCGTTGTGAATAGAACATATTGAGAATTGAACTAAGTCAAACTAATCAAAATGAACAATTAAATCTCAAATTTGAACATTATAAAAATACCAAAATGATTTTTTTAATAGAAGCCAAAAGCATTTGATATTTGAACACTAGTGAGTGGGTCAGATATAAACTCCATTGCTTGGGGAATGAGCAAGAATATAAAAGCAAGTTGTGTAAATGTAAATTATTTTGTTGAACGCAACTTTCAGATATAAACTCCATTGCCAGGTATCCCCACCCCAAAGATTTTTTTTCCAGCTTTGTCCTCTTATATAAATTTCTTTACACATTAGTTTAATTTTGAATTTGCCCTTCACTTTCAAATATTTATATTTTACCCCAAATTTTAACTCCGTCCCTGCGACAACTTCCTTTGTTCACGAAGTAAAGCTCAAAATGAATGAAGACAATTCTTGCGACGCACCCAAAAATGGGGTAATCCCAAACTTGCATAAAAAAGAAGACAAAAGTGATGCAACTTTGTCTTTGTCTAAAAGTAAAAGATGATGTTCCTTGGATTTCTCGTGACGCAATAGCCATCACAGTCTAATGTAAGGTAGATTCGTTAACGGTGGTTGTTAAGTTGGTTAAAAGGCCACTTAATCAACTGCAACATTGAAGCATCAACAACGACATCTCAACAAAGTTATAGCTGCATCATTATATATTTTTATTACCATCACTCGGTGTTTTTGGCCATGGTTTAAGGAGGCACGCTTATTAGTTGCTTCAAGGACACCCCCCATTTGTTTACTCAATATAAAACCTTAGTTATAAGGGTCAATGCCCCGAACAATGGCCCAGATTATAAACCAGTTTCTAAGTTTCAAATCGTTTTAATTGAGTTCATCAAACATCAGTATCATATTAATCAAGTTTTTTCATCCTCATAGCCCTTCTAGAGGCAAAACTATGTTGATAATGGGAAGGCTTTGACCTTGACCTTTATGCTTAAATTACTCTTTAAGCTCTCAGTGATCTTAAATCAATGAAATAGGTCTTTGTCAATTATGAAATTAGTCAAATTAAATACTTCTCATGTTTCTATAAATTTTGAAATAATTTGACCCTATGATTTCATCCTAATTCTGTCCTTATATACTTTAAATATTAACTTCGATTAACATGAAACATAATACACATTTATATTCTAAACATAAACATGTTTGAACTAATGTACTTATCACACAATTGACGACTCAGTCACAGTATTTTAAATTTTAAGGACTAATGGATGCAGTGTGCAACTAAAACAGGAAAAAAAAAATCAAAATTAGATAATAAAAATCCAAAATCCAAGCAAACACACCTCAGCATAAATGTGCTACCAAACCCCTCAGTCCGCTCCCCTCTGTTGGTCAATTAGTTTTGTTTTTAATGCACAGCTGGTTTTAAAAGTGGGTAAAATTCATCACTAAACACTTTAACTTCAATCTTGTATTAAAATTTGCCTAATAAGACATTCATTTAGGTGATAAATTAACCTAGCTACTTGGGTTTTTGCCAAATTAGAAATAAGCATTTATTCAAGGTTGAGTTGAGATAAAAAAAAAATTGAGTCAAATAAAAAGAGAATCATTTTCCTTTTTAATATAAGAAAACATAAAATTATGATGTTTTAAATTATGGAGGGAGTTGTAGTGGGATGCTTAGTGGACAAAGTGTAAATGTGCTTTTTAAAAGATTCCAAACCATATAATTATAGAGTTAGGCCAACTAACAATATATAATATGGAGTATTTATTTACTAATTAAACTATATAGAAAACAGAAGCATTAAATTTCTCAAGGCACATGGGCCATTCACCACCAACTTCATGTGCATGGCATGGATAACCAACGGCCTTCCTACTAATTTTCTCTCTATTTAATTCGATTCCATTAAACATCATTGTATCTTGTACTGTCATGAGATGCCGTGTCCCCTACTACCAATTAGCCCTGCAAATCCAATCAATTCCTTACACATAATAATCATTCTTGGTTAAGTTGGTTTCAATCATTTTCCTCCCACAATACCCCATTATGATGTTTTCCCCCTTTAATTACCCTAAAGTTTATGTTTAATTTACCATGTACCTGGATTTGGAATCCCACAATAATAAGGGTAAACTACGTAAATAGTCTCTCGATTATGACCTAATTTTTTTAAGTCTTTTAACTATTAAAAGTTACAAACTGCTCTCCTGGATTAAAAAAGTAATAAATTGGTTTGATGTCGTTAAAAATTTAACGGTTGATGACGTGACAGTTAACAAAAAGTGGCATAATAACACATTTATTCATCAATTTTTACACTTTATTTTAACTTGGTCCTAGTTCTAAAAAAATAACAATTAACATTTCAAAATTCTATCAATTTAGTCTATTTTTTTCTCCCCACACAAACCTAAACAAAATCGGTCTTCTATCTAAAACAAAAAATCAAATTTTGATTACTTAGATGGCTTGAAATCCTAAACAAAAACCCTTAACTCTTCAGTTTCAAGTTTGATTTTTGTTTGTTAATACTCTAATTTTTTATATTATTCTATAAATTTTGATGGGGTGTAAAGTCAAAAACTTTGAAAGGAAATGAGAAACCCAAAAAATCTTTGCTTTTACCGATAAGTATTTCTAGGTTTGCTTCGTTTTAATGTTTTCTTTGTTGTGTTATCATTTTTTTAGTTTTGTTTGTGTTTTTTTTCCGTTCTATACTTGGTTGTTTTTTCTTGCAACTGAATCATGAAAAGGAGTTCTCTTCGTACTAGTTTCTTTGTGTGTGTTTTTTTTTACAATTTTATGGTTATATTTTTATTGTTATAACTTCGAAAGCAATCTGTAGGGTGTTTTCATGATGGATCCTTGTTGATATTTATGTTTAAGGGATCTAAAGTTGAATTTTGGATTTGGATTTTATATTAGTTTGCCTTTGTTAGACTAGAAAGGTATTGGGGTGATTTTTATTTAAGATTGTGTAAGGAGAAGAAAAGGGACTAAAGTGATAGAATTTTAAAATGTCAAGGGTTATTTTTTAGAATTAGGACCAAGTTAAAATAAAGTGTAAAATTTGAGGATTAAATGTGTTATTATGCCACTTTTTGTTAGCTGCCTCGTCACCAGTCATTAAATTTTTAACGGCATAGAACCAATTTGTCACTTTTTTAAGTAGGGGACCAGTTTGTAAATTCTGATAGTCAAGAGACTCAAAAAAGATCGAGTCATAGTCGGGGACCATTTATGTAGTTTACCCTAATAATAATCATGTTAGATTAGATTCTTGATTTTCAATACTAGAAACAAACTGAACATACCTTCAGCTCAAAAATCACAGGTTAAACAGTTGTTAGAACTCAGAAAACATGAATTAGCCTACATAGCCAACTCAGCAACCTACTATGGAGTTTGGAGTAGTCAAGCCAAACTTCAGTGCACCAAAACACTGGACATATGGCACCAGGGTCAGGGTGTACTTAAATCAACATATTGGTCAATCGGTTTCCCATCGCCGAGTCCAACCAAATTCCAGAATTTGCTCCTGTTCTACCTTCCTTCTTTTTGAATCCAGATGTTTGTTTCTTTGAAGAGATGCGTCTTGTTTTATGGTAGATTCTTTCCTGAGCAGTGATGAATGGATCTTTAGAGTAAACGAAAAGAAGGCCGAAAACTATGAATCACTGACAATGAGCAAAAATTTATGATTTACCTCTTCTCTGGACCAACCATTTTAGATGATCCATTTGGTAATTTAGAACCCATTTCCCCTACAACATAATTATCAATGACAGGATATTGCATAGACATACAATTGGCTTGAGCAGAGATGGTTTACCTGTAACTACATTAAGAGATCTTATGCCTTGGGTGTGTCTATTTGTTGTCACCTTATCTCCATTGCTGCTCATTCAAGTACATTTCAAACTGATCAGTTGATTCTCTTCTTTGTTATATCTCTAAATGGGCTTCTAGTTGCAGAAGAGATATAGTTGATGCTATCAGTTACGTACCTTAGTGCCCGTTTGAGTGCCTCCACGGACAGTAGTTTTATCGGCTTAGAGAGCTTTTTCAAGTTTGTTTCATCAGATAGAGGATCCACCATGTATATACCTTCTAATCTAGGAGGATTTCTAAATGCTGTTCTCAAGTTCTTGCAAGAGGAAAAAATGCCACTCACGAAAATTAGAAAAGGACTGGATTGAACAATTTAATTTGACAACACAAGGATACAAAAAGGAAATAGATCATTGATCACCTACCATCCCATTAGCTCAGTTCGGTTTGTGGGATATTTTTTTGATGCTTTCTACATAACATAACAGAAAAGAGTCATCAAGGGAAGATTTGCATCCTACTCCAGTGATGTTGGTAAAACAAGACAGATAAAAGTAATGTTGTGCGTACCGATTTGTGATATTGGCAGTAAGCACCTTGACATCTACACTTTAGAAGTAAATTTAGAAAGAGATAAATTACATAGACATACATACAGTACAGAGAAAACTGGATAGCATGGAGCCTCGTATTCAAATGGTCAGAAAGTTGTTTAACAAGCTGCATGATAAAACATATGATGCCAAATTACATTGGATGAACAAACATAAGAATGGAACTTCATGATGCCACATCTAATTTTGTATCAAAGATTCTCAAGAACTTCTTTTCTTCTTGCTTAACTACATAATTCATCAATCCACATTGCAAACATTCAGCACAAACCAGACTCCCGTGCCATGAACCTATCGACAAAGTTTTTACATGTGTTAAGCATTTTCTGCTCTTCTGACATGACAGTTACCATGAAATACAAGCAAACTGCAAACAAGGCAAAGACTAATATTGCACGCATAGACCACAAATCCACAATCATTCATTCGGAAAGCCTATAACATCATTCAAATCACTTTTCCTTTAAAAAGTTTTCTGTGAAGCTCGTCACTATTATAGTACAAAATAGATGTTTCTCTCTATCCCATTTCTAGATCAGGTATAGTATACGAGGTCCACTGTGCAAAGACAGTCAATATATCAAAAGAGCCTAAAGGAAGACATGTGCCATACTTATTTACGACGAGCGTGCAAGCCATCCCATTCAGTCTTTTTCCCTTGCAAACTCCATAGTCAGCTGAAGAACCAATCTTTAGAATTCGGTTGGCTGCAGCAACACTCAAGGAAAATCCTGACCCCGAAAAATGATACGAAAAAGTATTACTTTCTTCGTGAAGTGTATGATAGAACTAAACAATAAATTAATATGAAATCTAATACCCATGATCTATCATGTCAAATCATAAAGAACAATAATCTGTATAACTGAATGCGAAAGCGTACCTGAATTCATTGATGGACTGAAAACCTTAAATTCTTTGATGAAGATCGCCTAAAACGTGGTTATAATCTTCCAACAAGATAGGTTAGCCCTTGCCGTAAAAACTCTCTGACGGGACAAAAGCAATACAAGTTAACATATTTCTTGGGGACCACTACCTCTTTATATAGTTGATTATTAAATCAACTATTAAATATTTATAACTTTACCCCTCATTAAATTATAAATATATCTTACGGTATCAACATTTTTATTTCCATGACACTTTAATACCTATGACACGCCTAACATAATTGGTCACTTGATTTTGTGTCACACTTTATAATAGCATCATACATTTTACTATGTGCCCACAATTGTGAATTTTAATCCAACAATCTCCCACTTGGGCAACATATATTTCCTGATAAATGTACAACCTTATGAGCTCAAAAATTTGTTATTATATAATAGGTATTCTATAACAATCTCATCTATCAACTATATCCATATAGAATCAAAGCAGCCTTTGCCATATCAATCTTGGCTAGACCCATCAATAGTCACTTATATAAATATAGTCAAATGACATAGATCAATTATAGATGCGTAGCATGGAAAATTACATGAAATGTGAACCGAACATGTTTATTTCCAACTGGTCCTCTTAAACCTTAGTGAGATCAAGCTTTACTGAATTCATAGTGTGCATAAATCAAAAAAACTTTATTTTTGCAGGAAAAATAATCTTAAAATAACTTTAAACTGAAGTAATCGAAATTGTGTCTAAACCAAATGAGCATTTTTCAAAATTACAGACTCCCACTAAAATTGAATATTTTTAAATAATATTACACCCACATAAGTAGTGTGCTCATGAAAAACCTAGGGTGATAATTTCTTAATAAGCACACAATTATGGAGTTTGTACCAGCATGTTTTATAGACACACAACCACTCTGAATTTTCTTTAACAACTAGGAACTTAATATTTATGTGCTTCAAATTTGAAGTGTTCCTATTGTTTATAGAATAATGAATGCATATTTATTGTCACAAAATAACCGAAGTGGTCTTTCTATTTAATCTATAATTAGCAACCCATGTGACAAAATTCTTTTGCATTAATATTCTAATAGAATCGAAATCTATAAACTTGATGATCTCTAACTTACGAGAACTCCGATATGTGAGCATGCAATTTTTTGTTCTCTAAACATATCTTATAACCCTATTGCTGCTATCCAATGGTTCAAACTAGAATTGCTTAAATATCTGTCTAACATTCCAACAATGTACGCAATATCCAAACGCATACATACTTGAGCATAAATTAAATTCTCAATAGATTATGCACATGAAATCTTTTGTATTTTTTTTCAAAATTAAGGTTACTTTTAGGGCATTGAGTAATACAATATTTGTCTTCTTTAGCAATATGAGTATCACTTGGTTTACTCCTACTGAACTTGTAGTACATACAATTGTCAATCAAATTTATCTCAAAACCAAATGAGATAATCAATATGAAATTTATAATTTCATTAATGAGTCCTATTTAAGATCATAGATGGTTTTTTTTAATTTACATATCATTGATATTGTGTATCATAATACACAACTCTATGATTGTACCATATAAATAGTTTATTCAATGTTGCCATTGGAATAAAATAAGCTTAAGGTCTATCTAATGTAGCTTAAGACTAAAAAAACGTGTAATAATTATCTTGAAAGAGTCTTTCAATAAAACTTGAGAGAAAGTCTTTACAAAATCAATGTCTTCTTTTAAAGTATATCCTTTAGATACATGACATGCTTTATACTTAACCACGTTACCATTTCCATCCTTATTGGTTTTAAATATCCATTTACAACCAATTGGTTTGCACTTTAAAGTAATGAGACAAGTTCTTAAACTTTATTGTCTTGCATAAAATCATACTCTTCCTGAATGACATCAATCCACTTTTGAAAGTTAGAACTTGACATAAAGTCAAAAATAGCCCCCAACGTTTGACCTTTTGGTCACTTTAGCCCCTATTCTTTTTTTTTCGAACAACCACCTAAAGTTTTATTTTTGTTCAAATTTCACCATCGTTGGAGGCAAACCGTTAGTCAACTAACGGTCAACGTCTAAGGCTGACGTGGCATGTCTGCATGGCATGGGGCGCTAACGTGGCATCGTGATTTTTTTTAAAAATAATTATTTTTATATTAATTTCTAACCAATTAGACGCTGCCACGTGGCACCATCATATGATGACACGTGGCAACATCAGATGATGCCATGTGGCTGATTGGTTTTGAGGCATAAAAAAGAAAAAAAATTAAATAGGTGTGCTTGGGGGATTTGAAAATGGGCCACATGGTTGAAAAACTCACCACACAACCACCAAGCCAACATACTATATTGATATTTTTCCACCATTTATTTTATTTATTCATTACTTTATTTGTTTGAAAGTGAAGAAATATTCATTAAATTATTCACTAATATATCTTAAAACCTAAAACCCTAAACCTTAAAAAACTAAAACCTAAACATAAAATCCTAAACCCTAAAACTCGAAACACTAAAAACTTAAATTCATAAACTCAAAACCCTAAACCCTAAAACCAAAACCTTAAACATATAAAACCCTAAAACCATATACCCTAAACCCTAAATCCTAAACCATAAACTCCTAAAAAACCTAAACATTAAACCCTAAAACTTGAAACACTAAAAACCTAAATCCATAAACCTAACCCTAAACCCTAAAATCAAAACCTTAAACATGTAAAACCTAAAACCATAAACCCTAAACTTGAAACCCTAAACTCTAAAAACCTAAACACTAAACCTAAAACTCATAACACTAAAAACCTAAATCCATAAACCTAAATCCTAAAACCCTAAAACCTTAAACCCTAAAACAAAACATTACACATATAAACCATAAACCCTAAACTTGAAACCTTAAACTCCTAAAAACCTAAACCCTAAACACTAAACTTAAATCCATAAAACCTAAAACTCAAAACACTAAAAACCTAACCCATTAAACTAAAACTAAAAACCTTAAAACTAAAACCCTAAACACATAAAACCTTAAACCCTAAACACCTAAAACCCTAAACTAAAATAAAAAATAATAAAACCATAAACCCTTAAAATCTTAAACCTTGAAACCTAAAATCTAAACCTAAAGTTCTAAACCCAAATTTAGGGTTTAGGGTTTAAGGTTTAGGTTTTAGGATTTTATGTTTTAGGGTTTAGTGTTTAAGGTTTAAGATTTAGGATTTAAGGTTTATAGTTTAGATGTTTAGGGTTTTGAGTTTAGGGTTTAGGGTTTAGGTTTTTGGGTTTAGGTTTTTGATTTTTAGGGTTTTAGGATTTAGTGTTTATGGTTTAGGGTTTAAGATTTAGGATTTGAGATTCAGGCATTTAGTGTTTAACGTTTTAGGGTTTGATGTTTTATGTGTTTAGGGTTTTGGTTTAGAGATTTAAGTTTAGGGTTTAAGGTTTAGGGTTTAGTGTTTTAGGGTTTAGGATTTAAGATTTGAGGTTTAGGTATTTATAGTTTTGTGTTTAAGGTTTAATGTTTAGGGTTTAGTTTTTTATGTGTTTAGGGTTTTGGTTTTAGGGATTTGGGTTTAGGGTTGTAAAGTTTTGATTTTTAGGGTTTTAGGTTTTAGGATTTAATGTTTAGGGTTTATGGTTTAGGGTTTATGGCTTAGGATTTAAGATTTAGGGTTTTGAGTAGGGTTTATGTTTATAGTTTTTGTTTTAGGGATTTGAGTTTATGGTTTTAGGTTTTTAGTGTTTTGATTTTTTAGGGTTTAGGACTTAGGGGTTAGGGTTTAGGGTATATAAGTAAATAATTTAATGAATATTTCTTCACTTTCAAACAAATAAAGTAATGGATAAATAAAATAAATAGTGGAAAAATAATAATATAGTAGGTTGGCTTGATGGTTGTTTGTTGAGTTATTCAACCACATGGCCTAAGTTCAAATCCGCCCAAACACACCTATTGAATTTTCCTTCTTTCTTATGCCTTAGAACCAATCAACCATGTAGCATCATTTGATGATACCACGTGTCATCATATGATGGTGTCACGTGGCAACGTTTGATTGGTTAGAAATTAATATAAAAATAATTATTTTTTTAAAAATACGATGCCACGTCATAAAGTGCCACGTTAGCAACATGCCACGTCAGAGCCCCATGCCATATAGACATGCCACGTCAGCCTCAGGCGTTGACCGTTAGTTGACTAACGGTTTCCCTCCAACGAGGGTGAAATTTGAACAAAAATGAAACGTTAGGTTGTTGTTTAGACCAAAAAAAATAATAGGGCTAAAGTGACCAAAAGGTCAAACGTTGGGGGCTATTTTTGACTTTATGCCTTTTATGATCTGATAAAAAATAATTGCGTCACTTTCTATCATTCCATTGTTATTCTTATTTTATTAAGGAAATACAATATAATAATATCGAATAGTATTACTCATTTCTCTCGTGAACCTCTTTAATGACACTTGTTTTTTTTAGGTTGTTGAGTTTGTTCTTTTGAAATAATTATCTTATCTTTGTAATCACTCATTTTCACTTGTAAATATATTAATATTGCATGTATATTTATTATATTATATGAATGTTACTAATATAAGGTGGTGTGTGCATGTATAAGCTATGTATACGTATTAGGGGTGTATGTATGTCGCGTATGTATCTAGAGTATGAGCGTATTTGATTAATATATAGATGTTATGTTAATTATATGTATGATTATACGTACATATGTTAGAATATTATATTAATGATTGTATAATATAAGTATACATTTTCGTATGTATATGTATTGCTGTTATAATATTATTATTGGGCTGACAAAATGAAAAAATTAAATATATTAAACCCAAATAAAAATTACAGTCCAAGTCCAAATACATTACAAGGCCCGGTTGGCCCAAATCTAAATCTTATCTAATTACAATTACTGTGTGTGCAGGTGGCTGTGGGCCGTTGGATCAAGATCGATCCAACGCCACGATACAACCAAGAAGTCAAAAATATCGCCGCGGCGTGTGTTCCACACGTATGGACCGTTCGAGTGCCGCGCGCGTGTGGTCCACGCGGTCGCTTTAACATCCCACGCGCGTAAGATCCCACGTGTTCGACTCTCGATTGCGGAGCTCCACGGTGGCGAGATCCGCCGTCTCATCAAATCGAGGCTTCATCCGGCCGATCGTTCTTCAAGCCATCTCGACCGTTAGATCAGATCTCGATCTAACGGCCGAGAACGCTCGTCCGTCATTGGGAGAATATCCATACCGCCACCGCGCAGATATTCAGTCCCCGTGTTCAGAACATGCCCAAGACAACAAGCAAAAGTGTTAGTTCAGATCTGAAAAAGCAAGATGCAACTTGCAACAAACAGAGACAATAATATATATGAAACGGGGACTTTTGTAACGGGCAACGAGGAGGTAACAAAAAAAGAGAGAACGGAGATCTTGTAACACAAAAAAAATCTGAAAGTTGTAAACATCCAAGATAATCAAAAGACAGTCCAGTGGTAAACACTTGTCTCTTTTTCTTACTTGTTTTTTTACATGCATATACGAAAAAAAAGACAGAAACAAAAAGAAGAAAGTCATCTTACCATCTCTGTGTGTGGGTCTTCTCTTCCTTAAGTGATAAGCCTTCGGCTTCTCCAAGCCTGATATGGTGAACTAAAGGAGAGGAAGACCCCTGGTAGTTTTATTTTGGTTTAAAAAGTTTTTTTCGCTTCGTATTTTCTAGATCTAGGACAAACAAGGGTGTATCCTCTGAATCCAACCACGGATTCATGTTGAGGATGAAAAGGAGGCTATTTTGGTGTGTTTTGGAGGCCTGCCGGCGCCGGTTAGCGGCGGCCGGCCGCCGGATTCTGGGTTTTATAAGAACATTTGAGAGAAAAAATAAGGTTGGGTTATGTAAAAATCAGAAAATGAAACAAATGGTTAAAATTTTGATTTCGGCCTAAAAAGAGGGTTTATATAGTTATTATTATTTTGCTAAATGGGTAAATTACGCACTTAACCATCCCGCGCTTTCAATATTTTCGTTTTTGTCTTGCCGCATGGTACAATTACAATCCCAGTCCCTCTGATATTCCAAAATCTTGTAATCCAGTCCCTAAATTACACCGATTCAGATTTTAAATGGTAAAATTACCCCCTTAACCATCCCGCGTTTTTGAACTTTTCATTTTGGGTCTGCCCCTTGGTCTAATTACAATTCTGGTCCTTTTAGGTTTTGTTTGTTTCGCAATTTCGTCCCTAAATTACTTATTATTGTTCTTTAATTTCTGCCACTGACTTTTATTTTTCTTTCATTTCAGTCTTGTTTCTTTGTAAATACTCATGTTCGTATTATAATCGTATATGTTGATGTATTATATTGTTTTATTTTATGTCCCTCGTATATACCTCGTATTTTATGTTTATATGAATATGTGTATTAAGATTATAATGGTCATGCGTCTTTTTATCCAGTTATTCGTATTAAAACATGTTATGTTCTATTTGACTCGTAAAACAGCATGTTCTTGTATTTTTGTACATATTGTATGTTTTCTTGACTTTTAAGTTACATGTTAGTGTGTCTTCTTTATTGTATAATATATTGTTCATATATGTAGAAATATGTTTTATTAATAGCATGTATGTCTTTTTAAATATTTGTTCGTCTACATACAACATAATTATTCATGCATTGTTGTTTTAACTTGTTAAAGTTGTTTTTATCTATCATTTAGAATAATATGTATATATGCATGTCTTAATCTAGTATATCATTTATGTTAGATTAGTATTCTGTTATGTTAATATTTATTGCATTTAAATATTTTGCCATTTTTTATATTTTTGCCACTAAGATTGCATATCGAGATATAAATTGTTAATGCGGTGTCCTTTTATCCGAGCGTAAACGGGGCCAGTATCAAGCGTAGTGATAGTGGTTGGGCGTTTATTCTCGGGTAATGGGACCCTTAAAATTTATTCGCAATTATGACCGAATTTTAAAATAATCGTCACTCTAATCCGGAAAATCCAATATTAATAAAGCGGTAATTATTAAAGTACCAATTTTGGGCGGTGTGGGGGTGCTAATCCTTCCCCATCCGTAACCGACTCCGAACCCAATCTTTTTGAATCTCTGGTTTTATGGTGTCCGGCCTACCTAAGTGGCCGGTGGCGACTCCATTTTTTTAAAATGTGGTTTTTAAAAAAAACCCCACGGAATAAATATTTTATACCCAAAAGAATCACAAACACCTTTCAAAAACACCTTCGAAAACCCACGTTTTTTTAGCGATAAAAAAAGGACATCGCTACAGATGGCGACTCCGCTGGGGACAATTTTTGTTTTTTTTAAAAAACAAATGAGAGTCAAGCTTTTAAAATAATTACCGCTTTACTAATATTGGAAATTCCGGATTAAAGTGACTATTAAATTAACATTCGGTCATAATTGCGCGTTTATTTTAACGCATTTAAAATATGGCATATAAACCCATCTTTCTAAGTGGGGGGAAAACGCTAATGCTTTCGTGGAGATATCGTTCTCCCGTATGGGCCTAGCAAGTACCTTCGGGGCTCGAGTACCTTATGCTTTCGTAAGGATATCGTTCCTTCGTACGGGCATAAGCGAATGGGTCCCCCTGAATTGAACCCGGTTGAAAGGAGCCTATAATGGATGATGATCGGGGGCCTTGCTACTCTTAGTAGAGGACAACAAGGACAATTCGGGTACCTCCTAGAACCAAGACTGCATGTAGAGAATACATAGAAACCTACCCATTTAGAGCCATGCGGATAACCTTAGGTTTTAGACGGGATAAATAGGGTTGTTTTGTGTGTTTATTCTGTTTAATTTTGTCATTTTATTTATATATTTATCAATTTTATCTGGTACTACCTTGTTTTCTTTTTGCTTTTTGTTTTTTTCCTCATACATCATTGCATTTGCATCACATAAAGGTACTAGATCAAGTGGTTTGCCTGATCAGAAAGTCTTTCACCATGGAAAAAAAGTGTCTTAGGAAAGAAGAGCTTAATTTGTCAGTCAGACATTGGTTAGAGGTCAACTAGAAAATCCAAGGGGACAGTTTGCCTAACGAACGCGTAATAGCTGGATACACCTATGTGAGTCTCCAACAGAACGACTTGTGGGATCTTCAAAGCATTTGGGAAAGATGGGACCGAAGACTACAAGACTTATTCTGCGATAGTTATGGCAACATCGCACAGCTATTATATGTTCGGATTAACCAGCCCCTACTCCGAGCTATAGTCCAGTTCTGGAATCCGGCTTTTTGCTGCTTCACCTTCAATGGGCAGGACATGATGCCTATGGTAGAAGAATACACTGCTTTACTTAACCAGAAAAATATTCAGGAAGATTGGATCTACGTGAAGCCTCCAAGGAATCAGAATTACACTGCGAAACTCAAAACCTTTGCGGGAATGAGTGACGATTGGGTTAGTGGCATCCTTCAAATCCGAGGAGATAATACAATCTTTGCATGGGGAAGTATTCGGGACATCATATCGACACATCCAGACGAGGCCAAGAAAATGGACCTATTCGCTTTAGGAATATATGGCTTGGTGATCTTTCCCAGAGTACTCGGGAACATTGACATAGCCATTCTGGATTTGTTTGAGCGGGTGAAACGGAAAGCAAACCCAGTACCAGCAATCTTGGTCGAGACTTTCATTTCCTTAAATGCTAGCCGAAAACATGAAGAAGGACGTTTTCGAGGCTGCGCACAGCTATTACAAGTATGGATTCAGAGTCATATGTGGAAGACGCCGACAAGAGTCCTGCCGGGGATATCCTTCCAAGGTTTTTCGCCTTTACGAGAGTACTTAGCAAAGGAATGGCAAGAGGGTTTGAAAACAAAAATGTGGACCAGTTTCTTCAGGAACATTCAAGATGAAGACATAGCATGGAGGGTCCCATGGCTCGGTAAAGTTAATTATTTTCTATCTGATTGTGGTGACTTCAAGCTGGCTGATGATGTTGGGATTGCATGGAGGGATCGCTTGTGCCCGCTTTTAGTGTCTCGGCAGTTCGGATCGTGATGAGTTCATTCCCAATACCGCGGATTAAGCCAAACTGAATTTCTTTTCAAAGAAGAGTTCAAAGGAAAAATTCAGACCATCATGAGGGCACGGGATCATTGTTATCGGATCGGGGTGGAAGGAGATATCGAGCACATGACTACCCGGATTACGATCTTTGGAGGCGTTTGAGGGTTAATAATGTGATTCTGAATCGATCAAGGACCAGCGGTGTCACTCGAAGAGCTTACAAGGGTGGTACCGTCCGAAGCCGACATCTTAAGGAGTGAACTCGAAGAAGTTAAAAGGAAAATGGACATTCAACGGACCCAACATGCGGCGAACTCTATAAAGCAAGCTTAGAAGTTGTGAGCGGGGACGGGATCATTAGGCAATTGAAGAAATTAAATGCAGATTTGAGCGACAAGAATACTCTTTATCAAAAAGATGCCCTTCTATTACAAGCAAAAATACAGAAGGCCGGTCGGATTCAGTTCATAGCTGTGGAAAGAGAAAGAATGAACGGCATCCGTTTGGTGGAAGAAGAATGAGAAATTAACAAAAGAGCGATCGAGAAAGAGATTGAAAGCTGCCGTTTGGCTATGGAGGAAGAAAAACGGTCCGAAAAGAAGGCCATTGATCAAGAGAAAAAAAGATTCAGACAAGAAATCAGCAAGGGAAAACAAGCTGTCCATCATGAGAGAGAAAATGTCGCCGTATGGAAAAGAAAATCCATGAGTAGTCGAAATAGACTGTTAGAGATGCAGAAACTGTACGATGACACTATTCAAAGGTTGGAGCAAAGCCAAAGTCAAAATGATGAATTAAAAGGAAAGGTGGCGGAAGTCGAACACTCACTTGAAATCTTGCAGGAGGAATAACCATTTGAGCTGCAGGAAAGAGAACGAGAGGTGGGTGTGTTACAAGCACGAATTATATCCCTCGAAGCAATTGTAGAGGATTACAAGGAAAGAATTAATGTGTTCGAGGGGGCTGCAGCCGGAGGGGACACCTATTGGCAGAAGAGATTACGCGACGCTGCTCGAATGGTACAGGACAAAGACCAGTACTACGCAAACCTAATGGTGGACATACAACGAGTCGCCAGACATGTAAATGATTTAGCTGTCGAGGCTGAGACACTCCGACCTTTTATAGCCCCGGGAATGGAAGAAGCTCCTAGGTTCCTCAAGCTGCTCAGGGCAATTGGAAAATTAGGAGATAGAGCTAGAGTCTATCTATAGGACTCTGTGTTGTAATTAGATCTTTTGTACTAGGGATCTTTACTTTGTAACACGAACTTTGTTGTAATTAAGACCCTTTAATTCCCGTGGAAGTAGTTCAAAAGGGTGATTACCAGCGGAATCAGTACCTTGTCTGCATACATTCTTGCATTTGCATCATAACATTCGCATCATTGTACATGCATTTATTTTTTGCAACCATATTAACAATATGAATATTGTGGCGTTGTGTGTAGTTAACCCGCAATCATTCATCACCTATATTTTACCCGGCTACAAAGGAAGCTCATGGAAGAAAGGATAATTAGTCTAGAAAGAAGGCAAAGAGAGCTCGAGACAAGGCTTGAAGAGGCCTAGAGAAGCCTTAGTGATCAGTTTCTTGTGATCACAAACATCTATAGTATCTGACATAACCGCATTGCTGGCAAAAAGTCTTGGAAAAAGAGTAGAAGGAGAAAATGTTCAAGAGCCAGAAGGTACCCCGGCTCACTACAAGGTTCAACAAACTGCACCAAACCAGGCTAGGAAGGTGTATATTGACCCTGCAGGAATGTCTTCTAGCTTTCAAGTAGAGGCACCTGAAACTCAACCCCTCGATACCGAAGCACTTTATGAAGAAGAAGTGTCGGACCTGAATATGGTCGAAAGAATCAGGAATGAGGTAGAAAAAAAGTGGGAAGAAAGATTTCGCCTCATGGAGGAAAAATTTAAAGCGTTACAATCAAATGAAGAATCAGGAAATGACGCTAGTGACCTAAGTCTGGTGTCTGATCTTGTCCTGCCGCCAAAATTCAAAACGCCAGAGTTTGATAAATATGATGGAACCACATGTCCTTCTGCACACATAACGATGTATTGTAGAAAAATGGCGGCCTACCATAAAGACGAAAAGCTACTTGATCCATTGTTTCGGGATAGTCTAAGCTGGAGGCGGCGTTACGTTGGTATACTCAGTTGAGCAAGGCGAATGTTAAAACATGGAAAGATCTGTCTAAAGCATTTACTGAGCAATACAAACATGTAACAGACATGATCCCTAGCAGAATTATGTTAGAAAATATGGGGCAGAAGTCCAGCGAAAGCCTGCGACAATATGCCCAAAGGTGGAGAGAAGTGGCCGCCCAAATCCAGCCACCTATCCCGGAGCATGGAATCACGCCATTATTTGTCAATACTCTGAAAGGGCACTCTTTGATCGCCTCATTAATAACACAACACAGTGTTTTGCCGACTTAATCGGGGGTGGGAGTCTCTCGGCGGCAATTAAGAGCGGCAGAATTGATGGTGGGGAAGGGTCTCGAAAGTACAACAAGAGAAATGAAGTAAACACCACCAGCACCTATACCGCCCCGAAGAACTTCACAGTCTCACAGCCACAAGCACCTGTGGGAAAAACACAAAAACAAAATCAAAGAGATGAGAGAGTCACCAGAAAAGAGAAAGAGAGGAGAACTTTCACTCCCCTACCTGTTTCGTACTCAGAACTTTATTCCCAGTTGTATGAAGCAGACCTGGTCCGACCATACATCGTTACTCCTGTCAATCCGCCCTTCCCACCTTGGTATAATCCAAGAGCGCATTGCGACTATCACGGTGGTACCCCTGGACATCCCACTGAGAACTGTCTTGCATTCAAAAAGCTTGTACAGAATTTAATCGATTCCGGGATATTGAAGTTTGAAGAGCCGGCGTAGCCAACAACCCGCTGCCCAATCATGGGAGCGAGAGGGGTAAATGTCATAGAAGAATGCTTTACCGAGGAGAATAAAGGATGGCGTGTCGAAATCAAGTCTCCTTTACGGTGGGTATTTCACTTGATTATGCATGGCTCGTGTGATCAACAAAGGCATGATAATAAAGCGCGAAGGAATGTGGAAAGTATTGCGAATTCCATCGATGAAGGGCATGATATCCAAGAATGTGACGAGTTCAAGAAATTAGTGCAGAAGTTGATGAATGAAAAACAAATTGAATTCTTTGAGAGCCCATGGGGAAGAAGGGATCGAGGCGTACACATGACGAGATAGCCCCAAAACTAGATACGGGAATGATAGACCTTTTATCATCTCTCCCAGGACAGGGAATGCATGTGTCTCCCAAGGAGAAACCAGTAAAATAAGTCCCAAGATCATCATTTCAGCACCATCTCCATTCCCATTCAAAGATATGCGACAAATTCCCTGGAATTATGCTATGAATGTGACCATGCCGGAAAAAAATCAGAACACGAGCAGGTAAAAGAGCCTCTGTTTGGAAGACCAACAAAGCGAGCGATGTGAGCGTTGGTGAGGCAGGCCATTTCACAAGGAGCGGCCGATGTTATTCCTCCGAGGCTTTGAAAGTGGCTGAAAAAGATAAGGGGAAGAGTACAGCAGTTAGCCCTACGCAGATATTTGGAGAAGAACCTTCCCTAAATATAAATGAGCCGGTAACTGAGGCCCAGGCCAAAGAATTTCTAAAGTTCTTGAGACATAGTGAGTACAAGCGTAGTGGAACAACTACGAAAACAACCAGCCAGGATCACAGTGCTGGAATTACTCTTGAGTTCAGAGAAGCATCGGGAGGCGCTATTGAAAGTCTTTGAATCAAACTTTTGTGCCCCGGGACATTTCGTAACAAACACGGACATGATAGTGGGGCATATTACCGCCTATAATCATATCACATTCAGTGATGATGAGATCCCGGAGGGAGGAATAGGGTCTACCAAAGCCCTTAACATCACTACCCACTGCAAAGGGTATGTATTACCAGGAGTACTGATCGACAACGGGTTAGCATTGAATGTCTTGCCTATGGTGACCCTGCAAAAATTACCGATAGATGGTTCGCACCTAAAGCCCTGCCACAACTCGGTAAGAGCCTTTGATGGTACGCAAAAAGGAACAATGGGGAAAATTGAGGTGCCCCTATTGATCAGACCAACTGAATATGTGATCGATTTTGTGGTGATGAACATAAAACCATCTTACAGCTGTTTGTTGGGAAGACCGTGGATCCACTCCGCAGGAGTTGTCCCATCATCATTGCATCAGAAATTAAAATTTGTAGTTGAAGGCAAATTGGTCACAGTAGAGGCAGAGCATGAATTTGTTGCTTCCGTGACATCGGACACCCCTACATTCAAAATGATGAAGATTTGCAGAATGCTCGTTCGAGCATTAGAACTAGTAAATGCCACATTCGTTTGAGAGGGAAGCGGATCCCTACCCCGGGTTATCTAATTGTACCAAGATGACCGTCGCGAAACTCGGGGCGAGGAGCCAAAATAGGAAAAGGGTGGGGAAGAAATTACAAGGAAACACGAGACCCAAGAATATGACAACCAAGAAGGATCGTTTGGTGGGTTACCAACCAAGTGTCCAACAGAAGAAAGAGGAATATAAGAGGAAGGAAGAACAAACAAAAAGCCGGATCTAAAGGAGAAGACATTCCATGGAGACCGATGTCCTTTCCTAGTTTGAAAGCCACTTTTGTCTCCGGAGGGTTCTACCAGCCAGGTCAAGATATTGGAGAGGCAATGAAGAAAAATGATGAACTTAACCAGGAGGAAGTACTCAGAGAATCATTTGAAGGGATGTACATCAACATGATAGCTGAAAAGGACCGAGGCAGCAAAATGTTGACCAATATCCGCCCTTGCCATCCCGGGGAAACACTCGATAACTGGAGCTGCATTGATCTACCTGTAGTTTTTAGGAATAGATCAGAGTAATGCTCCGAATCAACCTTTTGTTTTTGCCCATAAACAATTGGGATCTCTTGTATGGGGCACCTATGTTAACTTTTTGATTGAAATGAAAATATCCCCACTTTCTTAAAAAATGACCAAAGTCTCATTTATTACATTCATGCATTCTTCATATTCATTCCCTTCATATAAAGCCGTCTCTTTCCCAATACAATTCATTCTCATTTAATGCAGGTCGTTCATGATTGATGATATGAATGATACCGGATCCAATCCTGGAGTAAATTTTGAATGCCCTGAGGTCTCAGAGTGAATTGAGGAAGGATATGATGAGATAGAAATTGAGATCCCGGAAGAGTTGAAGAGAATGGTGGACAACGAAGAAAAGCAGATCATGCCCCACCAAGAAGAAACAGAAATTGTCAACTTGGGGACTGAAGAAGATAGAAAAGAAATAAAAGTAGGAACGACGATTTCCTCAAAAATCAAGCATGAACTGATAACCCTACTTCAGGAATTCAAGGATGTCTTCGCCTGGAATTATCAAGATATGCCAGGGTTGAATACCGATATAGTGGTGCACAAATTGCCAACAAAATCGGAGTGCAAACCAGTACAGCAAAAACTTCGGAGAATGAGACCATATATGTTGTTAAAGATCCGAGAAGAAGTGAAAAAGCAATTTGATGCTGGATTCTTGGAGGTAGCCAAATACCCCGAATGGGTTGCAAACATTGTACCAGTACCAAAGAAAGACGGGAAAGTTCGTATGTGTGTAGATTATAGGGATCTGAACCGAGCCAGCCCTAAAGACAACTTCCCTTTACCACATATTGACACGCTGGTTGACAACACCGCAAGACATTCATGGTTTTCCTTCATGGACGGCTTCTCAGGGTACAGCCAGATAAAGATGGATCCTAACGACATGGAGAAAACCACATTCATAACCATGTGGGGCACTTTTTGTTATCGAGTGATGCCGCTTGGGCTAAAGAACGCAGGGGCAACATACCAAAGAACAATGGTAACTCTTTTCCATGACATGATGCACAAAGAAATAGAAGTATACGTGGATGATATGATTGCCAAGTTCCGAACAGAGGAAGAGCACCTACAGAACTTGAGAAAACTATTCCAAAGACTACGGAAGTACCAATTGAGGCTCAATCCTGCCAAATGTACCTTCGCCGTTACTTCTGGAAAACTCCTAGGGTTCGTAGTAAGCAGAAGAGGGATTGAGATTGATCCGGATAAAGTGAAAGCCGTCCAGGGCCTTTCACCACCCCGCACGCAGAAGGAAGTCCGCGGTTTCCTGGGGAGGCTGAATTATATCTCTCGTTTCATCTCCCAATTAACCAACCAATGCGACCCGGTCTTCAGACTTCTTAGAAAGAATAATCCTGGCGTGTGGGATGAAGAATGTCAAAAAGCCCTAGAAAAGATCAAAAAGTACCTGACAAATGCTCCAATTTTAGTCGCACCAGTACCTGGTCGACCACTAATTCTCTACTTAACAGTCTTCGAGAATTCAATGGGATGTGTACTGGGGCAACACGATGAGTCAAGAAAAAAGGAGCAAGCCATCTATTACCTAAGCAGGAAATTCAATGATTGCGAAACGCGGTACCCGCCAGTGCAGAAACTGTGTTGTGCTCTAGTTTGGGCTACCAAGCGGCTCAGGCAGTACAAGTTGTACCATACTACCTGGTTTATATCCAAGCTAGACCCATTGAAGTTCTTAATGGAAGCGCCAGCACTAACATGAAGGATGGCTCGATGGCAGATGCTTTTATCCGAATTCGACATCGTATATGTTAATCAGAAAGCCGTAAAGGGGAGTGCCGTAGCGGATTTCCTAGCTAGTCGTGCTTCGGATGACTATGAGACATTGAACTTTAGTTTCCCAGACGAAGACTTGATGTGCATTACAATCGAAGAAGAGATTTCAGATGATAAGTCATGGAAACTTTACTTCGATGGAGCCTCCAACGCCCTCAGACATGGGATAGGGGCAGTGCTAATTTCACCTGAGGACGTCTATTATCCTTTCACCAGCAGATTGGAATTCTTCTGCACAAACAATATAGCTGAATACGAAGCTTGCATCATGGGACTGAACTCAGCCATCGAGAGAAAGGTTAAGGAACTTCGAGTGTTCGGAGATTCGTCCTTAGTCATTTACCAATTGCGAGGGGAATGGGAAACCAGAGACCCGAAGTTGGTTAAATATCACAAATGGATCCAAGAGCTCACCAAAGAGTTCGAAAAGGTCAGCTTCAATTACCTGCCCCGAGAAGAAAATCAGATGGCAGATGCATTGGCAACCTTGGCATCCATGTTTAAAACAAACACCGGGGCAGAAATGAAGCCCATTGAAATGCAGGTGTTTGAAAGGCCTGCTCATTGTTGTAACGTACAGGAAGAGATTGACGAAAATCCATGGTACTATGACATTTTGCAATATGTCAAGCTTCGAAAGTATCCAGAAGGGGCAAACGATAATGACAAAAAAGCGCTCAGAAAAATGGCAACAAAATATGTCCTAGATGGGGAAATCCTATATAGGAGAAGTCATGATCAAACATTGCTGAGATGTGTGGATGCCCGGGAGGCGAAGGAAATCTTAGTTGAAGTACATGACGGGATCTGTGGAACGCACGCCAACGGGCTGTCTATAGCCCAGAAAATTATGAGATACGGTTATTTCTGGTTGACCATGGAGGGAGATTGCATCGATTACGCCAGGAAATGCCACAAATGCCAAATTTACGCTGAAAAAATTCACGCACCCCCATCGCCTTTACACACCATGAATTCTCCGTGGCCTTTCGCAGTGTGGGGCATGGACGTCATCGGGCAGATCCATCCGAAAGCCTCCAATGGGCACCGTTTCATTTTGGTCGCCATAGACTACTTCACTAAATGGGTAGAGGCAGCGTCTTACGCCAATATCACCAGGACTACAGTTTGTAAATTCTTAAAGAAGGAAATTATTTGTCGATACGGATTGCCAGAAAGGATCATCACCGACAACGCTTACAATTTGAACAACAAAATGATGAAGGACGTGTGCACTCAATTCAAGATAACACACCATAATTCCACACTCTATCGTCCTAAAATGAATGGAGCAGTGGAAGCAGCAAACAAGAATATAAAGAAGATCATAGCGAAGACTACGGATACCTACAGGGATTGGCATGAGAAGTTGCCTTTTGCCCTTTTCGCCTATAGGACGTCCATTCGCACATCAACAGGGGCAACACCCTACTCCTTGGTGTATGGTACCGAAGCAGTACTCCCAATTGAGGTAGAGATTCCGTCTCTTCGTGTCTTAAACGAAGTAAAACTGGAAGAAGCTGAATGGGTGCAGGCCAGAATCGACCAGCTAAATCTCATTGACGAAAAAAGACTAAAGGCCATTTGTCATGGTCAGATGTACCAAAAGCGGATGGTGCAGGCATACAACAAAAAGGTGCGCCCAAGAGAATTCAAAGAAGGGGATCTGGTACTCAAGAAAATCCTCCCTATCCAGAAAGATTCTCGAGGAAAATGGATGCCCAACTGGGAAGGACCGTAAGTCGTAAAAAAGGCCTTCTCAGGAGGAGCCCTGATCCTAACAGAAATGGACGGGGACGAGCTGAAAAATCCCGTAAATTCTGATGCCGTCAAGAAGTACTATATCTAAAAAAAATGATGATGAAAAATAAAAAAGAGAACAAAATGGAGAGCTCAGGGCGAAAACCCGAAATCGGGCGTCTTGAAGCAAAGGAATGACCCGAGTTGAAAACTCGTAAAAGGCGGCTCGGGTAAATTGAAAAGTTGAATATCCGAAGAGAAGGGTATCCTCATGAACATCATGAAGAGAAGGCTTCAGGCAAAAAAAATTCTACACCGGTTGACAGGATCATGTATCATTCATATCGAAGATAATGAGGGATCTTGTATTTTCATACTTGACTCATGTGTGTCATACCTTTCTTTTTAAGATATCCCAAGCCCTTAATCATAATAAAACCGTGTTTTTGGGCATCCATTCCTGGCCTTCTTGTCAATTTCAGTCAAATAAGATAACATAGGCTTATAATGAAACAAGAGATTTCGAAGCATTACTATGATTTAACCTTGAAAATGCAGGAGATCAAAGAAAACGATGTTAACTCCGTCCTCTAGTTCCCTATATAATGGCTGTCGATAGGGAAGGCGAGAAGCTTCAATCAACCTGGTAGGATAACCAATGGCACATGTCCTATCTATTCAAGAAAGGCATACGAGATAACAAAAGAGATCTCCTGGGTGAAAACCAGAAGGGCACCCCTCTCAAAAAAAATCTCTCTAAAGTGAAAACCCGAAAGGGCACTTTAGAATTCCAAGTCGCAATTGGAGAAAAGGAAAGGTTGAGATGGTTGAACCTGACAGTGAAGCGGGGTATCGATGCCCGTAAGAAAGAAGAAAGCGAATATCAAGATCAAATAAAGATCAAAACAAGCCCACCAAGATATTGACTCTCATGCATCATGAATAGTCAGACATCACTAGGATTAGGAGCATGTCAATTCATTCATTTGTCATAGCATTTTGTTTTCATCTCAGACAGGTATCTGCAGATCCAAAGAGACATCAAGAGCCATTGCGGTGTTAATCCCGAACGAGAAGACAATGTTTTTACATACAAAAGGCACATGTTTTCAAGCTCCAGAGAGAGGTTCTATATAGGAAGAATCCTTCGCTCCGAGGCTTCAGAAGCTGAAAGTTCTATATAGGGAAGGTTGCGGCTCGGGGTGAAGACTAGTAGTTCTATATAGGAAGGACTCCCAGTCGAAGGAATTCACCCATGACACGCAAGATTATATAGGAAATCCTGCTGTGTCGAAAGCGAAGAGTTCTATATAGGAAGGGCTCCGAGCTTCAATGTCTTAGAGTGAAAGATTCTATATAGGATGAATCCAGTAACTCCAAGATTTGAGACGCCAAAAAGTTCTATATAGGAAGGACTGATGGCTCCAAGGTGAAGACTCATGATTCTATATAGGAAGAACTCCCAGTCAAAGCAATTCACCTATGACACAGGGGTTATATAGAAAACTTTGTTGTGTCGAAAGCGAAGAGTTCTATATAGGAAGGGCTCCAAGCTTCAATGTCTTAGGGTTAAAGGTTCTATATAGGAAGAACACTGTAGCTCGAGAATTCGAGGCGCCAAAAAAAGTTCTATATAGGAAGGACTGAGCGGCTCGAGATTTGAAGACTAGCAGTTCTATATAGGAGGAACTCCCAGTCGGAAGAATCCATCAGCGGCGCAAAAGGTTTTATATAGGAGAAACCAGCGTTGAAGGCGAAGAGTTCTATATAGGAAGGACTCCAAGCTTTACTGTCTCAAAGTGAAAGGAAGGACTCATAATTAGGGATTTCAGAGCGAAGGGTTCTATATAGGAAGAGCCTGTAGCTCCAAAATTGGAAGGTGACGAAGCTCTATATAGAAAGAACTTACGAGCCTGAAGATTCAGCCAAGGAAAAATGGAGATGTCCAAAAGAATTCGTTTTTCCAAAGCTACAAACAGGGAAGTCTGATAAAAATGAGTGCTTATGAATCTTTGCTTTGTTTCCCATTCCATGAGAACAAGCAAAGAGGGGCAACTGTAATCACTCATTTTCACTTGTAAATATATTAATATTGCATGTATATTTATTATATTATATGAATGTTACTAATATAAGGTGGTGTGTGCATGTATAAGCTATGTATACGTATTAGGGGTGTATGTATGTCGCGTATGTATCTAGAGTATGAGCGTATTTGATTAATATATAGATGTTATGTTAATTATTTGTATGATTATACGTACGTATGTTAGAATATTATATTAATGATTGTATAATATAAGTATACATTTTTCGTATGTATATGTATTCTTTGTTATAATATTATTATTGGGCTGACAAAATGAAAAAAATTAAATATATTAAACCCAAATAAAAATTACAGTCCAAGTCCAAATACATTACAAGGCCGGTTGGCCCAAATCTAAATCTTATCTAATTACAATTCTGTGTGTGTGCGGTATTTGTGGGCCGTTGGATCAAGATCTGATCCAACGCCCATGATACAACCAAGAAGTCAAAAATATCGCGCGCGCGTGTTCCACACGTATGGACCGTTCGAGTGAGTGCGCGCGGCGTGTGGTCCACGCGCGGTCGCTTTAACATCCCACGCGCGCGTAAGATCCACGCGTTCTGACTCCTCGACTGCGGAGCTCCACGTGGCGAGATCTGAAGCCGTCTCATCAAATCGAGGCTTCATCCGGGCCGATCGTTCTTCAAGCCATCTCGACCGTTAGATCGGATCGATCTAACGGCCGAGAACGCGTCTGCCGCCGGCGAGAATATCCATACCGCCACGCTGGCTGATATTGATCCCGTGTTCGAACATGCCCAAGACAACAAGCAAAAGTGTCGATTCAGATCTGAAAAAAGCAAGATGCAACTTGCAACAAAACAGAGACAATAATATATATGAAACGGGGACTTTTGTAACGGGCAACGAGGAGGTAACAAAAAAAGAGAGAACGGAGATCTTGTAACACAAAAAAAAATCTGAAAGTTTTAAACATCCAAGATAATCAAAAGACAGTCCAGTGGTAAACACTTGTCTCTTTTTCTTGTTTTTTTACATGCATATACGAAAAAAAGACAGAAACAAAAAGAAGAAAGTCATCTTACCATCTCTGTGTGTGGGTCTTCTCTTCCTTAAGTGATAAGCCTTCGGCTTCTCCAAGCCTGATATGGTGAACTAAAGGAGAGGAAGACCCCTGGTAGTTTTATTTTGGTTTAAAAAGTTTTTTTTTCGCTTCGTATTTTCTAGATCTAGGACAAACAAGGGTGTATCCTCTGAATCCAACCACGGATTCATGTTGAGGATGAAAAGGGGGCTATTTTGGTGTGTTTTGGAGGCCTACCGGCGCCGGTTAGCGGTGGCCGGCGGCAGAGAATACGGCGGCCGGCCGCCGGATTCTGGGTTTTATAAGAACATTTGAGAGAAAAAAATAATGCTGGGTTATGTAAAAATCAGAAAATGAAACAAATGGTTAAAATTTTGATTTCGACCTAAAAAGAGGGTTTATATAGTTATTATTATTTTGCTAAATGGGTAAATTACGCACTTAACCATCCCGCGCTTTCAATATTTTCGTTTTTGTCTTGCCGCATGGTACAATTACAATCCCAGTCCCTCTGATATTCCAAAATCTTGTAATCGAGTCCCTAAATTACACCGATTCAGATTTTAAATGGTAAAATTACCCCCTTAACCATCCCGCGTTTTTGAACTTTTCATTTTGGGTCTGCCCCTTGGTCTAATTACAGTTCTGGTCCTTTTAGGTTTTGTTTGTTTCGCAATTTCGTCCCTAAATTACATATTATTGTTCTTTAATTTCTGCCACTGACTTTTATTTTTCTTTCATTTCAGTCCTGTTTCTTTGTAAATACTCATGTTCGTATTATAATCGTATATGTTGATGTATTATATTGTTTTATTTTATGTCCCTCGTATATACCTCGTATTTTATGTTTATATGAATATGTGTATTAAGATTATAATGGTCATGCGTCTTTTTATCCAGTTATTCGTATTAAAACATGTTATGTTCTATTTGACTCGTAAAACAGCATGTTCTTGTATTTTTGTACATATTGTATGTTTTCTTGACTTTTAAGTTACGTGTTAGTGTGTCTTCTTTATTGTATAATATATTGTTCATATATGTTGAAATATGTTTTATTAATAGCATGTATGTCTTTTTAAATATTTGTTCCTCTATATACAACATAATTATTCCTGCATTGTTGTTTTAACTTGTTAAAGTTGTTTTTATCTATCATTTAGAATAATATGTATATATGCATGTCTTAATCTAGTATATCATTTATGTTAGATTAGTATTCTGTTATGTCAATATTTATTGCATTTAAATATTTTGCCATTTTTTATATTTTTGCCACTAAGATTGCATATCGAGATATAAATTGTTAATGCGGTGTCCTTTTATCCGAGCGTAAACGGGGCCAGTATCAAGCGTAGTGATAGTGGTTGGGCGTTTATTCTCGGGTAATGGGACCCTTAAAATTTATTCGCAATTATGAGCGAATTTTAAAATAATCGTCACTCTAATCCGGAAAATCCAATATTAATAAAGCGGTAATTATTAAAGTACCAATTTTGGGCGGTGTGGGGGTGCTAATCCTTCCCCATCCGTAACCGACTCCCGAACCCAATCTTTTTGAATCTATGGTTTTATGGTGCCCGGCCTACCTAAGTGGCCGGTGGCGACTCCATTTTTTTAAAATGCGGTTTTTAAAAAAAACCCCACGAAATAAATATTTTATACCCAAAAGAATCACAAACACCTTTCAAAAACACCTTCGAAAACCCACGTTTTTTTAGCGATAAAAAAAGGACATCGCTACAATCTTGAATGAGAGTTGTTCAACATTATTTTGCTGAGTTACTTAATTCACTTCTCGATAATGATAGTTGTGAAAACCTAAACATTGTCAAACGTGATAGCAGGAATTAAATTACAATCTAATTCCTCCTCAATAGCAATGCATCTAACCTTATTTCTCTCTCCAAAGTCCAAACTCAACATCCTAAAAAAATTATAAATCTCTCCTTAAAATAATTTAATTGTGGGATCATAAAATTTACAGCCCATGAATCACTCAAAATAACCGAAGTAGCTGCTCATTTTTGAAGTTTAATTACTTCACATGTGTCCTAAATTATTACAAAAGAAATCAACCATTTGTAATTTATTATTATTTCTTTTGAGTTGAACCTTAGCAACTTTATTCTAATATTTTTTATTTCCCTTATTCTTAAAAACACTAACTAAATGAGCACCGACCAAATGATTATTTTACACTCATAAAATGCTTCAACTTTTTTTCCTCTTAAATACAATAAGACATGAGCCCAAATTGAGTTTATTTATCCCTTTGACAATTGTAACCTCAATTAGTTAAACTGTATAGAAAGTGGTGCCAAAACCATAAAAACAAACAATTGTTAAAAAGTTCGATCTTATATGCCTTAAATTTTGAAACAATATTAAACATTTTTATAACGTTCTCCCTCACATTTCCTTTACCCTTATATTTCATAGACATCAAAGAAGGCATAAGTGATATCATCTTAACCTTAATGTTTTGGGTAAAACATTTCTTAATTTCTCAAGAAAACCCTTAATATGAGTAATCTCTTTAAATTTTTCACTCCTAAAGACTTATAGAATATTATTCATTATAATCATTAAACTCGTGCGATTTGAAAAATATCACCTCTCAAAATCCCTTTTATGTGTGCTTACCATAGTAAGAGGTGCAAATTATTCTTTCCTTAGTGCAAAGTCTATGTTCATACAACCACTAAATATAATATGTAAGTGCCTTTTCTATTCCTTAAAATTAGTTTTACTGAACATGAGTGTAGAATGTATATTAACAGATATTATGAAAAAAATTACTTAAATAAATGAATAAATAAAAATAAGCTCACAAAAATATTCATAAGTAAACAAATAAATTTAAAATAATAGTTAGTTCCCCTCAAGATACCAAACACAACATTAATATCAAGTCTTTGGACAGTAATATTAACTGTAAGCGGTATTCTTGTTTTAGCAATCAAACATTGACAATAAACTATATCAAACAATAGATTAATCTTTGGACTAATGTATTGCTCATATAAAATACCTTGTAATTGTCACACATTTATCGCCACAGTTATTGTTGTAATTCTGCCAAATATTAACTTTCCTTTGGGCCAATTAATAAATGCATGAATTACAAAAAACCATAAACATCTTGATATTTTAAATAAGTTAATTTACACAAAAGAGGTCACTTTGGTGACATTATGTTTCAATTCATCCATTAAAATATTAAACATCTGAAGTCAAAATATAAATTTAATTGTTTCAAACTATTTATCTTAATTTTATCTTTTAATCAAATTAAAAGATAACCATAATAATAAATTTGAATAAAGGTAATCATACCAAGATATCGAACACTCCATTAATATTTTATCTTTGGACAAAATATTAACTTGTAAGTGATATCTTGGTACAATAATTAAACATTGATAATAAGAACATGTCAAACATAAATCTTCCTTTAAGCCAATTTATTGTTCATACGTAAAACTGAATAATTATCACATGTTTATTACTATAGTTGTACATGTAACAATGTCAACTATTAATCTTATTTTGGGCCGATTAATACCAACATAAACTGAATTTCATGCACATAACCTTCTACATTTCAACATAAAATAATTTTCACAATAGAGGTCACTTTGGTAACTTAATGCTTCAATTAATTTATCTCAAAATATATAATATAAATATACCGATATTCAAATTTAAAATTTTGTAACAGTCAAAAACTAATTTTTTTTATAACACTTAGGTTTCCAAAATAACCAAAAATAAAATTGTCTAAATAGGGCTATCAGAATTCAAAAAATTGAAATCTTTGATTGTTTCTCAAAAAATTCTTTAAGCATACATTTACCAAAATTAAAATTTTGAAATCAAAACAACCAATCTTTAACTAAAAGCTAAAATCAAAAGTATCATACAAATGAGTAATTCATATAATGATCACATAAAATTTTAATATATCCATAATAACTTAATGATCAAAATTAAAATTCTTGATCAAACTAAATCAAATATTATTTCCATAAGATGAATGACATGCTTTCCAAAATTAAAACATATATCAATAACAAATATAAACAAGGGAGTGATTCAACGCCAAGCAATTGAAACCAAAATGTATATCCCTAATTAATTTTGTATAAAGATTAAGACCCTTAAGTATGCATCTAAACTGTCCAAACTTGAATTTAAAATGTAGGCCCTTAACGTGCAATAAACCTAATTTTGAACAAAATTTTGGGAGTTGAGTTTGCAAATATACACTATCATTCAACATTTAAGAAACTGAAATACCAATTGCTTTCATGTTAAATCACCAAGGAACAAATAAACAGTTGCTTAACACTTAGTTAAAGTAAGTATAATCGAATTCTAACTGTTGACGAAATACAAATAACAAACATTAATCGAATAAAAAAACAGTAATAAATCGGAGAAAAGAACAAAATTAGATCACGTGTTTTTACCGATTTGTGCACAATTATCAATAATAAATATGGCCGCATGAAAAAACCTAATAATTGAATATTAAATTTTAAGAACGAATAAATCTTAATACCGTAATAGATTAATGCCTTATTGCCATAAAACCCTAAAAAGCCAAAACCTAAAATTGCTTTATGAATTATAATCAATAAAGCCTTAAGGACAAATCAATAATTGTTTTTTCAATGATTCAGTATGACAAGACACTGATGCCACTTATTAGAACTAAATCATAAATTAATATGAAGTCTAATACTTAGGATCTATCATGTCAAATTAGTCAAGAATAATAAACTGAATGCGAAAATGTACCTGAATTCATTGATAGACTGAAAACTTTGAATATTTTGATGAAGATCGCCTAAAACGTGATTGTGATCTTCCAAGAAAATAGATTAGCCCTTGCCGTAAAAACTCTTTGACGAGAACAAGAATAATACAAATTAACCTATTTCTTAGGGACCACTATCTCTTTATATAGTTGATTATTAAATTAACTATTAAATATTTATAACTCTACCCCTCATTGAATTATAAATATATCTTACGGTATCTACACTTTTATTTTCATAACACTTAATACATATGACACACCTAACATAATTAGTCACTTGATTTTATGCACACTTTATAATAACATCATACATTTTACATATGTGCCCATAATTGCATATTTTAATCCAACAGTGTACCCAACATAACCAATTAAAACATGACAAAGTTGATACCTTTGGGTTTTTGCGAACACTGCAACTGAACAATGCTAAAACTGTTCCAACCTGCTCCTCACAATTCTGCTCATAAACATCACCATACAAAAAACATGAAAGGGTACTTTCGTCCAAGCACACAATTTTTCATATGCTATATGTCACGGGCCGTGAACCAAGGTCCGAGTCATTAACACCACAAGGTGCACACCAGGGTGCCCATGAGGTTTTGAGACACACTTTGGGCTTGAAGAGACCACTAGACTGGCCCAATCCGTGGGAAGATCCAAGAAGGCTTATTCATCCACACCTATGTGAACACTCCATGTGAACATAGGAGATTCTTTCCATAGATAGCTAAGAAAATATTCTTGGCATTATGTCTTGTGGTTGATAGAGTTGTATCTAGGTCGTTGATGTAAATCAGTAGGGACCGTCGGATTAGAGAGAACTAAACTATAAATAGAGGCCTCCCCACCTCAGTTGTAATCATCCATTCTTTCATCTATTCTTGAGTAATAGAGAGCGCATTCACTCTAAATTCTCTGAGTTGTTCTTCTTTTATTCTTTGCGTTCTTTCAGAGTTTTTTTGTAGCTGATCTCATAGTTTGCTTCCGCTAAGAATGATCTTGCGTTCTTCGGTGCCTTGGAAGTTCGATCTTCTAGAGTGAGGATTCAGGCTTACTTAGTCGTTTGTCTTAAGGACTCGACTAAGATTGTGCGGTGGGCTGGTTCAGAAGTCTAGCCCTGTGACATATAGCTCTGCCCAATGGGACTAGTCTTTGGAGTTCCTTCTCAGTCAACACTCCTATGGTTGCCCAACAACCATAAAGGGTGTTTCCCCCCAAGGCACCGAAGATAGACGAACAAAACGAATATCGGAGTTCCTTACGAAGGGAACTTAGCATTCAAAAACAAGAAAATATATAGAAATAAAAGCATAATTTACAAGCAGTAAAATTACTACTTTATAGTAGATATACGAACAAAACGAGTATCGGACAAACGCTCACTTAGCTCCGCAGGAGTGACCAATTGCTTCCTAGCATACAGAAGAAAATATACTGTCAGGGCTTTTCCATTTTGGCACTTAGTTCATGATTCTGCCTTCAATAATCAGAATAGTCACCCAAATCAATGTCAATCATCGTCAGAACATTGTAGAAGAATTGAAGTTGAACTTGCCTTTACCTTATACGCAAACCTGAAAACTTGTCAACTTGAATAGAATTTGAACTCCGTGGCTTCAACTTGGCATGTTTCACAACTGGTTTGGGTTCATAATCAAGACAATCTTGGACAAAATTCTTAAAAACAGACAAGTCTGATTTCCCTCTCTGCCTTGGCGATCCATCATCTGATAGGTACCCTACAAATTTGGCCCAAACAAACTTGTAAGAATAAACCGAGAGATACCAATTATCAGATTCGGAAGCAAGGACAAAATAACCAAAACCGGTTGGTAAAAAACTAGAAACAAAAGAAAATAAGAAAGATTACAGTGGCAGAGGCAGAAACCCAAATAAAAGATACCCAGAAGGGCATTTTAAAGAGAGAATCTGAAAGAAAGCCAAAGCAACCATTAGAGAAAATATGGGAAAATGTTTACCTGGATAATGAGAATAGGGATTTGAAGGGGAAGCAGGAGGAGTTTCCAAAACACTTTCGAAGAGAGGAGGAGATGGAGATGGTCTTCATGGCTTGTCATTGGTAGTATTGTTTAAAGTAAAACGGATTTAGACCACAAGGAAGCTCTCTGTTATCAACTTAGATGAGATTATTGAAAGATAAAATGGGGGAAATGACAATCTATATGGAGGGAGACTTGAAAGAAGTTTTGGAGGGACTAAAAGATGTTCGCGGCTTTAACTACCCCGATCCAAAATGTCAAGTTTTACGCATTAATTTGATTTTAGGATATAATCTAATATTTAAATTTTTACTACTTAATTTGATATTTAATACAGAACTCATACCGTATTATCTACAGTAAATCTATTTTTTTATCGGCAAAAGTATGATTTATTATAGAAATATCATACAAGCCAACATTATCATGGGCCTCATTAAAAACCTCACTACACCTAAAAAGGAGGAAAAGAATACCCATGATAATGTAAACAACATGAAACACCAGCAAAAATGCAAAACAAAAGAACAAAACAATAACCCGACATTGAACAAATCACTGCCCTAACCAACACAACTCACTGTCACAACAGCCAAAGGTAACAACACCCACCTTCCACCCAAGCACATCCCCATCACGTATGCCCTTCACACTCTATCACCGCCCTCACCCTGGCAAAACCAACCATACAGTGTTGTACCCAGCAACAATCGCCAATAAAGCACGCTGCTCACACCCTAAAGAATGGCCCGAAACAACGTACTACGATCTACGCCTTCCTTTGCTAATGCGTCGGCAAGACCGTTCGCCTCACGAAATGTATGAACGAAACTAACACGCGTACCCCCACCACACGTTAAATCAACATTGACAAACAACTCACATAAACGCCAAGGTCTTTTTCCGGACTACAATACCCAACCAAGTGCCACTCGCGAATCCGATTCCACAACCAAAGCATATTTCACACTCCACCGTGAACTAAAAAACATCTCCAACGCAAACGCGATGGCCCAGATTTCTGCTTCATTGGACTCCATCATCCCCAACGGACCAGAAAAGAGGGCAAGAATTCTACCTTTCACATCACGCAACACTCCACCGTAACCACTCGGTCCCGGCTTGCCCCTCGCCGAACCATCAATATTGAACATCAAACTTCCACTATTGGGAGGCTGCCAACACACTCCTCTACGCATGTTTTGAATAGATGAAACACAACAAACGGTCTCGGTCCCCAATCCCTATCATCATTTAACAACAACAATGGCGAATGATCGGACATCACTCTCGACAAGTTATATTACTCAATTGGCTGGAAATGATCCAACGATGCATTAGAAACTAAGAACCTATCAATCCGACTACATCGTGAGCCTGAGCCAAACCATGTAAACTGTTTACCACTCATTAGAAAATCTACCAATCCAGCACTATCAATAAAATATGAAAAAGCATCCATACCGTGATTTACATTGCTGCAACCAGATCGCTCATGTTGCCAACGGAACTTGTTGAAATCACCTCCCACGCACCAAGGTAGTTCCTCGGAGCCAATACAAGCTGCAATCTCCTCCCACAAACTCGTCTGATCCCGTGACCCCATTTGGCGCGTAAACTAAAATCACCCCACACTCCCACCCTTTCTGAACCTAACAACCTTTCAACAACACAAAATGACGATTACGAAAAGATGACACCAAACGAAATCAAGAAGATTCCCACAACACTAGAATCCCCCTGATGCTCCTACCGACACTACAAACCCAAAACCACACATATCCGATGGCTATATCCTTCGAGCAACAACATCCGACACCTCTTCCAATTTTGACTCTTGCAACAATGCCATATCACATTTCTGTTGACGAAGAACGTCTCGCACCCAGCGTTTCTTTGTCGCATTATCCAACCCGCGGACGTTCCACGATAATATCCTCATTGCTAGAGGATGCAACCCCTACCCTCCACAATCCTAGAGATATCTTGTATAATATCCTCCTCTCTTCCTATCGTGTTAACACCCAATAAATTTCCTAGTTGTATCGTCGCTCTCGCTTCCTTTTCAATAGAACATTGCCTATTCAAATCATCCAAAATGGTGGAATTTCCATTTGCCAACACTGCCTCCTTCTGAAGACGTCCTTTATCTTTCCTTCCTTCTGGCACTTCAAGCAAAACACGTTGTTATTGTGATCCTGAAATATCCACTAAAATATTCTCGGATTGCACCTTACCATGCACTCCTTTTGTTACCGCCAATTCAAATGACAACAAAGTCTTCGAAACCTGTTCAACTACCACTTCCTCCACAACCCCTTGTGTCATCGAATCTAATTCAAAATCTGCTTTGATGTTGATAGGAATTAAGGAGTTTGAGTTTTGCTCAATTCCTATCTCATCATCCCTAAAATTCAGCTCCCTTGACTAGCAAGATTTAACTTCTCTAACACAAATGTATTGAGACAAAATTAAACATATATTGGAATATTTCACAAGAATAATTGATGTGAGATTATTTTTCTATGATTTAAAGTCTCTATTAATAGACTACAAAAATGCATGATATTTATCGGATGACATAATGTCAAAAAAATGTCTTGAACGTTTCATTGAATAGTCATTTGGACTTATATTCTTTTTTAAAGCACTTTAACCTTGAACGTTGCGTTTTAGTTCAAAATGACCTCTTTGTGAATGAAAACTATTAGTCAACTAATGGTTAATGTCAGATGCTGACATGACTTTGCTACTCAACAATTTTTATAAAAAGATAAATTTATATAATTATTTTTATTAAATTATTCCTATAAAACTAATGGTCAACATCGGATGTTGACATGACATTGCCACTCAACATTTTTTTATAAAAAAGTAAATTTATATAACTATTTTTATTAAATTAGATGATGACACATGTCAACATCTTATTTATTTGAATTGAAGAAATCAACGATTGTACTTGAGAGGACTTGAACCCAGGTTACAAGGAAGAGAGACTCAATGCTCAATCATCATACCAAGCTGCATATTTAATATAGCAGTTACATGGTTTAATCACCCATTTAACGCATAATTAAGATTACAGTTACGCAGTTTAAATAAGATTTAATGTGACAGTTACAAACAAATTAATCTCTTTCATTATTCTTGTGAGTGATTTATCGGTTTTACCCCATGCAACGCTCCGGTTTTGGGCCTAGCGGTTTTGAGGCTTATTAGACGGTTCGATGGACCGGGTTAGAGATTCGAGTCAGATTCGGGACCGTATATTTTTTGGTAAGATAAAAATATGCAAAAATAGTTAAATGATTTTTGGTGGAATCAATTTTGGAAAATGGAATTTGGAAATGTGACATTTTGGTTAGTGACCAAAATGCGATTTTTGAAAACTATTTTAAAGTGACTAAAATGAAAATGGTCAAATTCTTATAATCCTTACGGAGCTAATTTTACCAAGTTTTGCTGGTGGTTTCTCCCTTCAATTAAATCATTTTAAACATGTGTTTTAAAGGGTGATTCAGAGGGATTAAAATAGCTAAGTTAGTTATTTGCTTTTAAAGAAAATTTACGTAACTTTTTCCTAAACCTTTTCTCTCAACTTCTTTTCTGCCAAACACTCAAAATTTCATCAAAATCTAGAGGTGAGAGATTCTTTTCACTTAGATTATTGATTCTAACTTGATTATTTAACTTTTTTTTTTACAAAATCTCATTGAAATCTTATGTTTTCTTAGCTTTAAACAAGCCAATTGAGGGAGAAATCACATAACAGGGTAAAGTCTATGATCTCTTCTGTTAAATGGTTCTTTATTGATATTCTCAAGTATTTGATCCTTGATTTATGGTTTATAATCTGCTTTTGTGTTTTTATATAGATTTAATTGGGTAAAATTGATGAAATGATGAAAGATTTGAATTGAATTTGACTTATAGTGTTATGGATTGTTTTTGAACATGTTTTTGGATATTTAATGTTGTTGATAAGTCAATTTTATCAATGGAATTCTGAAACTCTTGAATCTCTAATTGTTTAGGTTGCTAGATTTGTGTTTTTGAGGTGTTATTGTGGCTGTGTGTTAGCTGGAGGTGTTAGGTTGATTTGATTATGTTTCTAGATGTTAATTGATGATAAAAGTGGTGTTAGATTGTTAGGTTTTGGCTGGGTTGTGTTTGGAAAGGATTAGTTGAAGTTTTTGGTAGTGGCGGGAGTTTAAACTTAGCTTGATACGTTGGTTTAAACTCGGAAGTAATTAAATGTGGTTTTTCTCTCTCGATCGTGCTAGTGTTAAATGGTTTTATGCACTTGTTTTGAATTAGATGTTACCTACTATTTAAGCATGTTTTAAAGTATTTGAGATACTGTTTTTAAGCACGAGATGCTGAAGGATGCACATGGTAAGTGACCCTTGTAAGTATATGGTTTATACTTGTGGTTTAAAGCATGGTTGTTGCTTTGGAAAATGGTTTGGTTTAATGCTTGTTAAAAATAGTGAGGTAAATGTTAAATGGTTAATTATATTGGCAAGTGATGTGGTTTTAAAATTGTTATCGGATATAGTTGGCCGACCATAGGATTGATAGTGCATATAATAAGTCACCTTGGATGTTCAGGGGTTTTGATTCGTGTACCGAAAACTCCATCCAAGTACCCTAACGGTCGAGGGGTTATATGGTACCGTAAACTCCTGTTAATGGGTTATACATCTATCGATGAGTGGTGTTGAGGGGTTTATATTGTGTACCGAATACTCCACCACGAGTGTCATAACGGTAGAGGGGTTTATGTGTACCAAAAACTCCCGTGTGTGAACCTTGTGTTGTAGTGAGAATGTATAAAGTGTTGGGTAAACGCTTGTTGAATTCGTGTATCCGATGAACTCTTTTGGTAAACGAACTTGGTTAATGATCGCTCGTGAGCCAATATAATTGTTAATGTATCATTGAAAGGTTTATGTTGTATAATGTGATTTATACATGTTTACTCTTTAAGCTTTGCATATGGTTGTTATCCATGAGAAAACTTAAATTGAGGTGTAGCAATGAAATTTGTTGTTGGTTAATGATACATGTTGCGTCTTTACTCTTTAAGCTTTACATATGGTTGTTATGCATGGGATGGCTTAAATTGAGGTTTAGGAATGGAATTTGCTGTTGGTAACGATACATGTTGCATATGGTTTAATATGCTGGTTTTAAAGATAAAAAGTGCATGGTTTTCAAGGCACGATGTTTCAATGGTAATGTTTAAATGATGATTAAAGAATGATTGAAATGAGATTTCAATGTGTTGTTGAGAAATGGTTTTAAATGCATTGATGGTGTTTTGTTTTTTAGCATTCCTCACTAAGCCTAGTGTGCTTACGCTCTCTTTGTCCATCAATGCAGTAGAATAAAGTTTTGGAAGGCAGCGGGAAGCAAGGGATCTTGAAAGACTTGGTAACCAAAGTATGTTTTTGGATTAGACTATAAGTAATAAGGGCAATGAGGGTTTCCTGTTGTTATTTGGGATATGTTTTGTTAAACTCCCTGTTTGAGCAAGTTTGTTTGGTTGCTCTTGAGTTGTAAATGGCCTTTATGGTTTATTTTCGGTGATAGCATGAAGTTTGGTGTTTGCTTGAATGGTTACCTAGGAAGCATGCCTATAGATTTACATTTGATGCAAGATGCCATGAATTGATGTTGAATCTGTGTTGCTATGCCGTGTTTTGTTTCCTAATTATTTGGATGTATGTTAGAAGCATGTTATGGTGTTTTGGATAGGCTAAGAGCTTGTTAAACCAGCTAAATTGACATTACAGGCCCAGACGCATCGATACGCGGGGGACCGTATCGGTAAGGCTAGGCAAAATCAAGCATGGCATTTCGATACGGGCTTGGGTGTATTGGTACGGATTCTATTTACTGGAATATGCTTTTTGGGACAAAACTCGCGTACCGAAACCCTACCATACCGTATCGGTACGGATGTCAAGTAAATACGTACTGCCAACTAGGCATACCGAAATGGGTTGTAGTGTATCGAAATAGAGCTACCTTGTGCAAGGAACTGTATCGATATGGTGGCATGTGTATCGGTATGGTTGTCTATTATTTCAGTTAATGTCATGGAAGTGAAGTTCTATTTTCTTGCATTTTGGTCCCTGAATGTTGTGGATGCAACTAATTGAGTTTGGATGATCGAATCGAGTTGATTTTCGATATGAGAATATGAAAACTGCTTAATTAAAGGTTGGTAACTAAAAAATGTGCTAAGTCCCTGTAGTTTGATCAAATTGCAATTTGGTCCCTAAATTGCAATTGAGCCAATTGGATGTCAAATCGATGCCCGATTGAGTTAAGTTTTCACCTGATGATAATATGAACATATATGTTAACGATTTTGCATTTAGACAAGATAAAAGAAAAAATGGTCGTGTTTCGATTACTTTCTTTATGGTTTACCTTGGTAAACTTAATATGGCTCACTTGGTTTGGTCTTGCGACTAGGCCGAGTTAAGGGGATTACATTTGGTGGTATCAGAGATAGGTTTGCGATAATTGGGAGTTGGTATGATTATGTGATGTTATTGTGAGTTGAACTCTGTTGCTTGCTATGCACGGTGATTGAAAATGCACGTTGATTGCTTTATGCCATGTTGGGGGGAAATTTGGGAAATCTATTGCCTTATTATTATAGTATGAAATGTATGTTTTTGAAATTGAAGTCTTGGACTCTTGCTTGAAACTGACCTGATTATTTTTATTTTGAAATGATTATCATGCCTTAGAAAATGTGTTATGTTATGACCGAGAGGAGAAATGAAAACTAGCGTGATGTTGTTGCCTTTGGGCAGTAAGTGAGGAGAGTGTTGTGTCTCCTGGGGGTTTGTCACCCTAAAGTATGTACCACCTATACCTGTTAAGCCAGTGTTGGGTGATATGATACCTTGATATAGGTGATATTTTGAGCTTTTAAGCTGTTGTTGCTGGAGTGCGTGTGTTTGCACTAACTGTTGGGCAAACGAGGTTGCCGATGGAATATCCCTGCAGTTTGGGAGGAGTTGAGTATTGTGGGTTGTCACTCGAGGCATCTGATGAGTGTTTAAAAGTACAAATTTTCTTCCCCTTTTTGCTCATATTATTGTTAGACTTAGGCACATTTTAGTTGCATTGTTAGACATTTATGCATAGTTTTCTAGTTTCCTTCATTACTGAGCTTGGCATTTCATTTAGATGTTTTTGGTTATTTTTTGTGGAAAAGTCGCTGCTTTGGTGTTTAATTTGTGCGACTGCTTTGGCAACTGCTACTTGCCGTGGCAATTGAGGCGAATTTTGAAGGACATGCCAAACCAGTTGTCATGGCAATTCGGGATAAGTATGCCCTATTTTTGGATAAGTTCGAAAATCAAGGGATAACTCCGCAAAATCCAGATTTACAAGCAGAATTTAATGGAGATAAAGACTCCAATTTGTGAGGAGTCTTGGAGATAAAGATAGAAAAGACCCCAAAGATTTGGATTTCCACGCAGCATTTAATGAAGATTTAAAGTCAGATTTGTGAGAAGTTTTTAAGGAAAGAGATAAAAGAGATTTATTATTTCTTTTATTCAATTTATTTCCAAATAAAACTCCTCCTCATCAACAACAAGTCTGACCTAATCATCCCCTATAAAAAAGAGACCAAGCTGCAACCTTTGAGAGAAGAGGGGGAATCGACTTAGAAAGAGAGAGAACAGATCGCACGTTTTTCATCATCTTCTTCTTTATTCTTATGCGATCCATGGCTGGGAATTTTTTCCTTTGTATATCTTTCGAACCTAGCCATGAATTGATGCAAATTGGCTGTGTTTATTTTGGGTTTGTGGTTTTGATAAACGTTTAGATTGTTTAGGTTTTTGAGTTACAATTTAATTTCAAAGTTTGTTCATTCTTGGTTCTTATTTTAATTACGAGTGAATTGGGAGAGGATCTCGTGAGTTCATCCATTTATCTAATATCGAGAGAGTTAGATTCAAGAAACGAATAAACATGGTCTTTATTCAATCAGTCGATGGTGAAGACTAATTCAATTTAAGAATAAGTTGCGAATTTCAACGGCTAAAAGGAGCTCAAGATCAGTTGTTGTCCACCCTTGGTTCACGCAGAGATGTATTATCAAGGCATGCACAATTAACAGTGTCTCGAGTTAGCGATAACGACAAACCATTGAAGAACGTTTCACCAAACTTTGAAGGTTGTCGCCCATTTTCCCTGGCAATCGCTCCATTCCCAATTTCCTAGGCAATCGCTCTATTCCCAATTGCCCAAGCAATCGCAAAATTGCCCAAGAAATCCGACTAGATCCATTTGATGAAACGATTGAGCTACTCTAGCACTCAATTACCACGATAGTCCATTCAACTATCACTCCACGACTCACGATAACCCAACCTACTCTCTCTTATTTGATTACTTTATCCTTTATTTCTGTTTACTTAGTTTATTTTACTTATTATTCATCACCATTCAATCTATCTCTTACAATGCAGTAGCTTCAGCAAAGTGTCCCAAAGCAATCCTTGTGGAGACGATATCTTTACTATACTATTATTTGTGACGTGTATACTTGCACCATTTGCGTTGCACTCAAAACACGCAATAAGTTTTTGGCACCGTTGCCGGGGATTGGCAATTGGTGTTAGTTGTTTTTGTTATTGCATTTTTTATTTTTGCTAACTTTTTTTGTTTGTTTTATAAAAAATTTCAGGTGTGCTACAAAGTTAAGGGACATCAACATGAGGGGAAATAAAAGTCGATCTATTCGAGAGTTGATGTGGGAAGATAGGAAACAATCTAATCAAGAATTTGTTACACTCACGGATGATTACCTATACCAACCGAGAAAAGCCCAAAGAACCTATACCGTGGAAAACTCTTGCGCTTGTTGTGGAGAGCATCATGTGTTTGAAAATTGCCCTCAAAATCTTGGTGCATATGGCTACATGGAGGACCATAGTTGGAACCATCAGCAAAATCCTTCATGGTATGATCAAAATGCTCAATTTTTTTACCATAACAGTTTTGTTGCTACAACAGATATGCCATGGCAATATAGTTCTCGTCAAGAGCATTCAAATTCCTTAGAGGAAATGTTTCAAGCTTTCATGGCTAGACCTGATTCTCTTCTCGAATTCAATCAATTGCAACCGCAATATGGTAACTTTCAAGAACTATCAAATTCCATAGATGTGAGAATAGCCAAGATGGATGTACTCTTGAGAGAAGCGGAAGATCGATCGAGAAGATTAACATATGTCTTGGATAACATGCCCCAACAATTAAGTCCTAGGGATAATGAAGTCCCAAGGCAAGAAGACAAGGAGCAATGTGAAGAGAGCTCCCGATATGTAGGGAACAACTAAAACCTCCAAGTCGAGAGCATGGTGATGAGAAAGACTGCCCAACTCTGGATGAGCCTAAGCAACAAATTGCCACGACAATGATTGAGGAGTCTAAACAGAGCAATGCCGCGACAACACTCAGTGAAGCTGAGAACAACAATGCTACAGCAAATTCTGAGGAATCTGATGCCTAGAATGTTACAACACTGATGCTAAAGCAGAAATCTATGGTTTGCTCTTATCCACCATTGCCACGGCAATTGCAAGACCGCATACAGGATCAACAAGATAATGATACTCTGCTAATGAAATATGAGCGGGTGATGGTTGAACATTTTGAATTATTTAAAAAATTACCTCATCCATTGCAGGTATTCCTTGAGGAACCAACGTTGGTAGATTTGAAGCCATCAAAATCTCTACTGATGGAGATAGTTGAGAGGCCTAAAGAAAATGGCGATAGGATTTATAAAGCTTTTCAGAAAATTGGTTTTTCCCTTGACATTCATAGAATTTTGGCAGATGATTGCCATGACAATTAGCTAGAGCATCAATTGCCACACCAACGAAGGCGACAACCAACTATGATGGAGGTCAACGAGAATGAGGTAATTAAATGGTTGGATGTTGATATAATTTTTTCTAATAATATATTCATGCCTTTAGGAATAATAGCAAGGTGTAGGATATACATAGACTACAAGGGAACACGAAAGAAAGACACCTCTACCATGGTAACGAAAAAGGGAGTAGCTGTGAGCACATTGGCCAACTCTTTTTGGGCAATAGTGTCACCCGATGGAGGGTGCGAATGAACTATAAGAAGTATCAGAAACGATCCTTCTCAAGCTTTCTTTTTATCTATATTTTTATTTTCATTTTATCCTTTATTTGATAATTATCCATTTATTTTATTTTTTATTATTTTTTAGGATAAGAGTTTCAAGGGATAAGGAGTTTCCTTACTTTCTTCCCCTCTTGAACTTTTAATTTTTTTCTTTCTTTCTTGTTTACTTGTCAAATCAAGAATCCACAGGAACCTAAAAACCCATGGCCAAGAATCTCAAGACTATGCCCAAGGGGAGTTGATACCATGGACGAGAAACTGACTACGAAAACTGGGTTGACTCGGAGACACTATATATGAATGATAGGGGAGGAGCAACCACAGAAACCAGCAGTTGCAAAAATTACCCATGCTCCAACTACTACCCAGGAAACCAAACATGTCGCGACAAGTGTACATGCCACGGCAAGTGCACATGCCTTGGCAAGCATTCATGGGATTGTCGACATCCTTCATCCTTTGATACAACAATTAGAGCAAATAGAGGCTCAACAACTGCTATTCATGCGGTACATGAAGGACCATAACGTAGCTATCACACGAGTGATCCTTGAGAAGTACCTCGACAACACCGTGCCTTTCCCAGTGTTTCCTGACAACCTACTTGCCCTGACAACTGAAGATGCCAAGGCAACTGCCACACAAGATAAAGGTAAAATACCCATGACTGAACCTTCTCAGACTGAATCTTTACATGGATTTATAGGTTTGGACGAGAGCATATCTGAACCAATGAAGTTTCCACTGGTCGAGCCATCAAAATTGAAGCGCAAAGCTTATATCATCAAAGAGACCAAAAAAGAGGATGAACAAAGCGATGAGGTTTCGGAAGTGAGGGCTAAAGCCGTACCACCAGCCACACACACACAACCACCACGAGCCAGAAAACACATAAAGCAAACGGCTCTAAGGAAACTCATCATTCGAGGTGATGAGCTCTCCGACTAACTCATTTGTATTCAATTTAATTTTTAATTTTTGTAGTTGCATGCATTGGGGATAATGTTTCTCTCGAGTTTGGGGGGTGTTTGTTTCTAGTCAGTTTCATGTTTAGTTGCATTCATCTTTAGTAGTTGCAAATAGGGTGCATACATTACTTGCCATGCCTTTGATTGGATTTAATTTGCTTAGACTTGTTGGATATCCTATGATGAGTTTGCCACTGCACTTAATTGATAGAACTTCCGATTTTAGGATATAATACTTAGAATTCAACTATGATGCTGAATATAATTTAACACAGTTGTGACTCAATTGAGTAAAGGAGACTTAGTGAACTTAGGTTGCTTAAAAATTGGGTAAAAATTAAACTTAAAAATAATTTCTTGCTAGAGGTGCCCGAAACTGGCTCTAGTTATCACATATTAGAAATCGCTAGAGGTGCTCGAAATTGACTCTAGTTGATTAACATTAAAATAAGAAATTTCATGTTTTTCTAGAGGTGCCCGAAATTGGCTCTAGTAAAAATAAAATACCCCAGTAATTAATTTAAACCTATTGTTCACATGGAATCCTGAAAATCAACTTGTACACAACTCCACACACACATTGCCACGAGCATTATTGTTTAATTCCGAGTAATTTATGTGCTACCTAAAAAATTGAAAGGCAAGCATACATTGTGCTACGGTTCTGAGGATTGAAGTCAGATGCGAAGCAAATTTTTTGATGGTCAAGGCCTTGCTAGGTAATTATTTAGCGTTTTGCATTGCTTGAGGACAAGGAATAGTTCGAGTTTGGGGGTGTGATGAGTGTTCAAAAGTACTATTTTTCTTCTCTTTTTGCTCATATTATTGTTAGACTTAGGCACATTTTAGTTGCATTGTTAGGCATTTATGCATAATTTCCTAGTTTCCTTCATTCCTGAGCTTGGCATTTCATTTAGATGTTTTTGGTTATTTTTTGTGCAAAAGTCGCTGCTTTGGTGTTTAATTTGTACAGGTTAGGATTGCCTTGGCAAGTGCTACTTGCCGTGGCAATTGAGGCGAATTCTGAAGGACATGCTGAACCAGTTGCCGTGGCAATTCGGGATAAGTCTGCCTTATTTTTGGATAAGTTCAAAAAGTAAGGGATAACTCCCCAAAATTCAGATTTACAAGAAGAATTTAATGGAGATAAAGACTCCAATTTGTAAGGAGTCTTGGAGATAAAGATGGAAAAGGACCCCAAAGATTTGGATTTCCACGCAGCATTTAATGAAGATTTAAAGTCCGATTTGTGAGGAGATTTTAAGGAAAAAGATAAAAGAGATTTATTATTTCTTTTATTCAATTTATTTCCAAATAAAACTCCTCCTCATCAACAACAAGTCTGACCTAATCATCCCTTATAAAAAAGAGACCAAGCCGCAGCCTTTGAGAGAAGAGGGGGAATCGACTTAGAGAGAGTGAACATATCGCAAGTTCTTCATCTTCTTCTTCTTTATTCTTATGCGATCATTGGCTGAGAATTTTTTTCCTTTGCATATCTTTCGAACCCAGCCATGAATTGATGTAAATTGGCTGGGTTTATTTTGGGTTTGTGGTTTTGATAAACATTTAGATTGTTTAGGTTTTTGAGTTACAATTTAATTTTAAAGTTTGTTCATTCTTGGTTTTTATTTTAATTACGAGTGAATTGGGAGAAGATCTCGTGAATTCATCCATTTATCTAATATCGGGAGAGTTAGATTCAAGAAACGAATGAGCATGGTCTTTATTCAATCAATCGATGGTGAAGACTAATTCAACTTAGGGATAAGTTGCAAATTTCAACGGCTAAAAGGAGATCAAGATCGGTTGTTGTCCACCCTTGGTTCATGTAGGGATGTATTATCAAGGCATGCACAATTAACAGTGTTTTGAGTTAGGGATAACGAGAAACCATTGAAGAACGCTTTGCCGAACTTTAAAGGTTGTCGCCCAATTTCCCAGGAAGTCGCTCCATTCGCAATTGCCCAAGCAATCGCAGAATTGCCCAAACAATCCGTCTGGATCCAATTGACGAAACGATTGAGCTACTCTAGCACTCAATTACCACGACAATCTATTCAACTATCACTCCACGACTCACGATAACCCATCCTACTCTCTTATTGGATTACTTTATCCTCTATTTCTGTTTACTTAGTTTATTTTACTTATTATTCATCACCATTCAATCTATCTCTTACAACGCAGTAGCTTAAGCAAAGTGACCCAAACCAATCCCTGTGGAGACGATATCTTTACTATACTATTACTTGCGACGTGTATACTTGCACCGTTTGTGTTATACTCAAAACACACAAAAAGCATCCGAGATTGGGATGGCCAATGTTATTCGAGTTTGGGCCAGATGGGGTGTATTGGTACCCGTAAGTTAGGATGTGTTGAATCCCTGTTGCATGATGTTATTAGTTGGTAGACAACTGTATCGGCAGGCGTGGAACCCTATGATGTGGATTGGGAGTGTTTCCATGATATCTTTAAGAAGAAGTGTCTAGGGTCTAGATACTTGGATGAAAAGGAATGAGAGTTCATGGCTTGGGTTTAGGGTAGTGTGTATGTGGTCAAGTTTAGGGTACAAATTGTTCGGTTGAGTTGGTATGCTCATGGACTGGTACCGGTAGAGAAGTATCACTGTGACCGATTCTGTTATGAGTTGGTACAAGATGTTAAGGTGTACATGTTGGCTTCCGACTATACTATTTTTGACGTGTTGGTACATGGGCGAAGTACATCGAGCAGAACTTGGGTTTATTGGTCTCGTGTGGAAGGTTCTGGCTCTGGCAAACAAATTGCGAAATCTAGTTCCGACAGTGTTTAGTTTGAAAAGAAGTGTGATAAAAGATATCGCCCTCAATTGAGGCGAGATGATGACAGTGCTGGGTGAGGACCGCGGGGGTCAGAGTATCCAGGCTAGAACAGTATTTAATACATGTTGGATATGTGGATCATGTGATCTCATGAGGCGGGATTATCCGCATTTGTTATGTAGAGTATAACCCATGTGCTTGTTGTTGTTGATGATTGTGAGGATTGTGGGTTGAACAATCGTCTCGTAGGTGATAGTTGAGCGAATGCAGGGGGCTAGTTCTCCCGGTGAGACTTTTGTTGCGGGAAGGATGTTTGAAAATGCCTTTGGTGGTTTAAATCCTGAGATTGCGGTTGATTTGTTGGAGTTGTTGCTCCACGGGTTTTGATGTAATCCTGGGTTTGGATTAGTGGCTGGAACAGGGAGTTGTGGTTGGTTTTGGATCCTAGCGAGTTGCCTTCAAACTTGCTGATGATTACGAGGTGGTAATCATGTGCGAGAATGTTAAATTCTTGTATAATGCGGTTTCGGCGCTAAGAGCGAGTCGTTTGATGAATCCTTGGTTGCAAGGTATTCCTGGCCTATGTTATGAATTTGGGGTCAAAGAAAGTACGTGCTCAGGATATTCGTACGGTATGTGAGTTCCTGGGTGTTTTCGAGGGAATGGACGAGTTTGCCATTGGATTGAGAGGTCGAGTTTGACATTGAGTTGTATGAAAACACAACTTCAGTGTCTATTTCTCCCTGGGCATGGCTCGAGGAAGTTGCTTGACCAAGGGGCTATTAGGCTTAGCATTTTGCCGGGGTTGCGTCGGTGTTGTTGTGGAAAAAAGAGGATGGTATGAGGCAGAGGTGCATAGGGCTTTGGTAGCTGAATAAGTTGATGTTCCGTTGATCTTTTTAGAGGTGCTTTGGTGGTTTGTGTAATACCCGAAATTTGCTAAGTTGTTTAATAGTCATTTAGTACTAAGATAAGGGCTTAAAAGCTAACTTAGTGACTAAAATGACAAAATATAAAAGTTAGGATTTCTTTAATTATGGATTCTAGGAAGGGAATTTCTAAGAATTTAGAGTACCGTGTGATAGAGGATAAGCAAATTAGGGTACTCGCAAAGTTTGGTAATAATCCAAGGAAAAATTGGATTGGGAATTCAAGGTTAAAGTTTAGTGACCAAAATGATAAGTTTTCAAAACTTGTATGGTACAAGTTGAAATATGAAATGTTGAAGGACCAAAGTTGTAATTTCCCAAAAGTTGGTGTTTTATTTCATAAATAGATAGAGCACCTATTAGTGTGGACCGAATATGGAATTACTAGTTTGATCCGATATTTTAAATATTAGGAAATCATAGTTAAAGTTTAAGTGGAATTCGGATACCCGGATCGAACTGAAAAGTTAAGCGTGCTCATGCTAGAGTAGCACTAGGATTGGTGACCTATTGGGAAGGTCCCATGTCAGTACTTTAGACTGATAAAAAGGAATCATTATGAGTTAATATTATTCATATGGATAACCGATTAAGAAATATTAAGAGAAATTGTACCCGATAAAGATTTTGGGTAATTATCGATATATTTGGACCGAGTCAAAATTTTAAGTTTGACTTCATAAATATGGAATATTTTATTTTATAATATTATTTATTTTTCAGATATGGAAATAAAGAATTTTTAGAATTTATTTGATAGCCCGGTGAAAGGGAAATCACAGTAGAAGTAGTAAGTAAATATCGAGAAATCAGATCGAATCGAAATTTCAGTAGATGTTCCATAAGTCACGAAAAATTCATAAAATATAATTTTATGAATAAATTATTAATTGGTTGATTGTGATCTAACTAGAATAGCTCAATTTTTACAAAATGGCAAAATTAGTGATTTAAGTGACTAGTTTTGGTAATTTGGTCATAATGGCAACTTTGAAATATTTTGAAAGTACCATGGTCAATATGGTAGTTTTCCATGGGAAAGCATTACTCTAGTTTGGTTAGAGTTGAATGGAATTTGGTTGGAATTGAACTATAATGGCAACTTGTAAATTATGATTCAGTTGGAGGTTAATTTTGGAATAATGACTAAATTGAATAAAAAATTCAATTTATTAATTACATGTGGCATAAATTAAAAAAAGATGAACAAAATGTTCATCTTCTTCCCCTCCAAATTGAAAATACAAGAGAAAATAAGGGGAAAATATACAAAATTTTTCCTAGGCATTTTGAAGGCTTCCAAACAAGATTCAAGGTATGTTTTTTTATAGAAAATTAATCTATGTTTGATTTTCTTTCAATTGATAGTAATTTTATTAAGAGTTATGAAGATTTGATTATGTTCTTGAAGAGAGAGAAAATAGGGTTTCATGTTCCATGTTTAGATTGAAGCTTGATCTATGCAAATCTAGTGTTGTAGAGATGAAATCAAGCTTAGGTTGTGATTAACTTCATGTTTAAGGATTAAAAACCCTAACCCTAGAATTTGGGTATTAGGGAAAATCCTCAACTAGTCTTCTAAGTGACTATTTTGGCATGCTTGGTATTAGAGAAAATATTGTGAAAATTATTCTAGTGGTGGATTTGAAGAGATTATGAAATTATAAGCTTGATTATAGCATTAGGACCAAAATAAAGTCCTTGAAAAGTTTAGACACCCAATTCAGTATGTAGGATTAAATTGGGGTTTTAACTGTTAATTTTTGGAAATGAAGAATATATGTTGGAAAATTAATTAGAGCATGTTAGAATGTTGTTTGGATGAAAAATGAGCATAGAAAAGCTAAGTAACCAATTTGGCCACATAGAAGAATAATGGGAAAATTTTATGAAAATTATGATTATGAGATTTTATGATTCGAATATGTTGTATAAAGTTAGAATTGAAATTAGAATCTAAGGGACCAATTCCGCTTTGGTGTAAAAGTAGGGGAAAAATGTGAGAAAAATTATAGAAATGTTGGATTAATTGTTCGATACAAGTTTATGTGTAAAATTAGTGACTAAAACGTCACTTTGGTAAAAGTTAGTGAAAAATGATGGAATTATTGAATAATTGTGGTTCGAACTAGAATAAATTGTAAAATGTGCAAAATGGTCACTAGGGACCATAATGAACAATTCGGCATTATTAAAGGAAAAAGTGAAAATTTTTGAAAAAATTCTATATTCAGATAATTATACTAGTATAGTATAGTTAAGAAATGTTAGATCAAAAATCTAACATGAATTTTGTTATGTATGTTCAAATGATACAATACAGCTATTGACGAGGCTAAGGGTACTAGATCAAAGAAAAGCAAAGAAAAAGTATCGAAATAGCTTAGTGAGGCTAATATCATGCATAGCCCAGGTGAGCATTTTTACTTATTTATTATATATGTGATATGCGTGATTTCATTATATGTATTTATGACATGTTGATACTTAGGACAACTTGCGATGAACCGGCGTTGGTATAAATACAAATGTATGATGGCTCATTTATGCAAATAACATGAAATATTAAATGGAATATTGATACAATGATTGTAGCAAAATGATTTACTCAAGGTAAATCGAATTTTAGATATTTGGATATGAACTATTCATTAACAAATCATGGATAACAGTATTGAAGGATTGGATATTAAATATGAAAATATTATATTGTTATGCCCAAGTACTAGTATGAGAGTCTTTGGTATAATTGGATATCCATAGAGTTATAACAACCGCAATCCAGCACTATGGTGCGATCCAGACACTTCGGTGTTGATATTAGACGCTACGGCGTTGCAGTCACTTCAGTGATGATTAGACACTACAGTGTCGACTAGCACAAAAAGATGCTATAATGAGGAGCAAAGGGCGTCCTCGAGTACGTACTCACCATCAGACGCTACGGCGTTGTAGACACTATGGTGTCGTAAGATGACTCGTATACCACAAGTTCACATAAAATTGCATGAGAATCTTTGGCACAGTTGAATATCTATAGAGTTCTAGCAGCTGCATCATAGCACTACGGTGCAGGATAGACTATTCGGGGTCGAGATAGACTCTTCGGGGTTGAGATAGACTCTTCAGGGTCAAGATAGACTCTACAGAGTCGGTTCAAACACTACGGTGTTACATAGCACAAAATGTGCGAGTATGAGGAGCAAAGGGCATCCCCGAGTACGTACTTATCTCAGTCGCTTCGGCGACGTAGACGCTACGATGTCGTGATGACTCACGTACCATAGCCTCACATGATTTTGTACTTTGGGCTATAAAAGTTGAAATGCATTTATGCAGGTAGTTAAGCTAAAAAGCTTATCGTACACAAGACTGGTAAGACAGATCGAATCCTATGGCTTGAATATTATATTGGTTTAATGAACTATACATGTAAGGTAGTTCTATGCGTGATAAAATGTTATCAACTGTAATAAAAAATCACTTTCCATTTTGCAGAAACTGTATTGCACTATTATATGACTTGATATTTACTTTGGGCCATAAGATTTTACAGTACAGTACACGTCTTTACAATACAAAAATATTGCAGTACAGATTTCTTACATGAGTATTCCTGTATTATAGATTAATAATCATTATTTACATTGTTATGATTATACCTCCCTAAGTCATACTTAGCGTGTGTTTTGTATCACACGTAGGTACCTCGGACTAGATAGCAGAGGAGGAGCTACACATCGTTGGATGAAGTTAGCCTGCATTATCAGTAAGTATCACCACATCCCAATCTAGTGGGGCATGTATAGATATTAAATAAGTGGCTATTTTGTATGATCTAGAAACATGACTTAGTTTGAGGAATTAAGAATTTTAGAAAAGATATTTCAAACGATTTTAAACTTAGTTGGTTGTTTAAAGCGCAGTGATTTTAAAATCAAGAAAGGGTCTAGGCAGCACACATAGTTTTCACCCTGAATTATATTTTCTTTTTAATAAATGCTTAAAGTATTTTATAAACTAATTCAGGGTCAATACTAGGTGACTCTAGAAAGATATGTAATTTAGTGAAAACCTAGAAAAGGTTGTTTAATCAAATTGGTTTTGAAAAAAAAAATTACAAGTCTAAAAATCAGTATAAATTAGTTAGTAACATCTTTAATGTGTATTCGAATATCGAATATACGTTGAGGGTGTTACATTTAGTGGTATCAGAGAAAAAGTTTAGCCAATTTTGGAGGTTAAACCGAGTCCAATATGATTTTGCTAAAGTGTACATGCCCCTAAGATGTAATGTTACTGATGCATTCCTTGCATAATTTGATGTAGCTCCTCAATAATATGAATAAAACTCTAATGGCTATAAGAAAATTACGATACTGTTAGATTTCATCAGTTGACGAATTTCAAGGGTTAAGGAAAGACCCATGGTGGATACAACACAGTGAAATAAATATGGCAGTTAAATCCTATCCAGGATGAGTTATCTGTATAATAGAGAACTGGTACAATAATTATAAGATGTTAGTCTTTAACATCTGTATTTGCACTTACATTTATAATAGCATAAGTTATAAGAAATTTAGAGAGAGTAAGGGCTCTACACACATTTCAAGGTAAAAGGTAGTCATAGGACGGTAAGCTTATGATTAAATGGAATTGTGATTGTTATTAATAAATTAAGATAGTTAGATATGAAAAGTTAAAAAAAGAAAGAAGATATACCAAAGATAGCATTCAAAACACGCTATGGACACTACGAGTTTTTAGTAATGCCGCTTGGACTCACAAACTCTCCTGGCACATTTATGGATTTGATAAATAGGGTGTTCAACCGTACTTGGACCAGTTTGTAGTGGTGTTTATAGATGATATCTTGGTATATTCTAAAACTAAAGATGATCACGATCGACATCTTCGAGTGGTATTACAGACATTAAGAGATAAGCAGCTTTATGTGAAGTTTTTCAAATGTGAATTCTGGCTATCCGAAGTAACTTTTCTTGGACATGTCGTATCTGCTGATGGAATAAGAGTGGATCCCAAGAAGATACACGCTATTCTTGAATGGGAAACACCAAAGAATGTCTCAGAAGTCAGAGGTTTCTTGGGATTAGCTGGATACTATAGACGATTTGTCCAAAACTTCTTTATCATCGCCATGCCACTTACTCAGCTGTTAAGGAAAGGCGTTTCTTTTGCATGGACAGAGAAGTGTAAAGAGAGTTTCGAAAGATTAAAGAAAGTTTTAACTGAGGCAACAATATTAATTAAACTAGAGCCGAGAAAAGAGTACACTCTGTATAGTGATGCATCCCATGATGGTTTGGGTTGTGTATTAATGCAAGAAGGACGCATTGTAGCTTATGCATCTCGACAACTCAAAAACTCAAAACTCATGAAAAGAATTATCTAACTCATGACTTGGAGATGGCAACAATGATTTTTGCACTGAAAATTTTCAGCCATTATTTATATGATGAAAAGTGTCATTTCTACACTGATCACAAAAGTTTGAAGTACTTGATGACACAACGAGATCTGAATCTGAGAAAATGAAGATGGGTTGAGTTTTTAAAAGATCACGACGTGCTTCTTGATTATCACCTTGGAAAGGCTAACATAGTAGCAGATGCTCTTAGCCAGAAAGTATTTTCTCTTCTACGTGCAATGAATGCACAACTATCTTTGGGACAAGGTGGTTCTTTAGCAGGGGAGTTTTAGCTTAAGCCGACTTTTCTGGATCGGATCAAAGATTCACAGCCTTCGGTACCATTTATTCATGCTTTCCTTGCTTATTTGATTGGATTTTGGATGAAAACATGAAACATGAAATTAATCTCCATGAAATTCTCTATCTTTTGGTACCATTTATTCATGCTTTCCTTGCTTGAAACCCTAGTTTTATGATTTTGATGGATGAAGGGGATGTTTAAATATGATGAGTTAAGGTTAGTTTTTGATGAAGTTATTGTTGTAGAATCATATCCAAGCTTGTATAATGATTGAAACTACTTGAAAGTAATTAAATCCTAAATTGGATTAAGTTAGGGTTTTGATGTAAAGTTGAATTTAGATTGATTATGATATGGGAATAATTATAGAAGCTTGGAAATGAGGTTTAGAAGTTGAATTAATGCTTGAATAAAGTTGGAAAATTTGGATGTAGTGACCTTTTATATTTGGCATATTGGAAGAATGTTAGGGAAAATTATGGAAAAATTTCCTAAGGCTAGAAATGATGTGAGAATAATTCTACAAGGCTTAAAATGTTGTTTGGATTAATTTGGAACTTTGCTAAGTTCTAAGGATCTTTTCGCATACCATGAGAAATTAGGGACTAAGATGCAAATGTTGAAAAGCTAAGGTATTATGTTGAAAATTTATGTTAGAAGATTCAATTGGATCATTTTGAGAAATTTGCTAAGTGTTGAGGACCAAATAGCAAATTAAGGGAAATATGGGATTGAAAGGGAAATTGGTTAGAAATTTATGTGTTAGGCTTGAAAGTATTCTTGGAATACTTAAATATGTTGTTTAATGTTTGAATTTGAAGTTTAATGGCAATAGACCATTTTGAATAATTTGGAAAGTTGAGGTGAATTCTAAAAGAATTCATTTTATGGTTATTTTGTGAATTTGTGATGGATATGGATAGTGAAGGATTTTTAGGAATTTTATTCCTAATATGTGCCTATATTAGAATGATACTAACATACGCTTTGAAATGTATGTGTTTGATAAACGGCAATTTATAGATTGTGACCGCAATCAAGATCGTATTACGAGCAAGTCTAAAGGCAAGGAAAAAGTTCAAGAGTAAAGCTCAAAGCAATAGTAAGGTTTTCTAGTGAGGCATCAGATGAGTGCAATGCATACATAACATAATAAATGATGTTTTATACATCAATGTGAAGACTTGCGATAAGTCTACCTGGTTTATATATTGGCATAATATTTATGTCATTGATCATATGTTTGACATATTTTAAATATGTCAAATGTTGAACATAAATGCATGGATCACTAGTTATATATGATGGTATACTATGAATGATATTTCAGGTATGAACTGCCTAATGTTCAATTATATTGATATACATTGCCATGGATGGAATAAATACGGAAATTATGCCCAAATAAGTCAATTGAGGGGCAGGGTATAGTTGGCATGCCATAGAGTCCAGCAACACGTTGCATATTCGGGTATTCGGGATAGCGCTATAGTGTATATAAAGGACACTTAGTGTATGGTTAGCATGGCCTTATAAACGTGCGGGTTAACACTTCGATGCGTCTTTGGCTCGAGTACCCATGGTCCTCATAGGTTTATATTTGGGCTATGAAATCAGTAATTAATTGATAAACGGGTTGAAGTGTTTATACACTCTTAAAATTACGGCAAGCATATTGGTAAGAAAATTATATCTGGTTATATTATGTCAATACATGATTAAATGATGGTAAGACATATCTAGTGATTCAAAATGCATGAATACGGTTACATGTTATTAATTATGTTATATTGCACTAGACATTGTTATTGCCTCACTAAGTATATACTTAGCGTGTGATGGTTTTCACGCGTAGGTAAAAGGCAGAAATCGAAGTGAGGAGCGGGCATCCTACCTATTCGAAATATAAAAACGATATCAATAATAATATCCTTTGATGTGTTTTGATATTTCTAGATGGCATGTATTTGTTAAAATTAGTCGGTTATATACTAGTTTACATATGGTTTGTAATAATTGATAAACTAGTTTATGTTTTTAGCAACTGATAAGTAATTATGTTAAGGTTAAAATCAAGTAATGACTAGAAAGGGATAAATAGAGTAATCAAGTAGATTATTATTTTAGGTAGTTTTTATGTAGTTATATCCCTTATATATTCTAGATATGAATTGTTAAATTGCTGCCTGAAATCAGACCTAATTCGATAGGATAAAAATTCAAATATGATTATACATGAAAAAAAATTTGTGACACTCTAATTAGTATTTAATATAAAATACTGGTTAGGGTGTTACATTTTCTTTACTAGAATCTACTTTTTGGGACAAAACCCGCGTACCGAAACCCTACCATATCGTATTGGTATGAATGTCAAGTAAATACGTACTGCTAGCTACGCGTACCGAAACGGGTTGTAGTGTATCAAAACAGAGCTAGCTTGTGTAAGGCACCATATCGATATGGTGGCAAGCGTATCGGTATGGTTGTCTGTTATTTCAGTTAATGTCATGGAAGTGAAGTTCTATTTTCTTGCAATTTGGTCCCTGAATGTTGTGGATGCAACTGATTGAGTTTGAATAATCGAATCAAGCTGATTTTCAACATGAGAATATGTAAACCTGATTAATTAAAGGTTGGTAACTTAAAAATGTGCTAAGTCCATGCAGTTTGATCAAATTGCAATTTGCTCTCTAAATTGCAATTGAGCCGATTAGATGTCAAATCGATGCTCGATCGAGTTGAGTTTTCACCTGATGACAGTATGAAAATATAAGTTAACGATTTTGCATTTAGATAAGATAAAAGAAAAAATGGTCGCATTTCAATTACTTTCTTTATGGTTTACCTCGGTAAACCTAATGTGGCTCGCTTGGTTTGATCTTGCGACTAGGCCGGGTTGAGGGGGTTACACCGTAGCTTTCATCATATAAATAAAAGGCTTGTGATTAACTTTTTGAGTATCTCTCTCAAAGACTCTCTTATGTGTTTCATCATTCTGAGAAGAGAGGGACAATACCACTTTGTCCAACTTTAAATTTCGAGTGTACGAATTTTGAAGGCATTGTGTTAACCTCAGGGGGCATCGTCCAGAGCAGTGATTACACCAATCGAGGCGAATTTGCTTCTAAAGTAGTGGTCATACCATGACACAACAAGTGATTCGATCTTTTTCATTTTGCTTCATTTCACCCGATCAATGCTAACAGTTTCATTTCGCAATTATGTTCCCAACAATTTATAAGCAAATTCTATTGTTATTGAAACGCGATTGAAATTTAAAGTAAATTCAGCTTTTGAGAAAAGACGTTCTCAATGATATTCACACCATAAATCGTCATTGTGAATGTGACGTGGTTGTATGAATTGTGTTTTGAGATGGTTAGAATTCGGATGTTGTATCGAATAAAATTAGGATGCCTTATCAAATTAAATTCGGTTGTTGTATCGAATAAAATTCGGATGCCTTATCAAATAAAATTCAATTGTCGTATCAAACAAATTTTGAATGCCTTATCGAATAAAATTCGGTTGCCTTATCGAATTAATTTTGGATGCCTTATTGAATTAAATCTAACCGAGTGGGGAAATGTCTGCTTGTAACCCATGTGGGGCAACAAAGTGGGCGGATTATGATTCGATCCTTTCGATCATATTATTGGTATCTTGTTTTTGGCCAATAAATATTTTGTGGGTTATGGCTTTCAAACCATTTGAGACGAATAATAAATACAAATGTAACCTATAGAAATGAGTTACATGTATTTTACGGATTAGTATGTTTTTATTACTCGATAAGGTAGATTTTAGTAGCTTTTAAATATAAATAAGTGGGATGCTAAAAAGTTGAATGGCTCATGAATTTGTTGGCATAAATTCTACTATAGAAACTGAAATTCATTGGTTATCCTACAATCTTAGAGGGATACTATGATTTAAATAGGTAACCAACAATGATAAGGTAAGCTCTACGAGTGAGCATGAGCAAATATCGTTGGATTAAAAGTTCTTCAATTAAATATCCTTATCAAGGAGTTGATTTCAATTCCCACGATATGTGAAAAATTCCTAAATGGTTTATTAGAAGGTATTGTGATAGTACTGAAAGTGCATGTTGTAGCAGCCAGGACTCGACGTAATTAAAAAACACACGGAGTCGCCACCGATCTTTAAATTAGGTAGATTGGAAACCTAAGAAAAACCAGAGATCCAAAATCTCAGGTTTGGGGGCACAGTTACACATGGGGAAAGATTAGCACCCTCACAACACCCGTAAAACGGCTCTTACTTGATCGCTAATATTTTTCTCATAATTCGGATGTATGCATGCATGTAATTAGTATGAAAGTTCTCAAGAAAAATTCTAAAGTCTAGGTTCTCCAATCTTGCAGAGTATTTAAAATGTTTAACTAAAAAATCTACCTAATGTAAAATTATCCTAAATTGCTAAGTTTATTATTTAAAGATAAATTATTGAAAGAGACCGAGACCTATGGCTCAAATTAAGAAACTAAACTACATTAAGTATCTAATATAAAGGATTTAAAATTAATTTAAGGACTAAAATGGTTAAACCTTAATTCCAAACATGAATCTAAAAACAAAAAAATAGAAAAAATCTAATTAAATATTATATATAGTAAATATATATACTATACACAACATTACATAGTAAATATAACGTAAATATATATAAATACATATATAGTACTAAGCTATAACATGTATATTTATTAATATATATGGTAACATATATATAATATATGCATATAAAGAAAAATACATTAATTAGTAAAAATATTTGACATTAATGAAAAATACCATAATAAAATAATATATTAAAGAATATCATGTATATTAGGTAAAAAAACAAATTAATCTACATTATTATAGTAATATATATATATATATATATATATACATACATATATACATATATGTTAACTAATATAAAGATAGTATATATAGTAAAATATATGTACGCATTAAATGAAAATAATCACTTGACATATATATATTAAGAGGGAAAATAACTTATATGGTATATATGTATACATAAATATATTATAAAATAAAAATAGTAATATAATTAATACAATACAATTACAATCGTAAATATTTAAACACATATAGTATATACAAACATACACAAATACTATATAGAAACAAAAATAAACAAAAAAGGTAAAAAATCAATTCAATTAGCAATAAGTAAGCCAAAGTTAAAACGGAACACACATGAAATTAAATTCAAAATTGACTTTTGAACAACTCTTCATAAGGGGTTTTAAAAATCTATTACCTCAACCTATATTTTCAAGAAAGATGTTTAAAATGTAAAAGTGTTGGATGGGTTTTTACACATCGTAACGCCTTGGATCTTCACTATTCCGAAGCAAGAATAAAGATGAAATCTTGAACAAAAAAAAAGCGATAGAAAAATTTTATGCTTTTTATTTCTTTCCACAATGCTTTCTTCTCTTTATTCTCTCTATAATAATCTTTTTTTCCATTGTTTGCTTTGTTGTCGTAAAGACTACAAAAAATGAAGCCTATTTATAAGCTCCACTAAACCCTAAAAATATCAAAAACTCTAAAAGAATAATATCTTCTACATTAATGCTAAATATTCTTTGAAAGGGAATAGTACATTTACTTTGGCACCAGACCACTTTCCTTACACTCAATATGACCCTAAATTAATTAAAACAAATAAGGAAAATTCAAGTTTGAATCTAATTACAAATAATCAATGAAATAGTTGAAAATTTGTAATAAAGTCAAATTCCCGTATTAGACATGTATCTATTTTTCTGCACGTATTGTCTTCAGTAAAAACGAACATATCTTAAGCTCTCGACGTCTGATTGAGGTGTTTTAAGATGCGTTAGAAAGGTAACTGAAAGAAGGTCAGTTCCTAAGAATACGTTATGGCCTATAAATACCCGGATCTTATCGAAAATTCACCATAAGCATGCAATGAGAATTCCTTGTACGTAGTTTGACTTTCCATATTTATTGGGCATGATCTCTTGTAATCTTCTCATATCTGACGTGATTAGGATCTTTTATATTCTACAAAATAAGTAAAACACATTAATAATAAAAATAATAACAATAAAAATAATAGTAATACCGAAATAAAAAATGAAAATGAAAATAAAAATGAAATAAAATAAGATGAAAAAACACGTGACTACACATATCTATGATTTGTTCTATGAAAAACTTGGTATTTAAGTGTGCTTAGTGCAACACCTCTCTTTCATAGATACCTACATGGTGCATTATTTATTACCATGCTTATTATTCAAATTTATAAAATACTACTAAATGATACTCTTTAACTTGATGTAGAAGTTAAGAGTGATATTTGATAAATCTTTTTAAGATAAATTCATTTGGTCATAGTTGATGAAAATCTTTTGTGGTCTCTTTAAGTCAATAACTTTGACTAAGACACTTTAAAAATGTGGGGTGTCTGAAAATAATGTATTATAAGAAGGCATGAATTTATAAAGATGGATCACTCATTTTACATCTCGAGATAACTAGTGAGAACCTAGCTAATCCACTAACTATGAGGTTAAGTAGGAGATTGGTTCTGGACTCGTTGAGGGGGTGTATCTCAAGCCCATTGATTGAGGAATTCATGGTGAATGCCCAACTTAGTATTCTAAGTTATGTGGTCACAACGAAATCATGTAAACATGGTGGATACCCAACTTAGCATTCTAATTTCAATGTAGACTAAACCTTGAAGAGACTCATAGTGTACATATTGATATATTCCTATGGCAAATATTGTACACATAAAGGTTAAACTTTTGCTCTTAATAAATTCATAGCCCATGTTTTGGATGGTCTTAGTGAGAAAGACTTGACAAATTTATCGATATGGATGAATACCTACTCTTAATGAGTTGGATCCTGAGGTGTGGCTATATATATGTATATATTTACAGATATGGATAAATATCTACTCTTAATGAGTTCATAGCCGGTGTTTGGATGGTCCTATTGAGAAGGACTAGAAGAACTCACCGCTAAGAATGATGAGTTTTATACTCTTAATAAATTCAATCCCAAGAGCTTGGGAGATTCTATTTGAGAAGGACATATTAAATTCGGTGATAAAAGAGGTTGAGTTTTTATTCTTAATGAGTTCTCATCCCAGAGTTTGAGTGGTTCTTTTTTAAATGAACCTAAAGAATTCACCTATTTTATTGTGAGGTCGAGCTTACAGAAAAGCTCTTAAAATGATTTCATAGCCATAATTTGGGTGGTTTATGTTGATATAGACCTTATGAAATTACCTACGTAAGTGAGAAGAATTTTCCACCTTCAATGAAAGACGTTGGGTTGTCTTTCTAGTACACTTACTAGAATCATAAGGTGTGGATATATATATACATATATGTATAAATATATTTGTTGATTTATTGCGGACTTAGTGGATGAATGAGGTTAGTCGCGTGTTATAAGTTTACCCATATCTTTACTAATTCAAGATTCGTTCACTTGTCAAAGAGAAGGATCACTCACCGTCATTACATATCAGTTCCATATACATTCGCTAGTACTTAAGCGACTAATTTCACTATTGCTCTTCTCATAGTCTTTCTCCCTAATATTCTTATTATCTACGCATTTTTGGGGGAATGTTAGAAATGCTGGTGGAGAAAGTTCGGAAGGTTTTTCACTCATTTACTGTAGATTTAAGATAACATTTATATGATTTAAATTACTTATTAAATGCATATTTAATACAACAGTTACATGGTTAATCACCCATTTAATGCATAATTAAGATGACAGTTACGTGATTTAAATAAGATTTATTATGGCAATTACAAACAAATTAATCTTTGTTATTATTCTTGTGAGTGATTGAAAGATTTACCCAGCTTTCAACCTATAAATAGAAGGCTTGTGATTCACTTTTAGAGTATCTCTCTCAAACACTCTTATATGTGTTTCATGCTTCTAAGAAGAGAGAGGAAATACCACTTTGTCCAACTTCAAAATTTGGTGTACAAATTTTCAAGGTGATGCGTTAACCTCAGGGGGCATCATCTTGTGCAACAATTACACCGATCATGGTGAATTTGCTTTTAAGGCAATGGTCATACCAAGACACAAAAAATGGTTCTATCTTTTTCAACTTGCTTCATTTAATCTAGTTAGTGTCAATGGTTTGATTTCGTAGTTATTTTTCCAACATATGTCGATAATGGTGGTATTATGTCTCAGAGTTTACGGCTGAAAAATAAGATGACAAACAACATGCACTGCGTGTTCAGAGTAGGGGTGGAACTGCGGAAGTTGATCCAATCAAGAGGATCACAGTGCATGTATCTGTGCCATGCTCTAGCGATGCTTCAGTTGGAGTATATTGCGGTAAAATTGGTTTAGTATTTTGAGTGGAATACAATTGATGGGTTGATATGGTCAAGACTCTTTAAGTGTTCGATGGAATGTGTAAATGAAATTTGGCAATATGCTAAATGTTATTGCTTTCAAAAATTAACTAAGATTATAGTTATGTCTGATGGTTGGGCGTTGAGTCTCCCTTCCTAGCAACCTGGTTCAAGCCCCCTTCATACGTAAATTTCAATTTCTTCAATTTAAACCAATAAGATGATAACACATGTCATCATTCTATTGGATGATAATAGAAACAACTTAATAAAAATATATAAATTTAATTTTTTTATAAAAATGTTGTTGTGGTATTATGCCACATCAACATCTATATATGTGGCATTGCCATGTCAACATCCAACGTTGATCGTTAGTTGACTAACATTTTCCGTCCAGAAAAGAGACTTTTTACCTAAAATAAAATGTTGAAGACTAAAGTGCTTCAAAAAATAGGGGTCAAAGTGATTATTTAATAAAATGTTTGAAATGCTTTTTGACATTATGCCTTACTAGATATACTTTAAGGTTGGTCTTAAACATGATGTGTATTTACATCAGAGGTATTCTTATATCATGGCGTTCAACAAATCAAATATTACCCTTTGCTTTCAAATTAGGTATGTAATATTTTGGTATGGTTTTTAATCAGTCAAATCCCTCCCTACTTATAAATTGAAGTATTTTGATTGTTTAAATATGCTCAATCTCACGTCCTCTTGTATAGGATACCAACAAAATGTCAACCGAGCTAAACTCAATCGGTCTCAAAGATAAACTATGTAGCATCCTCAACTCGGATGTCACATTGGGCCTCAAGCCCAACCCACTACTATTAAATTTTGACCTAGTTTAGGCCAATCCACAATCCAATTTCCATAAAAACCATTTAGTCTAGCAATTTAAACATAGATAAATGTTTGAAAATGTTTACACATGAGCTCCATTTAAAATTACATTATAAAAGCATTTGACTCACTTTAAAAATCCAAAATACGAATTACAATACAAAACCATAGGGTCCTACGAAGACATAACCCATATAAATCGAAGTATTGTACTATGATGAAGCGATACTAAAATCCTACTTCGATGCTCATCCTCCACTACAACGTGCCAACCTACTAACCTGTGAATAGAAACAACAATTTCGAATGCTGAGCTAACAAGCTCAGTAGATATTCTTCCACTCTACCATGCTTCATGCAAACATGTAGCTAAAGATGATGACAAGGTATATACATCAACATACGACGCTACATCTAGTCACCTCAATCAACAATAAATGCATCAATCTCACAACGAAAACACATGCATCATACCACAAACCTAGAGTGAGGCCCAATGTCACACAACATCGAAAACATAATATCTCTTGAAATCTCTCATCGAGTATCTCCGAATAAGGCCCAGTGTCACACAACCTCGGGATCATACATTCGGTGTCTCGTCTCTTGGTGTTGCAACATGCTATATGGGTATCCGGATCCCATCAACCAAAGGTGTCTAAACCAAACAAGTGTCCATACAGCACACATCATTGACATGATTATCTAACTCTATGAGTTATATTATTAACAAGTCACCCAAACAAGTTTACCGAGTTACACATTATGATCGTATAGAGGGGTAAAATTCTAATTCTTAGTTTTATAGCTCACATTATCTCATTAGAAGTCCATTGGACCACGTTCCATAATTTTTTAGCCCTTGTGGCTCAAGCTCAACATTTTTGGGTAGAATGATCAGTTGGTATCAGTACCGGTCCATGCATACCTGTACGATACCTTTGGGTATTGGTACTTACCCGCGTACCAATACCAAAATGGCTCACTGGAAATTTTCAAACCTGCATGTACCAGTACAGGTTGACTTGTACCGCTACTGCTCTGAGTGGCGTATCGGTACATATTAAACACCGTACTGGTACCTCTTTAATGGTTTATCTCGATAAACAAGATTCTTTCAACCATGAACACTAGAGTACAAATGCTGAAGCCTAAGAAGGGCTTCTTAGGATTGGGAAATCATATCAAAGCACCCAAAACATAACTAGGGACGGTGCTACGTGTAAGGTGGGAGGGGCAATTGCATGTACCCCATTGACCCGGCCTAGTTGCAAGACCGAACTGAGCGAGCTACATTAGGTTTATCGAGGTAAACAGTAAAGAAGAAACTCGAAATGCATCCATTTTTTCCTTTTATCTTATCTAGATGCAAATTATTATCCTATGTGTTCATGTTGACCACAAGTGAAAACTCAACTCAATCGGACATTGAATCAACATCCAATTGGGGTACAATTGCAATTTAGGGACCAAATTGCAATTCCAGAAAATTTCAAGAACCTTTCCAAACTTTATGTTACCAACCTTCAATTAGTCAGGTTCCATGCATGCTTGTTGAATTTCAACTCAAAATACTCATCCATATTGAATTAACGGTAGCCGTATCGGTACACTTACACACGTATCAGTACGGTGTTGCTATTTCAAAAACCCCAAATTCCAGTAGCCAAATATCATTTCGATACGCCCTCGCATATCGATATGCCATGCCTGTTACACATACCCCGTATCGAAACGGTCCATCGCGTACCGAAAACGCCATGCCTGAAAAGGCCTAACCATTCTGATACGCTAAGCCTGTGTACCGAAACACTAGCCACAAACAGCCTAAAACCTTATCGAAACACTTTCCGGCGTTCCAATATGCTAAGCCTGGAATGGCTTACCCATACCGAAATAGGGACACACGTACCGGTACGCCTGGACCTGAATGGTCCTGTTTTGCTAGTTAAACATGCTTTCAAACATACCATAGCACCCTAACATGCTTCTAACATACATCCAACACATTCAAGGGTCTAACCACAGAAAAAAAAACATAGGTTCTTCAACAATTCATAGCATCATACTTCAAATGGAAATCTAGAGGCATGCTTCCTAGAAATGAAGCCAAGCAATATCCGAATCTCAAAACCAAAGCAACCAACAATCTATAATGGCCATTTACAAACCAAGAGCAGCAAACAACATTTCTCAACCAGGGAGTTCAACAAAACACCGCCCAAAACAAGAATAGAAACCCCATTGCCCTTATTACTTATAGTCTAGTTCAAAACATACTCTTAGTATCAAGTCTTTGGCGATTTCTTGATGCCTCGCTACCATCAAATCTTTAATTCTCTGCATTGATGGACAAAGAGAGCGTAAGCACACTAGGCTTAGTGAGGAGTGCTCAAAAACAGCACACCATTAATACATTTAATACCATTCTCAACAACACATTGAAATCTCATTTCAATCATCTTTTAAACATCACTTAAAACAACATTCAAAATATCATGCCTTGAAAACCATGCACTTAACACTTTCAAAAACCAACATATTAAACCATATGCAACATGTGTCATTAACCATCAGCAAATCCCATTGCTAAACCTCAATTTAAGCCTTCTCATGCATAACAAACCATATGCGAAGCTTAAAGAGTAAACATGTATAAATCACATTATACAACATAAACCATGACATGGCACGCCAACAATTATATTGGCTTACAAGTGATCATTAACCAATTCCATTAACAAAATAGTTCATCAGATACACAAATTCAACATGTGTCCTCACAACACTTCAAGCCATCTCAACCGGAATAGCGATACAATAACAACCGCGGTACATTACAACCGGGTACACTTACAACCCACGGGGACACCAATTCCAACCTTTGATTAGATGCTTAATCCACTAACTGGAGTTTACAGTACCATATAACCCCTCGACCTTTAGGGTACTTGGATGAAGTATCCGGTACACCGTGTAAAACCCCTTGACATCCAAGGCGACTCTTTATAGTGCACTATCAATCCTATGGCCGGCCAACTATATCCGATAACATTTTTAAACCACATCACTTGCCAATATAATTCACAATTATCCACATACCTCACTGTTTTTACAAGCTTTAAACCAAGCCATTTTCCTAAAGCAACAAACCACACATTTCACATGTATTTCACATACTTGCAAGGATCACTTACCATGTACATCTTTCAACCATTCATGATTAAAAAAACATCTCACATACTTTAAAACATGCTTAAACAGTAGGTACCATGTAATTCAAAACATGTGCATAAAACAATTTCATAAAAGCACGACCGAGAGAGAAAGCCACTTTATACTTACTTTCGTATTTAAACCAGTGTTTCAAGCTTAGTTTAAACTCCCATAAACCACCTTTAAATCATTTCAAAGCTGAAATCCACGTTCTCACTCACCAATACACGAAACCTCAATTCGCCGATGCGAATTCAAGAATTCGTAGCTTCCAAAACATCACCGATAGCTTTAGGATGAACCTCCCATATTTTAAACACATAACAATAGAGGATTAATGCATCTCAATGCATTCAAACCACTGCAGCAACATTCCTCACTAAACATCAACAATCCTTTTACAATTACCCAACCACAACAATCGAAACCATCATTTAACTCTTTCCAAACACAGCCCAACCACAATCTATCAATCTAACACTTTCGTAAACATTAATTAACACTCAAAAACAGGATTACATCATCCTTATATTTCCAGCAACTAAACAACCACCACAACACCTCAAAAACACAAATCTAACAACCTAAATAATTAAAGATTCATGGAGATTCGAGATTCCAATGTTAAAAACAACTTATAAACATTATAAAACATCCAATACATGTTTAAAATCAATCCTTAACACAGGAAATCAGATTCAGTACGAATCTACCTCAATTTCATCAATTAAACCCAATTAAATCAAATAATCATCATAAAAACATAAAATAAAATTATAAATCATAAACCAAGGATCAAATACTTGGGAATATCAATAAAGAACCATCAATAGAGGAGAAGAACGAACATTACCTCTATGAGGTTTTGTAAATCAAAGGTAAAGAATCAATTATAAATCAAGAATCCATGAAAATAGATCTCTTACCTCTGGATTTTAATGAAAACAAGAGTGTTTGGCAGAAAAGAAGTGGAGAGAAAAGTTGAGAGAAAAGTTTACGTCAAATTTCTTTAAAATCAATAACTACCTTTTCATTAGAAAATCCATTTTAATTAATAATTAAAACACATGTTAAAAGTATTAATTGAAGGGAGAAACCACCGGCCACAAGTTGGTAAAATATCTCCCTAAAGATTCTAAGAATCCTTTAAAGTTTAGTCACCTTTTAAAAAGCAGTTTTCAAAAATTACATTTTGGTCACCAACCAAAATGTCACCCTTCGAAATCTAATTTTCCAAAATTGATTTCAACAATATTTTTCATATATTTAAATATGATTTTTAACCATTTTCCCATATTTTTATCTTACTCAAAAATATTTATTCCCGAATCTGACTCGAATCCCTAACTTGGTCCACCAGACCGTCTAACTAGCCCTTGAAACCGCTAGGCCCAAAATCGGCGCGTTACAACTCTCCCCCATTTAAGAAATTTTATCCCTGAAATTTACCTGAAGGAAACAGATACGGAAACTGTTTCAACATATCCGATTTGCTTTCCCACGTGGCCTCAACACCGCAGTGCCTCCACAACACCTTAACAAGCTCAATGGTCTTTTCGCACAAAACCTTACCGCTGGTGTCAAGGATCTATACCGATTCCTCATCATAAGATAAATCTGATCTCAACTCAATATCTTCCACGGCATAACATGCGATGGATCCGAACGATACCTCCGCAAGATCGACACATGAAACACATCATGAATCCTCTCCAACTCAGGAAGTAACCTCAAACGATAAGAAACTGGACCCACACGCTCAACAATCTCGTATGGTCCAATAAACCTCGGGCTAAGCTTCCATTTTCATCCAAAACGCATCACCTTCTTCCAAGGTAACACCTTCAAAAACACTCGATCACCCACAACATATTCTATATCCCTGCACTTCAATTCCGCGTAGGATTTCTGACGATCCGAAGCCGCTCTCAAGTGTTCACATACCAACTTCACTTTTTTTTGGTGTCTTTCAACGCATCAGGCATCGAAATGTGTTTTTCTCCAACCTCATATCAACACAATGATGTACGACACTTTCTACCATACAAAGCCTCGTACGGTGCCATCTGTATACTAACCTGATAACTGTTATTATAAGAAAACTCCACCAAAGGCAACTACTTTTCCCATGTTCCTTGGAATTTAGTGATACAACATCTCAACATATCCTCCAGGACCTGAATCACACGCTCCGACTGACCATCTGTCTGAGGATGATACGAAGTACTGAAATTCACCCACGTTCTCAAAGCACGATGCAAACACTCCCAAAACCTTGTTGTAAAGCGCGAATCTCTATCTGAAATTATAGATTTGGGCACCCCGTGGAAATGCACAATCTATCAACAATCACCCAAATGGAATCCTTTTTGGTCAGAGTCAAAGGCAACCCAGACACAAAATCTATGGTGATTCTTTCTGATTTCCATTCCAGTATCCTCAACGGCTGTAACAACCCGGAAGGAAACTGGTGCTCAGCCTTTACTTGCTGACATACCATGCATCGAGCCACAAAATCAGCAACATCTTTCTTCAAACCAACCCAATAGTACTCTTCCTTCAAACCCCGATACATCTTAGTACTACCGAGATGCATAGCAAAAGGAATAACACGCACTTCAGTCAAAATAGAATGCCTCAACTCTTCATCATCAGGCACCACAATCCGAACTTTAAAACACAACACCCCATCATCGTTAAAATGGAAATATATAGGATTTCCATCCATGATATCCTTCACATACGGTACCAAACTCTCATCATGCAGTTGTTTTTCTTTAATTAGCTATGATAAGGACGATTTCACTTACAACTCAGCCAGCAACCCACCGTCATCGTCACACTCAACCTAGCAAACATAGCCCTTAACTCCACAATAGCTTTTCCACTCAAAGCATTAGTTACAATGTTAGCTTTACCCGAATGGTACTCGATGGTAAGATCATAATCTTTAAGCAACTCCAACCATCTTCGTTGCATAAGATTTAACTTCTTCCACGACATAAGATACTTCAAACTCTTATGATCCGTATAAACTACACACATCTCACCATAAAGGTAATGCCACCAGATTTTTAAGACAAAAACAACTGCGGTGAGTTCAAGATCATGAGTAGGGTAATTACGCTCATGCACCTTCAACTGTCTAGCTGCATGGCAATTATCTTACCCTCCTACATCAGCACACAACCGAGCCCAACATAGGACGCATCACTATAGATAATGAACTCTTTCCCTAATTATAGCTGAATCAAGATCAGAGCTCGTGTTAAAGCTTCCTTCAACCTTTCAAAAGCCCGCTGCCTATCCTTCATCCACTCAAAACAAACATTCTTCTGTAACATCTTGGTTAAAAGAGCAGTTATACTGGAGAACCCCTCAACAAACCTATGGTAATAACCGACCAACCTTAAGAAACTCTGAACCTCTAACACAGACTTATGCATTTTCCAACTTATTACATCCTCAATTTTGTGCAGATCAACATGAATCCCCTCGGCCGATACCACATGCCCGAGGAAAACAACCTCGCTAAGCTAGAACTCACACTTGCTTAATTTGGCATAAAGTCGATTAACCAACAACGTCTGAAGCATAATTTGTAAATGCCTATCATGATCCTCCTCGGTATGAGAGTACACAAGGATATCATCAATAAACACAACCACAAACTGATCCAAAAACTCATGGAACACCCGATTCATCATGTCTTTGAAAGCAGTCGGTGCATTGGTAAACCAAACCACATCACTAAAAACTCATAATGCCCATACCACGTACAAAAAGCTATCTTGGGCACATCTACATCATTCACCTTCAACTCGTCCCAAAAATAGGCTTATGAGTATACTACAAATTGGTTAGTAGTTAAATTGCTATGGACCTGTAACCTATTACACTAATTACGTGTTTTGGGACCGAAATTGAATCAAGGAGAAAAAGATAGCTAAATTCATAAATGAGTAAAATGAATTTTTATGTAAAACAAAGATTGCATGATAAAGAAATTAAACAAATGGACTTGTATACATGTCAACCATACATGAAAACATGTAATAAGGATCTCGACCACATGGAATGACAACCATATGTTTTCTTCTTTACCCCAATGACTGAAAACTCCAAATTGAAGAAAAATAGAACCAATTGCCATGGATATTTGAAGAATTGAGTTTAGTTAGTTCAAAACCATGAGTCTAGTTCGATTATGCTAAGGAAAAGAGTAAGTATTCTTGTCCTTTCTCTTGTTTTAAAGCCTAACTTATGAATTATATATGAATGTTTCATGTATCAAGTTTGAGTCATGAATATGAAGTGTTGAGTTGTCTGTTCAAACATGTGGAATTTTGAATGATGTAGTTGGCAAATTAACATGTAATTGTGATCTTAAAACCTAGTTAAATTGATTCATTTAACTGATAATGAACCTTATTGTGGTTTTGATGCATAGAATAGTTTAAAAGGGAAACAAAGTAAACACTCCAGGATGTGCCTTGTTCTTCTTAATAATTTGGACAACTTCAAATGTATGAATACTATAACAATGGTGGTAACACATTGAGTTTAGGGTCACATTGTAGAATAATTTTGAAATTAAATGTATAGGTTTGGTCCTAGACTAGATCAACTTGTGTACACTACTTTTCCTAAGAATTTTAATGTAAGGAGTGTTTTTGAATAACCTGAAAACATGCTAGAATATTGAGTATATAAGTGTGTATATATATACATAAATTTGGGACTGTTTTGAATGGATAAGGTAATATGTAAACTGTTTTGATGAAGTTAAAAATGGGGGAATTTCAGTGAGGGTGTAAAAGGACTGAATTATAAAATTAAATGACTATTTTTAAGTGTTATTGGTTGTAGGAGATTGTATTGGATGTTAAGAAAGAAATTGGATTGTTTTGGTACGTTTAAATTGTGTATGTTCATGTGTGTGGACTGGTTATATGGATTGGTTAATGTATATATAGATTTGTAGAGGACTATTTTGTGTATTCATGAACAAGGTGGACTGTTTTGGATGTATATATATATATATATATATATACGTTTAAATGAATTGTTTGGTATACTTATGAATACATTGGACTGTTTTGTATGTATATATGTAAATGTGTGCATTTGGATTGCTTGGTAAATGAAAGGTTGTTTAAGGATTATTTTAATGTGAAACTGGAGGTATATTAAGATTGGGCTGAATGTGATTCTAATATGTTGTTGTAATTATTTGTTATACTTAGAACAAGGAGGACTTGAAGAAGTAAGGTCTAAGGTAGCTCAAGTGGTAGAAAAACAAAAGAAAATGATTTTGATTTGGGAGAAAATATAGCTTGAATCGAATAGTGAGTGTAGTTTAAAGCCTCGTGATATGAATAAACTATCTCGAGCATCTTTAGTTACTTTATTTTTACATTGCATATTCTTTAAATAGGTAATCAACTTGATGTTGTGTTTTTTGTGAGAATAATTCGTGCTTTAAAATATATACTAAAAGTAACCCTTGCTATGACACCATTTGAAAAAGATTAATGTTTGAGAAAAGGAACGTATATGTTTTGTAATTTCACTTGGATCGTTTGTGTTCGAATGATGCCTTATTTTTGAAGTTATGATCAAATTCTGATTTTGATATGATACAATAAGTTATAAGCTTTGTTAATTGACCATATAACCTTATATGATTGATATGATAAGTTATAAGCTTTACTTATGTGATTATATGAATGTAGAGCCATGCTCATCTTTGATAAGATTAAGACATGATCATGACATATGAATAATGAGCTAAGCTCAACCTTGATCTGATAAGATAAGTTGATGTGGAAAGCCTTGGTTTCGGGTCAGTCTTATGTATAGTTGGCATGCCATAGAGTCCATAGAGATCAGGTTTGGGGTGGACTATAGTCCTTAATTGGCGACACTAAGAGGGAAGTGTTGTGGTCATTTGGCGACAGTAAGAGGGATTGACCTTTACTGCGAGTACCATTATGTTTGGCGATAGTTGGTTGGGGATTCATGTACCTTGGCTGTAATTCGATTCTCAAGGCTACGATGATAACAAAGTTTGAGATTATAAGTTAAATATATGAAGAGTTGTAATAACTTGTTTGATAAGTAACACGATTCTAATGAAATTGAGTATTTCTCTAGTATGTGTATTTGCTTCGAATGAGAGGCTATGTCATATAAATTATTTAATATAATGATGAAAGTTGCCAATTTAATCGATCAATTTTCTTGATAATTTATAAGTCAAGCAATACATATCTTTGATTTGTTATGATAAATAGTTTACATGATTAGTAACGTGTTTATATTGTATATGTTGAAAACTTCATTAATAAGAAATGGCCAATGTGTAATATATTGGTAAAATGTTGTATGTGATATCTTGTTGGGTAGATAATACCTATTTTCATGTTCTTTTGAGTTATCTAGAGTAAGAAAGAATATCAGGTTCGAAAGTTATAAACCAAACGACTAGTTTCTTGTTAAAATTAGGGTTTTATATGGTTATAATGTATATTGAATGAAAGGTTTAGTTGATTCATTTATGAATTTAAGTACTCTGAGCTAATGAACCAAGTTTATATCTTAAACTTACTATAAGAGGATTTATAAGTTTAATAAATAAACCGTATTTATACTTGGCTAACAAACAATATTTGCTTATTGGAAATTTTGTATTATACTCGTTTAGATAAAGGTTAGGCTCGAATAATATGAATGGTTTCTCATTGCTTAAATGTAAATTGAAAGTCAGGTAGTTTCTTTTTGATTTTATAGGAATTAATCATGTATGCATTCTGATTGTTTGGAATAAATTGTAATAAGATATTAAAGACTGTTTGGAATAAATCCAACCACGTTTAGGATTGTTGGGACATATATATGTGTATTCAAGATTTAAAGATCGTTTTGATTGAATTCTAGTATGTATTGGATTGTTTTGAATATGTATTGGTATACACTTGATTTAAGGACTGATATGATGAAATGCAAATACTTATTGGGCTGTTTTGAATTAAAATGCTACATATGTGATTTAAGGACTCATTTGGA